>JAWNLT010000256.1:600000-1200000 GCA_035042145.1 Drosophila kokeensis
GTCTGGCTTCTGCCTGAAGCCCGTTGTCTGATGCCAATCGCAAAACCAACACAAATGCCAATGGCAAATGGCGAATGGAGAATGGCGAATGGAGGAAGGCGAATGGAAAATGGCGAATGGAGAATGGTGAATTGAAAAATGGCATTTTCATGATGTTCGTGTTGTTGTTGTGCGCATTGAATCACTTAAACGCTTATAAATGAAACCGGCGGCAGTTGACGCCGCTTTCGTTACCGCTAAAAGTGACGCACAAATGGCAACAAAGTGCCGCTTAACGTCAGGGTGCAACAAATTTATGTACTTACTATCGCAACGGTTATATGGCTTCAAGTATGCGTGGCAGCAATATATCGCCCAGACTCCCAGCACACGTACTAACTGCACTTTTCAATTACGGTTCCTGCTCGCAGCGCAAAAGCGCCGCGTGTGGGTTGAGCTGGTGTTCGGTGAGTTGGGTTCCATTTGCAGCGGGGGAAGTGAGGAGGGTGTGAAAATCTGTCACTCGATTTGCATAAAATGCTGCCGCGTATTTCTCCGTTCTTTTTTCCATTTCTTATATGCATCGCTGCCATTTGCCAAATAATTTCAATTCAATTTACAAGTAACTTAAAAGAATGAAGCAAAAAAAAATAAATAAATGAAAAAAGTTGCCCGAAAAGCACAATCATTGAATACTCTGCTTATTGAAGTTGTATGTAACTTTGTAATCATTCTGATATCTGATATACATAAATTGGTTTCAATATTTTATTGATGTTTTGCTAAAAAAGATTGTTATTATAATTGATATACTTAGTTTAGTTTCAAGCAAGCCCTTCATGAAACGAACCGATTAAATATCGACCTACGTAAATTCAAATGTGCTTTGAAAATCACATATTTTACTATACATATTCTTTTACTACATCAGAATCCACTTGCCATACACGCAGTAAGATGCAACACTGTCTAATAGAACAACTTTCGTTAAGAGCTCTAAGTCTACCTTGGACTTGCATTCTTCAATTCACATGTGAACGCTTTTTTGCTTCGAGTTTTCGTATTGGCCCCCACTGAAAGTAACAGGCGAACAGAAATGTTTAGTTAGACGATATTTCAAAGTATGCAACAATAGCATTTAGCATTTAGCTTTTAGCATTTAAATCGAACTGCCTAAAAGTATGCAACACTTCGGCAGTCGGATGTTGGCATTGCATCTTATTCATTAATGATTTCATTTAGTAATAAGTTGGGCCGAATCCTGGCCGAATCTATCAGATGTTAAGCGGATAAGAACAGATACGACACTTTGATCTTAGCCAAAAGGCCGAGAAGCGATGAATTCGAATTATATTCGAATTATATTCAATCAAAGCCAGCCGAAAAACTTGGGTAAGTAGGAGAGAAATACTTATGGCTGTTATAGACTTAAGCGCTTAGCCAATATAACCAATTTTTGACTGTTAGAGCAAGTGGCAAGTGCAGCATCAGTGGGCGCAAATTTAAATAGACACGTAGACGGGACAAATGCCAAATTGAGACATTACAAGACGACAACGACAGCGGCAAAGTAAACGACAGCGACCCAACTGCATCGACATGCTTACAGTCACACACACGCGCCGAGACTCAGACACTCACATGCCCAGACACTCAAAAACATACACACAATTTCTGATACACACGTGGCGCAACACACAAATGTGGCACGTTGCATTGCCGTCAGAGTCAGCGACACACGTCTTTACCAACACATTTCCCGTCGGTCCTCGAGAAATAACGCTGGCGGCGCACACTTGCCAGCCATCGTCGGCATCCTTGCATCCTCTCTGTCTCTCTCTCTCTCTCGCTCTCGCTTCATCTCTCCATCCCTCCTTCCCTGTCAATCTCTTGACCCACCCTTTACTCGTGCAAAATGCATGCTGCAGTCTGCATGCTGCATAAATATGCACTTATGTATCTCTGTAGCTGTCGCATGTGCGACACTCTCGCCACACTCCAAATGTATATAAAAAATGTAAAAATGTTAAAATATAAAAATGTACAAATGTATAAATGTACATGTGTACATAAATATACATATATATTCATACAAAAATCATTTTTGTCTGTCTACTCAGAGAAAGTCTTCTAACGTTATCAAAACCCAAACGATAAGTTCTCTGAATTAATCATACAAACAAAATTGATGCACAACATTTTTGGTCAGGTTTAAATCTTACTACTCAAAAATGTACTCACAAGATTTTCGAATCACATGGCAACTTATTTTATTAAATTTCTTATTAACAAGGCAATTTCGGCATTTTTATATTAATTTTGGAAACTGATGACAAAATTTGGAAATACAGAAATGTACAGAAATGTACAGAAATGTTCTTCAAAGACGTCAAGATATTGAAATGACATGAAGTTAATCATATTCTTCAATTATTATTATTATTATTATATATATATGTATGTATATGTAAAATTGCGGCTTTTAATACATCATTGAAAAGGTTTATATGTGATGTATGGCAGATTAATTGATTTGTTTGGCGTGGGACAAGAACAGCAATAACAAACAACAAAGCAACAGGACTAACGGCACATAATAAACTTTTTAGAGTGGCGCCCCCCGGGGCCGAGCATTAATGCACGACTCGAGGGTGTGCTGTCTCACAATCATAATTATAATAATTATAAAAAACAACAATTAAAGCACATAAGTATTAGGTCCAAACCAAGCTATAACAACAACAACTTCAGCCATAACAACAACAAAAAGCACTGGCTGGGCAAATGGAAAAAAATTGTAATTGAAATTTTAATAGAACTTAAGTCGGGACCACAGTTACAAAAGTAAAAGGCGCCAAAGCCCAGACCGAGCTCTCACCATTTCTCTTTCGCTTTCTCTGTCTTGCACCCTCTCTCACGCTCTCGCTCTCTCCCCTAGCATCCTTTGCACTGCCCAGTTGCCAACCCAACCGTCTGCCCCCCCCTTTTGCCTTGATGTGTTTGCATTTGCCTTTTTTCCGGTGCGCGACTGAATTTTTGACAAGTTAATTAGGTTGTTTGTTTGTTGCTCTTGCTTTTCTGCTTTTTCGCCATGGTGTTTTTCTTGTTGCTGTCGATTTTGTTGTTGTTGTTGCTGTTGTTGTTGTTGTTGCAGCTTGCTTGAGGGCTCCTGGCGCCGCCGCGGACGCCGTCGCCGATGTCGCACATTTTAATTTGCTTTTGATAAAGCTTTGTAATTGCGCCCAGACAGTTACTGCTCCGCTGTCATCATCTCTCAGTGGCCAACGGTCAGCACATGGTACTTGACACATGTACACGGCTAACGCACACACCCACATGCACAGATAGACAAACAGCCCCAAAAACGGATGATGGCCGAAACTGCAAAGGTTTTCTGAGTTTTTAACTTTACTTTAAATTACATCGATAAAACTTAGATCAAAAAAAAAAAATAAAAATAAATAAATATTTATAATAAAAAAAATATATACATATATACAAGTAAATAACTAAATTTACATTTTCTAGAAAAACAATTTTGAATCAAGTTTGTTGTCTTAATATTTCTCTTTATTGAATTAAGATTTAACATTGTTGTTTGTTTTCATAATTTACGATTTAGCATTCCAGAATAAATGATCCTTCGCAATTTTGGCTTATTTTGTATTAATTTTCATAATTAGAACTTCATTTTTAACAGCGAAGAAGAAAACTCTCAAGAAAATTACAAATGGATCATTTAATGCTGTTAAAATATTTATATACACAGGTAAAAGTTAAATGTAAGCTTATAATTGTCTTGTTTCAAGTGTCAAATATTTAGTTTGTTCTCCTCATCTTGAGTTCCAATTTTCTTACAATTCTTTTGCAAAAAGCTTAGTGGTTTTTCATTGCTCCTTCGCAATATTGCTAAGCAACGGAAGGCAAAGTCAATTGTTTGAGTTATATTTTTGTTGCCCTCTAACCATTCTTTAAATTGGTATTATGTACTATGAAACATTTTCTATATATATTTATTGTACCCTTTTGGCATAAACTTATTCTATATTGCATAAGATCTCATAAGCCTCATCAAAATTGTATATAAGCATCTTCATAATATCTGGGAATCGAATTCAATTCTGATTCTGCATGTTAATTGCTGTTAGAGTCCCTTGGATTATTGTGCAACTATATCACAGTCAATTAAGTCCTGATTACTGGGCATCTGCTAGTCGAGTTCAGTTTTTCTTTTTTTGGTCTTGCTTTCATAATTTTCATACATCTCATTCATGTTTTTTTTGGCCATTGTTAGAGCCGCGTTACTTGGTTCTCCCCACAACCAACTTTTTATTCCCATTCACTTTTTTTCCTTTTCCATTTAAAATTTTTCATGGCGCATTATTTTTCTTATTTAAGGCAACGGAAAATTTGCATAGCGCTCTGATAATTAAATGTAATTGCTCCGTTTCCCAAGGCAAATAAGGACGATTGTATTGTTCTTGTTGTTATTGTTGATGGTGCTATTGTTGTTGTTGTTGTTGTTGTTGTTGTTGTTGTGGTTGTTGCTGCTATATGCGCTGACTGTGACCAAAATTAATGGTAGGTATTTGGTTTTGGGAACTTGATTTGACAACTGTCAAGCACAGCAGCGACCACAATACCAATAAGAACGACAACCACAAGGACAACAAGGATGATGAAGATGAAAATGATGATTAGGCCGCGCAGTTAAGTCATTGTGGGGGCGTGAATTTGATAGAATAGCGCTCCTAATGAAATGCACTGCTTAGCGTAAAGCCAAGTTCTTTTTAATCAAATTAGTCACAAAGCAACAAAAGCAACAACAACTCAAACATGGCCCGGAAACAAATGACGCGAATTTTTTTGCTTTTTTTTCTCTTTTTTTTTTGCTTACTGAGTTGTGTGTTGGTTGTGGCAAATGACGTTGAACCGGCATCTGCTGCAAAATTGTAGCTATAATTTAATGAACCAATGAAATGGCTCCACTTTAGAAATGAGACACTTTCATTTGACATAAATCAGAAAGAGTGCGACTTTTGTATACCCTTTACTTGGTTTTGTGTCCAACCCATCCAGTCATACAATTCGCAATACTTGTACTCTCAGAAAAGAATCGCTCTAAAGGTAAAAAAGAATCGCTCTATGAAATTCAGAACTACTTTTTTTCTGAATATAGAAATTTCACTTTTATATATGGCTCCAATCTTGAATTTACTACATCAAAAACTGAATTGCTTTAATAAGTCGCGTCTAGAGACCCCTTATATTTTCCAATTATTTCTTATCTATAATATATATATTATATTATATCATATTATAATATATTCTATTTTTTATATTATATAACATTATATTATTTTTAATTATGTTATCATTTTTAAATATTACGAAACGTAATTGTAATAATTCCAGTAACATTAGCAACAAGTTTAAATTTTTTACCAAAATAAATATGCTTTCAAGTCCAAGCTATGCTAATATATAGTTTTTCGCAGACCTAGTATCAAACATTGTAAAAAGTTTTCGCAGCCATTTTTTTTTTTTAAATTAAAGTGACTGACAGTTGTAAAGTGGGAAAAACTCAATTAATTAAACTCCGCTAACATAAGGTCGATAAATGTCAGGATAACTAAATGACAGTTAATATATTAAGCTCTTACTTTTAGCTGATTTACTATTAGTGGCAATTAGAGAACGACGAGAGCAGCGCAATTATTGACTGACAGATACCACAAGCCACAGACAATCCGTACCCATGTAAAGTTCCAATACGTTCTCAGGTGCCAACGTATTCAGCCATCTGAATCAAATAATTTCATTATACATACATATATACAGTGCGGATTTGGTTCATAGCAGCGACTGTTACCAGATGCCCCTGGGCAAAGTTGACATTGGCAGCGAAGACATTTGTGCCGCCGTGCTGTTGTTCAACCTTAATATTGGTGACTTCACCTTTAATATTGGGATTTTGCTTTGCTTTTATGTTAATTGAAATAAAGCAAGAATTTGGCAGTGCCAGTGCTTGGTGATGTGGGCCGTTTAATGCTGCCTTTGTGCACTTTCTTAACTTCAAGTGACTTTTTGGCCGAAATTTGCCAACGTTGCGTATACGCAATGGCATTTCAATTAAATGCCGACTGGCAGCATTTCATAAAAACAAAAACTCAACTGTGAAGATTTTCATTTTTTTTTTGGCCTGAACAAAAGGCGAACAGTAAGTGGATAGGGGTAGTGTTGTGTGTGGAGGAAGGGGTGGAAGAAGATGAAAGCAAGGAGCTCGTTTTATGGCACGCTTATTCATTAAATCTTCAATCCGTGGCGTGCTTTTTTTTAACGCTAATTAATCGAGTTAAGTTTATTGCAGCCATACAAGTCGGAGCAAAAAATCAGCTCAGCAGCCCAATCCATTTATGCAGTTGCTTGTGTTGTTGTTGTTGTTGCTGTTGCTGTTGTTGTTGTTGTTGTTGTTGTTGTTGTTGCTATTGCTGTTGCTTTCTGGTTGTGCTTTCCCTAATTTGACTGCTGCTCATCTATGCGAATATAGCACACAAAAAACAAAGTAAGCAAGCAACCAAACATCTCCCAAACGAACTTGGCATACGCTTTCAAATGCCATAAAACAATTTACGTTGTTTTTCCTTGATTAAGCTAACTAGCAAAGCTATCAGCTCTCTCTCTCTCTCTCTCTCTCTCTCTCTCTCTCTCTCTATCGTTGCATCTCTCTTATTGGTTTCTTAATATTTCACATTTTCTTTTTTGAGCTAAATGATTTGAAAATGTTTTTGTATGTTAATCGTTTGCATTCGATAAAAGTGTCTAAGAATTTTTTTGTTTGAGATATGTGTAATAAATATTTGAAAATATACCCTGTGTGTTGGCAAGTTTGAATAGGGTGTTATAAGTGCGTTATACAAGTCACAGCAAAATTATAAGACCCTTTACAAGCACAAACACAAACATTTTGAATCGATAAACTATGAAAATCTTCAAAGAATCGAAGCATAAAACTTAATTGCCGTAAGGCAAACTAATCTTTTTTTCGATTTAAATATTCTAGCTTAATCACGCTGCAAGTACAATTTAAACTCGAGACTAAAGACCAACCCAATCGTAACAAGACTTCCAACAATGTTTCAATACCCTAACCCACAAAGTCATAAACACAATACATATATTATATATATAATATATTATATATATGCATACATACATATATACATACGTGTAGGTTGCATGGGTGAAAGCGAGTGGAAGGAAACCCAGACAACACACACCAGGAGCAGCAGGAGCAGAAGGAGCAGCAGGAGCAGAAGGAGCAGCAGGAGCAGCAGGAGCAGCAGGAGTAGTTGAGTCCTCGTCAGCATTTTAACAACACACACACAAAATATACACACACACATACACATATGCAGAGTAAATCTTACACGCAACCCATTTAAATTCAAGTACCATGTGCGTGCCGTGACCTGGCTTGATGGTGGTTAAAGGAGGCGGGTCCCCGGGAGGCGACGGCCAATTCTTTCTTCGCGCCTTAAACAATGACAGATTTGAATGCACGTTTTATGCGCACACGATTTCATTTTCAACACTTTTAGCCAGTCTCCAGCTTCCTCTGTCTGTCTGTCATTCTGTCTGTTCCGGCTTATATGGCTCAAGTAGTTTGCTGAGATTTATATACTGTGATGACGAAGTTGGATGAGTATATCGGGTTTATATAATGATCGCATTGCTGTCCGTTCGTCATAGAGAGCTAGAGGTGTAAGTCCCGGAATATATGGATATCGATAAAAATCGATAAGTGCAATTCGAATATAGCCACATATCTTAAAGCCAGAGTCATCAAATCTGATTGGAATATTAACAATTATTTCATGGCCCTCGTAACTTTTTTTTGCCAGCAGTTATCAGCTGGTTTTACATTGGTATCAGTGTATACCGCAGTCGGCTACGCTCGACTGCAACATTCCTATTTGCAGCGTTCTCTTAGAGTATTATAATAATACAAATTGTGTACTTTGTATGCCAAGGGTATTTAATGTGCAGTGTGCGGAGGATGCCTGGTCATTCATGTTTGCCTTCTTGACTGCTTTATCATTTATCAGCACAGTCAATAAAAATGTCAACTGTTAGTTATTGGAAAAACTGAATCAACATTTAATAATGACAAGCAAATCTATATTTAACTACTGTATGTGGGCATGGTTAGAAATTTCCCACCGCCATCACTACTTGTCTACTACATTTGTTCAAGGTTTGACCTCTAAATTTTATTTCACGACACGATTTCAGCTCGAAAATTGTTCGTGGTTGCTTTATCCAATCTGAAAATTCAGTGAGAGCATTCAAAAAGCGGCTGAATGTGTGCAATACGGGTTGTTTCAAGACTGCAGCAAACCAACACACAAAAAGAGAACAAGAAAATAAAAGAAGTAAGCAAACGAAAAATAAAATACAAAACGAGCAGCGCAAGTAAGAGAAAAATAATAATATATACACGAAAGTTCCATTTGGGCCATGTCATCATCGCTTTCCGCTTCTGTGACTCCTCCTCCCCCTCCTCATTGCCATCGCCATCGCCATCGCCATTCAGCCCACCCAACACACACACCTCCAACTGTCTATGAGTGAATGTCGATAATGTCGGGAGGTGCGATGAGGGAGAGTCCTCCGCAAGGCAACCCAATACTATGACTTTGAATTTTTCGTCCAGGGTCAATGTTGATATACATATATCAACTGTTTCTGCACTGAGAGAAAAAATGTATTTAGAAAATCTGCAAATGCGCTTGTTTTACGATAAATCAATTAATTGAACAGAAAATATTCCTGATCAAAATGAATGCTAACGATTTACGTGGTTGCTCTTGAAATGCAAACGTTACCTTCGAAAATATTTACAAGCCGAAGAATATATACCCTCACAGATCGAAGTCAAATTGTAAACATCTGAAGCTTAAAAAATCGATTTCGATTGTTGCTATCAATAATCGCATACCGATCATTTGGTTGCCAATATTTTGGGGGCTTACTAAAACTTTAAACTGTGAGTGAGAGTGGTTGGGATATCTTTGTAAGAACTCATCTTTCGAACGATCGTTGTGTTATCGTGTTATCGGATCTGCAGCAAAAAGTTGCAGGTTGAGGTAAAAACATAGAGAGACATGACTCGGCTGATCAAGAATATATATGCTTAATGGGGTCGCTACAATGCATCTACAATGCAATATAAATTCAGCCATTACCATTGGGGCATTTAAAATGCACCATGCAACATGGCCACAAATGTGTATGTAGATTTGTGTGTGTACATATGTTATCTATGTATACCATTGTGCACATGCATTTGTGTCCATATAGAAGGTGTCCGTTAAATTGTTGAGCTGTTGGCATCCTGTTTGCTGGATCATTTGGGCTGTTGATTTGTTGGTCCATAATAAATCAAGGGCTTAAACGGCTTATGGCCGAACATAGCTCAAATCAGCACAACTGCACTCTGGACTTCGTTGTCAGAGCCCAGCAAATATACATACATATATGAAAAATGTATGTGTTTGCAGTGTGTTTGTTGTGTGTGGTCAGGTGTCCGGGCACGATTGGCAAATAATGCGCCGTTAGGCAATGAAGTTTACGCTCAATTGAAACTCGCAAAATATTGTGCAATAACATACAACTTTGAATTGCACACATAAATCGCACACAGAAACTAAATATAAAATATAAAATATAAAACATTTAGGCACTAATGCATTTTTCCAACCAATATACATAGATATATACATAATGCAATATTTATTTGATTGTTCATATTTTCTGGGGATTGTTATTCACTTATATTTTGGGGGAATCTTTAGCGCCTTTTTCATATATTAATCACTTTAAAGTTTTACATGCACAAAAACATCCGCTCTGACAAAATATATATCGATTTCAATTGAAGGATTCAAAGGATTTCAGTTAACGGTAGTATAATACAGCTACGTCATCACAATTAAATTAAATTTATGGCCAGCATAATTAAATCGTAACGGCAAAATGCTGTGTTGCACCTTCCACAATATAAGTGTATGGGGCTGTATTTTATAGCTCAATACTGTGTGAGTATATAGTACATACATGTACTTATGTACAAATATATGTACATAAGTACATATATACGTATGTCAGTATGAACTACATAAATCGGCAAGCAGTCGCCACCAATAAATCCCCTTTGCAGCATTTGTTAAAGAAGCCGGGGAAAATAATTATTGGTTGACGGGTTTCATTTAATCAGTATATTTAAATTGCATTTTTATGCCCCATCATTCAGATGTGTAAAAATTATATATATTGTAGTTGTGCAAAAGTAAGTAACAGCATCTCCGACCTTATAAAGTGTATATATTCTTGATCGGTATAATGAGTCGACTCGATGTAGCCTGCCGATTCGTCGACTTAACCGATCTGTTCCTATGAGAACTAAAATCGAATTTACCATCACCAGGATCGGACTATATCACATAGCTTTCATAGAAGCAAATCGGTCAGTGTTTACGAAATGTATAGTGAAGTTTAGATGACATCGGACTCATTCAGCCAGAGTTGGACTCAGCTTTGTTGCATCAACTTCGAGCCAAATACGATTGGGACCTTGAGTACAGGGTATCTTTAAGTCAAGTCGCAACATTAACGTTAACAAATGAATGAGTTTGCAGTGCGTGTTTTCTTTCTGTAAGTTTTGTTTTTTTTTTTTAGCACCCAGAAGCAGTTTTATGCGTCAGCAAACTTAACGACAAACGCGACCACATATGAATGTGTGTATGTGTGTGTGTGTGTGTGTGTGTGTGCATGGGTGTGTGTATATGTATATAGTGCATGCACTTAATTGCACAGTCAAGCGAAAAATGGTTTAGTCACATCGTTAGCAAACCGCAGGACGCAATGAAGGGATGAGAGTAACTTTGTATGTATGTACATACATATATATATATAAAGGTGTTGTGAGTCCTCCTAACTCAGCAATGCTTGCTAGGCATACATACGTGTGCACATATGCACATATGCATATGCAAATATACATGTGTACATATGTACATGGATATGTACATATATATACACGCGGTATCATTCCGTTTCGCTTCATGCAAGACAAATTGCTCACGCATCGCATCATTTCATTTTCGTGGCGTTGATGGATTTGTCACTTTATGCCACTTGGATACAAATCGTTTTGTGTCCATGTGTCCACACACACACACACACACATGCATATAAGTATATAGATGTTGGGATTGCCGATATTGACTTTAATGCTTCGTGATCCGCGATCCTCGCTGTAATCCATATTGGTGCAGCAACTAATCCTAACAACTACACCGAGAAAAATTGCAATATTGTAAAAATAGCTGAATATATTTATTCATTTACTAAATCTGAGAACTACTTAGAAAAAGTGTTGGGTTTTAAAATGTACTTCAAAAAATGTTAATAATTTACTCAATTGAAATTCAAATTTTTCAAATAAATATAAAAATAAAATAAATAATGGAAAAGCCCTTTAAAAATAGTTAACATTTTAATATTTAAAAATTGAATTATTTTTTATATTTTATTTTGTTTGGAGAATTCAAATAGTTGTTCTTAAAGGTAAAAATCAATAACTCAAGAGCCCGTTGAACAGATATTTTCAGTTCGTATAATCGAGGCTCAACTTTTTTTTTATTATTTAGGTTTGTGCTATAAACCTCTCGAATTAATCTGTGTGTGTGTGTGTGTGTGTGTGTGTGCATGTGTGAGTGTGTATTTGATACCACATGGAAAGATTGCAGTTAAAAGCCATACAAAACGCACAAAATGGAAGGAAGCCATTTTGATTTTTGGTTGGTTTAACTAGTTTAGATGATGTCGACTGCTGTGAATGATGGCGCACTGCATGTGACAGCCACGACTGCTAACTGGACACGGCTCACTGCCAACTGTCGACTGCCAACTGTCGACTGCCAGCTGTCGACTGTCAACTAACTGCACTAAACTGTACTCTCTGCTCCCATGAGACATGCAAGTGATGACAGGCAGTCAGGAAGGCAGGCAGGCAGGCCGCGACCTCGGCCTCAACTTAAACTATGTGCTCCTCTCTATAACTATCTCTCACTCACTCTCTCTCTATTTCGGTCACTGCCTCTGCCGCCTGTGGACATGCCGCAAAATATGATTGGCCTGCCACACATTGCACTCCCTGTTTTCATAGCTGTTGGTAAAGTGCCATTGAAGCCTCTCATCTGTCTTCTTTCTGTATTAATTAAAAGCTTACAAAACTAAACACAGCATGCAAAACAGAACACAAGTTGACAGCAGCAACAACAACAACAACAACAACGACAACAACAGCAACATTAACAAGGTCAACTCACACTCACAATACACTTCAATGCGAGGGCATCGGCTGCATACTTCTAGTTTTTAAAATACACACACAATATACATATACATATATCCAATTACCTGAATTCTGTATTTTTTTTGAGTGCACTTATAAGCATTATTAAAAAAAAAAGAAGAAGAATGCACTTAAACTCAGTTGGAAAATTGTTTATTTTTAATAATTAACTAAAAATTCATATTGATGCAAGTTTTTTTCCTATATTCTTATGAATATGCCTCCGATTTGTGATCGATTGTTATATGTTTGCAAATCATACAGAGGAATGATATGATATGAGATGGATGCATTATGTATAGAGCATAAAAAACATATTAATTTTTGCAAAACAGAATACAAAATGTAAGTGTATCGCAAAGGAAGTTGGAAGTCGGTGAAAATCACTGAAAATATGGGGGGGGGGCATATCTTAAACACCTATCTTAGTTTTCCTTGGTTACGTTTCTACCCCAACACACAAAAAGATTTTTCTATTCAATTGAGAACGTTTGAGGGTTGGAGCACAAATATAAAAAGGGACACAAGAAGCGGTGAAGGCAAAATGAATGGTTGGATTGGCCATATATTTGGGACGTGGCGCACTTTTTGGGCATGTTTGGTGTGGGCTTGTGGCAGCTACAACCATTTCAGCTTTACAATCTCTTCAAATTAAATTGACCTATGTCAGAATTGAGGGAACTTTGACAACCGTTTTTGAGGGGAGGAAAGTTGATGCCGAAGCTGCTGCGGGGTTTGGGGGAGAGGTGGGACTGACGCCTTCACGTGTCCAACTGTCCCTCACATGTCATTTTTTGCATCCATCCCCAAGTTACACGCACCCCCCGCCCACCCCCACCACCCCCACGACTATTTCTTTATTGTTTCGTTTTCCAAACACTTGGATCCTGCTGCCCAAAGGATTAGCTGCCCATTCTTATCATTTTATTTCATTTCATTGCCACGCTGCCCATTGACTTGGCTTGAAAAGGCAACATGTGTGTGTGTGTGTGTGTGTGTGTGTGTGTGTGTGTGTTTGCATGTGTGCTGCCATTTCGGCCATCTTAAAGCTTATTGTGGATTCTTTTCTTATGTGAAAATTCTATGACATATAATCACAAGAACATTAAAAAACCAAATTGAGAAAATTTAATGACAATTCTAGAAATCAGACATACACATAAAATAATAATAATAATAATAATAATAATAATAATAATAATATAACCGATAGAGATAATTAACATCGGATAATGGATATGTAGAATCGGCAGATAAGAATTCTGTGTTATATCCCATAAAATATGTATTTAGTTTTCTAAACTCATTTGTTGTTTTGCCTTTTTTCAAGATGATCATTGGGGCTTTTGGCTTTATTAACGCACTTTCAAATGGTTGGCAACACTGATGTGCAAATATGTTTTTCATTCTTATTGTTGTTGTGTCTGGCGTTTTTTATTTTGTCCGTCGTCACTTGGCGACTTGGTTGACGGGCTTTTGCCTCGGCCCTTCATCGCCGACTTTGATTAAATATACGCATGCTGTGTGCGAGAGTCGACAACCCTGGCTAGCTGTCCGAATAAAAAACGACTTTCAGTAAGATTTATATGCCTGCTTCTAAAACGCAGGCATCAATTCGAAACAAACAAAGCAAAAAAACGAACAGAAATAAAAAAAGAAAACAGCTTCAGGAAATTGCTAACAAATTGTGGGACGACGTCGACCCACATTCAGGTAAGCCAACAGCGCCCCTTTTGCCGAAAATTCAAAAACACAGCAATCAGAGACAACCGACCAAGCCACCCACTTCTACAGCAGGATGAACTTGTTACATTTCGCCGGCTTGCGTCTGCCCGCAACGGGAAGAGTAGCTGGTCGGATCTCGACTATAGTGCAGCGCTTTACCCATCACGATGCCACTGGAGCCATGCGCGGTGGACGTGAGATAGTTGGTTATGACATTAATGGCACGCTCTGCTATATTGATGGTGCCCACTTTCCATTTCCGGCCATCCTCTATCGCACGGCGCGATACTCAGCGATCTGTGCTCTGCGCTAAAAGGAGCTGGGCGATTGGAAGAGGCTAACGCTGCCGGATAAGAAGCTGCTATATGGTCACAGTTACTGTCAGACATATGCCGAGTTTCAGCATTTCACGCCCGAGTGTAAGCAGTTCTCATCGCGTTGACATATAATGCGGACCCATAAAATTAATCACCGGAAACGTTCCAAGGGGAGCGTCGTCAGGCGCAACTGCGTCGCATTATACACTTGCAAATCGGGCCAATTACCGGAATTACCATCTCCTGAAATTTCGACCTTTGCATTAATTCTTCCATCTGATTTTTAAACTTTATGAGAATTTCCAGAACCATTGGAGCGACTTTCTCTTTGATGGTCTCTGCTGGAGTCATTTCAATTGCCACTATTCTACACGCGGTCGAAAGCCTCTTTTTAAGTTTGTTGCATTGACTGTTAACAGTTTTGATTTGTTCTTGGCCTAAAGTCCGTTTTAAAAAGACCTGAAAAGCCGATTTTTGGTTTTTATGATCAGTCGTACAAATCCCATATCGGAAACATCAGCCTTCGCATTGGGCGCAAAGCTCTGCCTGCTTCAGCCAATGGACAATGCAACTCTCGCCAAAGATGTGGCCACATGGCAGACACACGCGCCGATGCTCTCCAAACTCGCTGGTCTCGGAAATGCACACTGTACAGGTATGACAATGCGAGTCCCCCCAACGAAATGCGGCAATCCAACAACAAATCAAAACTGTTAACAGTCAATGCAACAAACTTAAAAAGAGGCAATTGAAATGACTCCAGCAGAGATCATTCAAGAAAAAACCACAATACTTACCCATGCATGTTGACCTCGGCGCTAATTTGACACACATTTAGTCAGACAAGTGTATTCAATTTCATGGCGAGCATTAAATACGTGTCCTTCATTAATTACTAATACAAGCATTAAAAGCTTAAAAAGAAGAAGACAAATGCTGCATTTACATATATATTTTCCAACATTTTCCGACAGGTTTTCCGCTATCTTTGCTAGTGTTGCTCTAATTTTATGTTGTATTCGATTACCGTTGATTTGATGCTGTCACAGAATGTACATACATACATACATGCATACATGCATACATACATGCATACATACATGCATGCATACATACATGCATACATACATAAGCATACATTTAAGTATCGAAGCTAATGCATCCAAAATTACTATTTAGAGAAAACTGAACCAATTTGCACAGTTAATGAATATTTGATAATTTAATATATATATATATATATATGCATCATTTGTTTCATATTGTTCAGTTTCCTTTTCGACTGTACATCATCACGGATATATCTTGATGAAACCCTAATCTATCAAGGTAATCAATACATTAAGGTGGTTTCATTTATGTATGTTATGCACATGATAAAATGTCCATCATATGAACTAAAATCAGCTACAATGAATTTACTTTGATTTTTTTGGTTATTGTTGTTATTGTTGATATTGTTGTTGCTTGTTGCTGTGCTTCTTCTTCTTGTTTTGTTGTGTATGTATATTCTCTTTTGTATGTTTTACATCAATATACATATATTTTGCAATTCTGCTATATCACGTTTAGCACATAGCAAATGAATAAACATATCATTGTTGTAAGTTTCTGTTAATTATACTTTTGAACTTCGTGGATGTCATATTGAATGTGTCTTATAAGTACAATATAATAATGTATGCAGTTTTGATGTTCGTTAAACTTGAACTTGTGGCTGAAGGTGTTTTCTGCTTGATTGTTTCCATCTAATATAACATGTGACTATTTGATAAAAGAGTTGTCAAAATCGCTGTTTCAATATATTACAAAATCGCATACAGCTCGTAATTTATTTAATTAACAACGAATTCTATTTTGGTTTTTATCTCAGCCAACTAAATTAGTGCAAATTTTCTTGTTGCATTGGGTGGAAATAAATATGTTTGTATGTTTAATAATGTAGCACTATTTGTTCATCTCCATTAAAAGATTTGGTTCTGGTTATACTTTTTTTTTTGGTTTTGAAATACATCATTTTTGTTTCTATTCGCAACCCCATTCAAAAATATGTAGTTAATTTTGTTTCGTTTTTAATTAATTAATAATAATAAGCACCTTATTGTAAATAGTTATCATTTGTTATATTTTGAGGAGTGTCTAGGTTAACTGAAATCAAACTAATTCTCAATAGAATATAGTATTTTTTTTGTTACTTAATTAGTTAGATGAGTGTTTGCTTGTTGAAATGAAATTTAATTTTTGTTGTTCGTTTTATTCTTTTTAATTTAATTTTTTTTTTTTTTTTGTTTTTGACGATAAACATTAAGTAATGCAAACAGCACAGGTAAGTTAAATAAAAACTAATTGTTGATTTTGTTTTTTTGAGGCAAATTTGTTGAAGAGATTTTCATTTATTGTTTGATTTTGTTTATCATCGCTTCAATGCTCGATAACGGTATTCGTTTGTTTTTCATGTATGTTTAATGCTACCACAAAATATACTTTCATACATATATATAGCATATTTATATATATATATATATATATATATATATATGACTACTTAGAGAACATCATTAACTCGAATAGTTCTTGGCAGTTATTTTGCATATTTTCGTTTATGTACTCGTTATTTAAAAAAAATTTCCACTGCTCCTCGAGCTTTTCTTTGATTTAAGATTGTTTTTTTGGGATTTTATTATAATTTTTTTTTTTGCTCTCATTTGTTTCAATTCATATATACGATTATTTTTTTAGCGACAACATTTATACGCAAATTGCGAGTGTATTTTATATTATTTCTTTCGTTCACAAATATTAATATAAATTTGCTTTGCATTTTTCATGAACTTGTTCATGCCCCTACCACCCCAATCTATAATCTGCTCGCGGCACCCTAATATTACAGGAGAACATATATAGTTTTAAACTAATTAATACAAAACTTAGAATTAAACCATTATAAGTTGATGTGGCGCCACCTAGCGTTTGTTCTTTCTACTCTTCACGTTGCTTGTATTTTCTTTTTATTTTGTTTCTTATTATTATTATATTATATTATTAATTTATTTTTTTTTTTAATTTATTGGCATTCACAATTTGCTGTTTCTGTTTCTGTTTCATTTTTTTTATGCTTGCTGCAATGTTTATTAAGTTGCTTTTGTATATTTTGCATACTATTTTTGTTTTTTTTTTTGCGGTTTTTGTTTTTCCAAATAGTTGGCTTATGCAGTTTATCAAGCTAAATTGCATTAAATAATTATCTTTTAAATATTTTATTAAATAACTAGTACATTGAAAATTTGTGTTTGTGTGTGTGTACATGTGTGTGTGTGTGTGTGTGTGTTTTTTTTTGTTGTTATTTTGTATGCATATGATAGTGTTCAGTTTACTTTGCATGCTGTTGTTTGTTGTTTTTTTAAACATCTTTCTCGTTTATTGGCAGTGCACGTTTTTTTTTTTTAGTGTTGGTTGGCAACAAAAAAGAAAAATGTTGTACAAAAAACTCAAAACTGCAAAACAGTCGAATTGGGACAACAGTGAGAGTAATGCATTTAAACATGCACGCATACAATATGTAAGTAAGTAGGTAGTTTATATATACACATATATATACATACATATATACATATATATATATATATATATATACAAATAAGTATTTCAAATATTTGCCAAGCAATTTCAAGCAGCTAATTTATGGCTATAAATCATATATTTTTTGCAAACACTTTTTAAAAGCCAAACAAAAAAAGAAAAGATAGAAAGAAAAAAAGAAACAAAATCTAAAACAATAAAAGTCTATGCGCCTAGGCCAGGATATATATAGATGGCATCAGTTCAAATTGCTGCTGCTGCCAGCGCAGAGATCTCTCCAAGCCCATCAGGAGCTGTGTGTGTCGATGTAGGTGTAATGATGTAGTTGCTGTCTCCATGTATGTATGTGTGTGTGTGTGTGTGTATGTGTGTTTGTTGTGTTCTATAAGATACGACGAGTTATGTACTATATAATAGCATATATATGTTGTGGTACCCTAAAACTCTCGAACTCTCAACTTGACTTCGATTCTGATTCTGATTCGACTCGATTCTCTCTCTCTATCTTTCTCTTTCTCTTTGTTGCTCGCTCGCTCGCTTGACTGATCGCTGGCGCTCGCCTGCTGTCTGCTGTCTGTTGCCTTCTCGCTTGCACTCGCTTGCTCCAAAAGCCATTTCTTGCATTTTGCTGCACTCCACGCCAATCAATTGTCATTGTTGCTGCTGCTGCTGCTGCTATTGCTGCTTCCGCTGTTAACTGTTATCCTTGCCAGCCTGCCGCGCCACCACATGCCACTGCTGCTCACGTGCCACACGCCACCATCGTTCAGTCCCACCCATTCTCCTTGATCATGTGCGCCAACTCAATAATGAACTTGCCCTCCTTGTACTTCTGACTGGACTCGTACGCATGCTCATATTTCCACCCAAGCGGCGTCTTGCAGCATTCGCAATATATATCGGCGACCGCATGCAAGCCGGTGAGCAGGACACGCTCCTCCGTTTGGCCGCAGGCGACATTCACCACCGAATTGAATAGATATGCCGGCCCCTGGCTGCCCTGGAACGACTTCGAGATGAGCTCGTCGTGTGAGGCGAGATGCGCACGGCAATGAACACATGAGTAGGTCCGATTTGTGGACGGTAAGTAGGCTTGAAAGGTTTTCACCATTGTTCTGCTGGCTTCGCTTGCGAGTTGCTCTTGCTACGCACAACTCCAACTGTTGCTGTTAATGTGTTGCAGTTAATGTTCCAGTTGCTGACGTATTGCGGTTTACGTTGGGCGTGTGGTTTGGCTTGGCTCTTTTAGCTGGTTGTTTCTCTCTCTTTCGGTCCGTATCTCTTTCTCTCTCTCAGACACAGAGAAGTACTCTTCTTGCTGGCTGTGAATTGACCCGCTGCAAATATATATGTTTTTATAAATATAGTATAAATATGTAAAAATTGAAATGTATAAATTTTTCTGTCTACAATTTTTGAACTGAAACTTGCATTTTGAAAACTGTTTTTGAACTGCTTTGAATAGAATCGAGAAATTCTTGACAGTAAAAACTATTCTTGAAATGTCTCTAACTAAAGAAAAAAAAAATAATATAAAATATGACTTATTTCGTGACCAACATTTTACTTCAACAAGATATGCGGAAGGTCAGTAGTTACTATCTCGGAAATCTACCATAGGAACATAGAAAATTATAATGAAATGGAACTCCGGTCAGCAATCCGGGTATGTCATGTACGTCAAAGATAATGCTTCTTGCAAACATTTTCAGATGCTAAATTGTAAAGGGGAAATGGTAATCTGAGGTGTGTTCTTCGTGCTTTCTGATCTTTTGGCTATTTTACGTTAACGTTATTGTTGTTATTGTTGTTGCTGGCAACTATTAAAAGGCCAACAAAGTCGGGTCAAAAAACAGTTTTTGACCTTGTGCTCACCGGGTGCAAAGAGGACACCCCAGCTTCGATTTTGGCTGCGATTTCGATTTAGACTGTGACTTCGACTCCGTCTGCGACTCCGGCTTCGACTACGGCTTCGACTACGGCTGTTTTTGGTGCTGGGCGTTAACTGCGCGTTACGTTCCTTGCGGCGGACGGCGACGATGATGACAACAACAACGACGACGACGACGACGACGCCGCGGCGGCAGAGTCAGCGATTGTGGCTGCTGTCATTGAACGATTATGTCCAGCGACGTCTGCCAAGTGTCGTCGTGGGCCAGAACGGAATCGACCTCAATCTAATTGCTGTGTTTGCCGTTCTTGGCTTTTCTGTCTGTCTGTCTATCTGTCTATCTGCTGGTTGCTCTCTTTTGTATATATACACGGGGAGCAGTATATCAGATTTCCTGCACAAAGATAAAAGACAAAGGCAAATGATTATTAATACATGTGCAGTGTGTAGTTATATTGTAGTTGTTGTTGTTGTTGTTGTTGTTGCTTTTTTTTGTTTTGTTTTCTTTCTTTTGTTGTAGCCAATATAAAATGCGGCAGCAACAACAACTACAACTACAACAACAACAACAAATAGCAGCCACTGTTATGCAAAAGCCCAAACAAAGGCAAAGAGAGAGCGAGAGAGAAAGAGAAAGAGAGAGGGAGAGCGAGAGCGAGAGAGCACAATTACATTTGCATTATTGATTTCCATTTGGCAACGCCATACATATTTCAGTCAACCAACAGCGAGAACCACATTGCCACGGCCCGCAATAGGCAAAAAAGGAAAAAGGGTAAAACGTGAGATGGATAAATATATTGTGTGAGTAATAAATCGTCATTACTCTCACTCTCACCATATATCTCTGTCTCTCTCTCTCTCTGATTACCAATCAATAATAAAAATAATAATAATGAAGATGATGATGATGATGATGATGTGCAGCATTGTTGTTGTCATTACCATTTTTGGCAAATAAATGATTTATGAAGCGCATTAGCGCTGGGCGAGCAAGCGAGACAAAAGAACAAACACCCCAAAGCACCCCTACCCCTTTCAATTATTTGTACAAATTGAATATTAAAAATTATTCAAAAATATTTCAAATCATCACATCTTACATTCTCAAATTGATAGAGACCGAAAGTTTCGTATTTGAAAAGAAATTCAATTAATCGGCAACAACACTGAAAGAAGCAAACGTAACTTTTCCAATTAACAGCAGACTTCCAAAAGCTGATTCATTGACCATTTCTGTGCTATAGTTAGTAAATAAATGAGGATAGCTATTGGGTATTCATACAGTTACATATCGATATATGTATGTACGACATACGTATGTGTGGCATAATCGAGAAACTTGAGAGGATGAATATTAACTTCAATTCGCCCATTCAACGAGTAATTGATTCATTGAAATGGATCGTTTTATAGTAATGATTTAACTACAGTGAATGGAGTTGCATTCAGACACTCAAACACTCAAATTGCTATTCACGTAAATAATACTCGTTTTATTATCCATAAATGAATTCCTTTAACAACAACTCAAACTATTTGTAAAACTTGACGCTTTAAATCAATTTAAAAGCAATCAATCCACAACAAAAAATAATAAAAAAAAAAATAAATAAAAAAAATGCTAGCGTGCTTAAGCTTAAGAAAAAAGAATTTGTAAATTAAACAAATGAAACATGTTTTATTAAATTTTATTTTGTCATTCTTAGACATTGGTATTTTTCCAGTCTTCAGTCATTTGTGAAAGCCAATTACAACATGAATACCAGGGTCAAATAAAGTTCACAACTACTCTGGAAGTTCATTTGGATTAGCTGGAAATGTATTGGACAAATATTTTGTGAGCCCCTCAAAATAAATCGAATTGTATCAAAATCCAAATTAAAATGCCATATTGGATTGAAAATTACAGAAATTCGATTTATCGTAAAAGAAAATCGAAATCGAAATCTAAAATGAATGTTGTTTAAGAGAAGATAACCGTTAAGCTATACATCATACATACAATTGTGATGTACACTCCATTGTCAATAATTAGCGCCCTTGTGGCATTGCCCAGCCCTCGGCAAACAGACAACAACAACAACAACAACATTAGCGCCGTCGTTGTCGTCGTCTGTTGAATCTCCAATGCAAATTGGCTGGCGACGACTGAAACAAAGAAACAGGAGCGTCCGGGTAAGGGAACGCCAATGGGGATGGGGAGTGGAACGGGGAAATGGATCGGACGAATGGCAATTCGCGTGGCGGCGTGAACAAAGAAGCAACAGGGAAATGCACTTGGCCAGGGTTGGCTGCTGCTGCTGCTGCTGCATTTGGGGGGGCCAGACAACAAAGAGTTGAAACAGTGGAGAGTGGTGAGTGGTCAGCCACGGGGCGGTTTGCTGAAAGTTGCGTCTCAATATTAATTAGCTTGCGAAATTCACAAGGCATGTTGACAACTTTTTTGGCGCCAATGCAAAACAAAAAAAATCAGCTGAATAATTAGTTAATTAAACGAGCAACAGCACAAATAATAATATTAATAAAAATAATTAAGCACACGCACACGCACACACACACACAAACAATAATCACCAAAAACGAAGAGGAGTAGAAAAAGAAAGAAAACAACAAAACAAAATAAATTCGCGAGTTCAGTGAACCAAATGTGAATAAGAAAAGGAAGCTGAAAGTTCTTTGGCACCCAAAAGCGTTTACGGTTTTGATTTCTATTAAGTTTTGCGCTGCTGCTGCTGTTATTATTGTTGTTGTTGTTGTTATTATAGTATATTGGCTGGCTTTTTGCTTTGCCACTTCACTTTTATTTTGCAATCAAAAACCAAAGCGCGCCATACGAAATGTAACGAGCGACTGACGGGCAGCGTCGTCGGCACTGCTGCTGCTGCTGCTGCTGCGCCGTTGGCAACTGTCGGCAGAGGCAGCGACGGCGGCGTCGCAGTTCGGCTCTCGCTGACGTTTTATTTTAGCAGCAGACAAAGAAGTAACGAAAAGGCAACAGCAGCAGTGTGTGGCATACAGGTGGCAGTGGCGACTGCGCTGCAACAAGCAGCGCAACCAATTGCAAAAATTGTATAAAATAAAACACCAACAAGCACGCAAACATATACACACACACACACACAACCACACTGTTAAATGCATACGCATATTACATGCAATCAAGAAAGCAAAATCAAGCAGACACTCTGAGAATACTGTCAAGTACTAAAAACACACACACACATGTACTCCAGGCAATTTACTAGATAATTTACAATCACAATAACAATGCGTGTGCCTCTAACGCTACTTGTGTGTGTGTGTGTGTGCGTGTCAAATGCAATTCAAGGCAAAATGCAAAAATTCAATATGAATTGCGCACCCAATTACCGTTAGAAATGCTAACCCAATATTCTTGTTATTGCTGTTTTTCTTGTCTTGTTGTCCATTGCTGGATGTTGTTGTTGTTCTTGCAGCTAAGTGTGGGCATATGTATGGCACAGCAACAACAAGAAAGCTAACAGGAATAAGAACAAGAACAGCGAGCGAGGTGGCGGTGACAGTGAGAGAGAGCAGTACGCATACAGTGTGTGCAAAAAGTAATCAGTCATCAGTAATCAGCCAATTCTTTTTTATTGTTTTATTTTTTGCCGGCTACTTTTAGTGGTTGTCACCAATATTTGATGTAGAAATCTTCTTTTGTGAGCTTGTTACTTTCCTATCATTTTTTGCAATTACATCGGGGAATTATCTAATTGGAAGACATTTGTAAGCGCAAGAAACAGTTCACATTAAAGTAGGCGATAACACTGCAAAAGATGCATTCATAGGCATACTTTCCCACTGCACTGTGTGACAGAAGGCAATGTGCTGAGTAACGGTAAGAACGCGTCTCGTTGTCGGTTCTCAGTGTCTGCTGTATGATGGGTAGCTGTTGTATGCGTGTGTGTGTTGGTTTTGTTGAAGGCGAGGTGAGTGGGCCTATGCCTCTTTCAATGCCTGCCCCACCCCCCATCAGCAACGGAATCGGAATCAGCAAGTTTTTATTTAATTGACCATACGCATTGGGTTTACAGTTATATACAAAAACACGCAATTTTGTCCCCTCGCCCTAAATTTCTTACTGTTGCTATTCGTCTACCCGCTGCGCCTTAAAAAGTCAATAGAACTTTTAGGTCGTTTTTTTCTAGTTTATTTATTTTTTTGTCATGCAAACAAAGAGGGAAATCCAATGGAGACAAGAAAAACAACAAGAGAACCCACGCATCACAGACATGCACACAGCCACATACACACCAGCACTTGTTGTTACTCTTAGTTGGGGTCATTACCGTCAATGGCAACGATCTGTAAATTACTGTTTATATGTTCACTTGTGTGCTTGTGCGGGTCCAAAACAGAATCGGCAACAAATAGAATTATGATTAACAGTTTAAATTTGATCAGTGTTGGTAAAGTTGCAGATAAATAATGCAGCTGCAAATGGAATGATACAAAATAAACCAAAAAAAAGGGGGGAAAACAAAGACAAAAACGACCAACAGCTGATGAAACAAAAATAATATAATCTTATCAGACGGCAAAAGAAAATAACAACACAAAATTTATTGCGTTGCGACGCCAGCGTCGCAGTCGACTGTCGAATGCTAGCAGCCAAGCAGCGGGGCCAGTGGGTGAGGGCGAGCTAGATAGAGAGAGAGAGAAAGAGATAGAGAGAAAGCGTAAACAAAAATACAGCGCAGAAACAGCTGTGTGTCTGTTGTGTGGTGTCGCTGGCAACGCACGCGACACACACATGCGCAATACAGCTGCTCTCTGTATGTGCGTGTGTGTGTGTGTATACCAAAAGAACAACAGAAAAACAACAAAACCAGAAAGCGAAATTAAATCCTTGCTTGCTCCTCTATAACGGGCCATTAGATAAAGCATATATATGTACGTTTGGGCTTGCAGTTGAACAGGGAACAGCTGAGAAACAGAAGCAACAGCGGGGGCACAGAGGGAAAAGACCGCGAAAGAGAGAGATCAGATGAATGAACTTTAATGACGCTGTCTCTCACTCGCACTTGCCAATGTTTATCGCGCTTCGGAGTTGCTAAAAGACGCAATTTGTTAAGCAGCAGCAGCAGTAGTAGCAACACACACACATGCAATCCACAATCTATACCCAAATACAAATGCATATACACATTCACAAAAACACACATACATACAGGGACGCAAAATACAATAAGTTAAAAAAATCTATGTGGGTTTGTTTGTTTTTTTTTGGGTTTTTTGCATACGCAGCTAACTGCGTTGTTATTGTTGTATGTGTGTGTGTGTGTGTAAGGAAGAGAGGCTACGACAAGCTAAAGTACATGAAATTTGTACATACACATATATTATGGACGTAAGTTGCGATGTACTTACAAATGTACTTTGTCTGCTAATATGTACATGTATTACATGTATATATATGTACATATATATATATATATATATACATATATACATATATTTATATTACCCACATTTTCAAGCTCTTACGAATAACACAAGGAAAGAAACAAACATTTGCCAAAAACTAATGACAACTTACGATTCTGTTGCAGTTGCTGTTGCAGTTTTCTTATGTGTGTGTTGTTTTTTGTGCGATATACAAATACACCCACACAAACACAAACACACACTGAGACACACACACATACACACACACACACAAAAACAAATCGAAGCAACAACGACCCACTAAGTAAATGACACTTTGACAATTGTGGCTATTTACACTGTTTGTACGCTTCTAATGCAACACATTTGCATTATTAATGTTTCTATCAATTTATTGAACCGAATACAATATTTGTTTGCGTTTGCTCATTTTGCGTGTTTTTTTTTGCTGTTGGGGTCGCTGATGTGTTTGTGTTTTTGTGGAGAAATGCAGCAGATTCACAGTATTTATTTGTTACTTTGGTCACACACACGAGCACCCACGATAGATATATCGATTGACACGATTCGATAGTATCGATAGATAGACACAAATTTGGTCGACTGAAGTTGCTGCTACTTCACACAAAAAAAAACACACGGAGAATACGCATAGCAAATATCACTCGCCGTACGGACAGACAACAAACAAGAAAACAAGGAGAAATACACACTGGTGCAAGTAAACTGAACTGTGGCAGCAGCGAAAATTTGATTAATTTTCGATTTGAGTGGAACTCCCAAATCAGTTGTCAGCCAGGCGGTGCTATCCCCCAGTGCAATTGTCTTCGTGTGAGGTAAGCGTAAATAAGTGGGCAAAACCCCCCAAGGTCCCCACTAACCAGATAATAAATATTTGCGGACATATATCTGTATGTGCACACGTATATATCACATATCTACATGTCTTGTACGATACGGCCAAAATACCATTGCACAACACTCCCAAAAAATTATTCAGAAGAAGAAAAGTGAAATGCCAGATAAGAAGGATAGTAAAATATCAACTCTCTGTGGGAAGTAATCGCAGTCCTCTTTATCCGCTGCTGCTTTTCTTCGTGTTCGTCTGCAACCGTATGTTCGCTACTACAGCAAGTGCTCCTCAATTTAATATTAACAGTTATGTACGTACGTCACTATTAAACACAAAAATGAGACCTTTAAAATGAAAAATTCGTTCAGTAAATATTTCTGTTGTGTTGCCAAACAAACAGCTGTTTAATAAGCTGAGCACAGCAGGGCATAAGGGCATAAACAAAATGCACGACCAAAAAATGAGTTTAGTTGAATCAAGTGTGAAATGTGACAATGTTGTTGCCAGTGTTGCCAACACTGGATGGAAAATTGGATTCGCTGCTTAATTATTCATTGTTTTAAATATCCTGCAAAATCAAAAATACGCAATAAATTATAAATCGCCATTTGCTTCATATTTTTTTATATTTTAAAATATATTGTTTATTAATCGTATGAGCAGTTTTGACGTTTTGTTAACAATAAATTCCCTTTTTGCAATATGACATTCCATTCTATTTCACAATATTTCGACCTTTATGGACAAGACAAAGCGAGATAGGGAGGGAGAGAAAGGGAGAAAGATACGCATTGCAAAAGGCTATTGTCCGTTATTATCAGCAAAGTGGATATGTTCGACTAGTATCTCTCTCTCCCTATCTCTTACACACACTTTGATTGCATTTATATATTTTCAATATTGGTTTTGAAAATACAATATTCAAAATTTATTTATTTTCAAAACTAACATATAAAAATCTTTATTATATTATTAAAAAAAAGGTTAAAATGGCTTGAATAAATAAGGATATATATATATATATAATTTGAGATGCTTGCCCACAAATAAATAAAGAAATTATAATATTGTGGGAAAAAGTTCAAAATTATAGCTTTGATTAACATGTTTATAGCATATATATAGATTGCAATATTTTGTTGGTGTTTTAATTGAATCCTAAATTGATATTTATTTGTGTACACTTTGCAGCCAGAAAGCTGGAAAAGGAGGAAGGAGCAGTATGCTGTGGACAGTGCATCTGGATGGTGGACCACAGCGTGTGAATCATGCGGCTGTCGGAGTCGGTGAATTCATCTATAGCTTTGGCGGCTATTGCACCGGCGACGATTATCGGTTCAACGAACAGATCGATGTGCATGTGCTCAATGTGCACTCGATGCGTTGGACACTTGTGCCGCAGCAGTGCGACAACGCTGGCGATCCGCTCAAGTATCCGCTGGTGCCATTTCAGCGATACGGTCACACAGTCGTCGCCTACAAGGATCGCATCTACATTTGGGGCGGACGCAACGATGAGCATCTGTGCAACGTGCTCTACTGCTTCGATCCAAAGAGGGCACACTGGACCCGTCCGCCGGTCGGCGGTTGTCTGCCCGGTGCCCGGGATGGCCATTCGGCGTGCGTCATTGGCAATTGCATGTATATCTTTGGTGGATTTGTCGATGAGATCAATGAGTTCAGCAGCGATGTGCATGCCCTCAATCTGGAGACAATGGAGTGGCGCTACGTGCAAACGTTTGGTGTGCCACCAACTTATCGGGATTTTCATGCGGCCGTCGCCTACGAGGGCGAACGCATGTACATCTTTGGGGGGCGTGGCGATAAGCATAGTCCTTACCACAGCCAGGAGGAGACCTATTGCCATGAGATCGTCTATCTGGACATGAAGACAAAGGTCTGGCATCGTCCATTCACCGCCGGCAAGGTGCCAGTGGGTCGACGCAGTCACAGCATGTTCGTCCACAACAAATTGATCTTTGTATTTGGCGGCTATAATGGTCTGCTCGATCAGCACTTTAACGATCTGTACACATTCGATCCGCGCACCAAACTCTGGAATCTGGTGCGTGCCAATGGCCAGGCGCCAACGGCGCGACGCCGCCAATGTGCGATTGTGATGGGCACCAGAATGTTCCTCTTTGGCGGTACCAGTCCACGTTGCGCCGCAGCGCTCACATCGCTTAGCGTGTCGCGGGCCAATGAGTCGGCGTTGCCAACGCAAGCGTTGCCAGCAGCAGCAGGCGCTGGTGGCGGAGCAGGAGGAGGAGGAGGAGCAGCAGCAGTAGGAGCAGGAGGAGGAGGAGCTGCTGCAGCAGCAGCAGCAGCAACATCAGCCGCTGCAGCAGCGGCCGCAATAACAACACTTATTGACTACAGCGATCTGCATGTGCTGGACTTTGAGCCCACGCTGAAGACGCTGGCGACAATGGTGGTGCTGAAGCATCAATTGGACATATCCGGACTGCCGCGCAGCTTCCATGCGGATCTGAATATGCTGACACAGCCGAACAGTATTACACGGCCAATCAATCAGGCTGGCTAGCATTTATTGTTCTTATTGCTGATGCCGCTGCTGCTGCCGCTGTTGCTGCTGCTGCTGCCGCTGCTGCTGCTGCTGCCGCTGCTGCTGCTGCCGCTGCTGCTGCTGCTGCCACGCCCAAAACTACAACTACAACTTAAACTAATTAAGCGAAGTGGATAAACAAAACGAAACAAACAAAATTAACACACAAAAAACATACATTTGCGAATGGGACTGATCGATTCCCCCCCTGGTGCCGGGGATCCTCCCTCCCCATTCTCATCCTGTCAGATGAAGGAAGAAGAAAAAATCAAAGAAAACGAAATACAAGAAAGAAAGGCACGCCGAAGATTGTATGCCCTTGCAGAGCGGAGTCCACAACTGCTGATGATGACAAGAACAAAAAAAAACAAAAAAAAAGAAACACGCATATAGATATATATACATACCGTTATACCGGTCAAATTATAGTATAGCAGCTGCAGGGGTTTATTTCGGAAACTTAGATTAAAAATCATGCGCTTTTAACACAAATATGGCTGCTGGAAGCGGATTGCACTAGTCCCAGTAGTCGAGCAATTGCATCCGGTCGATCTCTTCCACGAGCGCTCGAAATATTCGAATGACACAACAACAACAACAATTCATCCAAGCACACACAAACACACACACACACACACACACACACACACACACAACATTAACATTGAAACAAATCTAGTAATTAACAAATGCAGTTTCAGAAACTCGCTTGAACATATATATAAATATATTTACAGATACATAATGATCTAGCTCTAGTTTGTAAAATGTTTATACATTATAATCTTAAATAAAATTCTTATATTATTATTATTGAAATTATTTGGCATTAAAAACTTTGCTTCATTTTTCTTGGTTGCATTCAAAATGCAAAAGTTCTTACCACAGAAAGTCACATTCAAATAAATATATATTTTAAATATATACATATATATATATATATAAATATCGTCAATAAAACCAATTTTTTAAGTTTATTTTCTCAATCAGTAGTTTATTTGGCTTCATTTAACTTAAATAATTACACATTTATAATGACTTTCTTTAATTTTTCTTATGTTATTTCAAGAAAGATTAATTAATTAATTAATTAATTAATTTCACAAATTGAATCTAAAAAGTAAAATAATTTTATTTTTATTTATTATTATTGTTGACTTGCTGCTTGTTTAGAGCTGGGTCTCCTGTTGCTAGCCAACGGCACTGGTGTAGCCTCGCAGCGTTAAGTAGCCATTGATGATGTCCGAGGGCATGTGCTGCATATTGGCGTATTCCTCGGCATTGGCGTAGCGCATCATCGAGTGCGGATCAACATATGGTGCGGGCAGGCCGCTGATGTCTGAGTATTTCTTGGCCGGCAGCAGCGAGGGCGGCGCATTCAGCGTGAAGTCTGTGCCAAGTGAAGCAGAAACAGCAGGAAAACAAATAATAACAATCATAATACATGTTTATTTAGCTTGTGCGCGTGCAGGGATTGTCTGTCTGTCTGTCTGCGTTACTCACATGTGGGTTGATCTGGTGGCAATTTTTGATTTCGCTCCGTGTTGTGAATTTGACGGAGCGGCCGATAGACGCAGTTTCTCGGAAACGCAAAGGGACTCTTAAACGAACGTTTACGTTTGGGCGTCGGTGAATCCATCGTCTAGCTCTCCCCTCTTTTTTCTGATTTTTTGTTTGTGGTGTAAACAAAACTTTGTGTGTACAGCAAACAGCTGACCCACAACGCACAATCGATAAATCGATGTATCGATAGATGGCAGGCGCCTGAACATTATCAGTTCTTTTTGTTTTTCAGATAGTACACAAAAATTTCAGCTCATACGCCAATCGATGTGTATGAACAGTGCCGGCTAATTGCTGAAATTTTCTACCAATTTTAAAATGTTTTCATATTAATATGACACACATTTGATACACATATATATGACAAACTCGCCATGCAAATGAACTAGTGTGGAACTGGAGCGGAACTGCACAACTCCAACTGCCAGCCAGTGCTTAAATCGAATAACGAACTGTGTACGTGTACGTGTGCGTGCGTGTGTGTACGTGTATGTACACAAAATAAAAAAGGAGTCAAATAAAATTGTGTTGTAAGTTATAAGTTGGCAAGGATGGCGCGCAATGCAGTCGGCACCAACAACAATGCGCCCAAATCGAATCAAAACGAAACGCCCGCTACAACTGCACCAGGAGCAGCAGCAGCGGCAGCAGCAGCCAATGCTAAGAGCAAGCAGCGCAGCTCGAGCAGCAACAGGAGCAACCTGAATTGGAGTCTGTCATCGAGTCTGATGCTGGACAAGTGGAAGACGCTGGTTGGATGTGTGTGCCTGGCCATTGCCAGCTATTTTGGCTATCTGGGCTATTTGGAGACACGCGTCAATACACCACTGGATAACCAGAAGATGGTGTTGCTGGCTGGGCTGGATGATCCGGAACGCTATTGGGGCACTTATCGGCCGCAAACGTATTTCGGGCTGAAGACACGCGATCCGCACTCACTGGTCATGGGCTTGATGTGGTATACGCCGAGTAATCTGGGGCCAAATGCCGCAGGCATGCGGCACTGGTGCGAGCAGGGCGACAAACTAGATGGATACGGTTGGACGCATCATGACGGTCGCAGTTTTGGGGTGCAAACCATACAGGATATGCCATTCGAGGTGAAGACCTCGTTTGTCAAATACAACAGCGATAAGCAGTTTGGCGGCGATTGGACGGCCCGCATCTCGGTGCGGAATACGACGCGGGCCTGGGACCGGAGTATATCGCTGATCTGGTATGTGGCATTGGATGAGCGCACCAACGGGCACATCAAGTACGTGCCGGACGAGAAGAGCCCGGAGCCGGGCGTCTACGGTGAGAGTCAGGGGCTTGGCGAGTTTCAGGTGCGTTTCCATCCGGCAAAGGGAAGGATTCTGCACAAATCGTATTTGAGTACGGTGGCGCCATCGCTGGCCAAGCTCAAGGATACGATCTTTGCGCATTTCCGTGCCTTCACCAGCAAGCAGGGACAACGATTTATTGGTCTGCCCGGCGAGATAGTCTCCCAGAACGGTTTACCCGCCACGAATCCGGAGCCCAATCTGATTGCCATACAGTTCACCGCCGAGGTGGATTTCACGCTGGACATTACGTATCAGTCCACGTCTGATTTTGCGCTAGGCGAATCCATACCGAAGCCGCCAACTGGACGCGCCTACACCGACTCGCTGCTGGCGAAGGTTGAAGCGTTTGAGAAACGTTTTGAGGACACGTTCCAATTGGCCGCCAAGGGTTATTCCGCCGAAGAGGTACGATTTGCCCGGAATGCGTTCAGCAATATGATTGGTGGCATCGGTTATTTCTATGGGGCGAGTCGGGTGCAGTCGGTGCACACCCAGAAACCGGTGCCATATTGGAAGGCGCCACTGTATACGGCCGTGCCATCGCGCAGCTTCTTTCCACGCGGCTTCCTGTGGGACGAGGGCTTCCACGGTCTATTGATCAGCGCCTGGGATGTGGACATTGAGCTGGACATCATGTGTCATTGGTTCGATCTGCTCAACATCGAGGGTTGGATACCGCGCGAACAAATCCTTGGCGTCGAGGCGCTTGCCAAGGTCCCCGATGAGTTTGTCATTCAGCGCAATAGCAACGCGAATCCGCCAACGTTTTTCCTAACGCTCCGGAAACTGCTCAGCCATCACAAGCAACAGCTGGCGCAGAAGGGTCGCTTCGCCACATTGGAGCGACTCTATCCCCGCCTCCAGGCCTGGTTCACCTGGTTCAATACCACACAGCGAGGTAAGTTCTCGTCACTCTTGCTTAATTTGCTCAGCTGATCCATTGTCAATTCCGTAGGTGACGCGCTGGGCACGTATCTGTGGCGCGGACGCAATGCGACCACGGTGCGTGAACTGAATCCAAAGAGTTTGTCCTCGGGCCTGGACGATTATCCGCGTGCCTCGCACCCGACGCCGCTGGAGCGTCATGTCGATTTGCGTTGCTGGATTGCGCTCGCTGCCAGCGTTATGGCCGAGCTATCGTCGCTGCTCGGCAAGGATGATGTCAAGTACTATGAGACGGCCTCCTATCTGACGGACAATGGGTTGCTCAATCGCTTGCATTTGGATCCGTTTAGCGAACACTATTCGGATTGGGGCCTTCACACAGATGCCGTTGCCCTCAAAAAGACTCCGCCGCCGCTGTCGACCCAGCGCACGGGTGGCAAACGATCAAAATCTTCGTCCTCCTCCCCATCATCATCATCTTTGCCGGCGCCGGAGAAACAGCGTTATGTGTTAAAGCAACCGGAATATAAGTTTGTGGACTCGATGTTTGGCTATGTGAGTCTGTTTCCGTTACTGCTGGAGCACCTGGAGCATGACTCACCATATTTGGGTCGCATGCTGCAGGATCTGCGCGATCCGCAAATGCTGTGGACAAACTACGGACTCCGCTCACTGGCCAAGACCTCACCGATGTACATGAAACGCAATACGGAACACGATCCGCCATATTGGCGTGGTCCCATCTGGATAAATATCAACTATTTGGCCGTTAAGGCGCTGCGACACTATGGCCGGATCGAGGGTCCCTTTGCGCAAATGTCGCGCCAAATCTATGCTGAGCTGCGCGACAACCTGGTGAAGAACATCTATCGGCAATATCAGCGCACTGGCTACATTTGGGAGCAGTACGATGATAAGACCGGCGAGGGCAAAGGCTGCAGTCCCTTCACCGGTTGGAGCGGTCTGGTCGTCCTCCTCATGGCCGAGCAGTACTAGAGTCTAAAGATCGTGCACTCCACGATCGCTGTGAGTTCCTCCTGTGATAATCTCACATAAAGAAAAACAAACAAAACAAAACAAATCAAAGAAAAACTTCAAAATGAAATCGATAGAAAAAGAAGAAAAGAAATAGTCGAGTCTTTTCCAAAGATCTAAAATTGTAGTACTTACTATATAGTTATATATATGGAGACACTATATGGGTGTACAAGTAACTGTTCTATGTGTGCTGTCTGCTCCTAAAGTAAACTGTACAAAAATGTGTTAACGATTTCAAAAAAAAATTACTTAAAATATCGATTTTGATAAATAACATGACAAAAAATATGTAAAAAAAAAACAACAAAACAATAAATAAAAAATAAAAAATAATGTTGCACTCATTTGTAGTGTTCTTATGTGCAAAACACAGCAACTAAGTTAAATGGATATATTAATGTTATGCGTATGTATTTAACAGTTAGAATATGTTATAGAACACATCAGTTTGACGATGTCGCTTCGTAGATCGAGTTAATATCACTTATCCCTCTCTATTACTACCATCTCTCTCGCACTCTCTGGCTATCGGCTTTCTTTGCCTTTGATTTAAATATGATTTTAACATAAAAGTGATATTTTTTTAATAATTTTTCGCTTACTTTAAGCTTCGATTATTTGAATTGTTCTTCTCTTTGTTTATAATAATATAATCGATAATCGATAATCGTGATGCCAATCGGAAGAGAGAGGATAATACTAACTGAAATGAAGCTTGTTTTTTTTTGTTTTTTATATTGCTTGTTTTTGTTTTAATTCAAAATTCGATTTGAGATTAGTTGGCTTATAATATAAAATTGTCATGTATGAGAAATTTGAAACATAAAATGTTCGTTTCACATTTAAACAATAAACAATAAAGAAAAAGAAAAATAAGTTGATAAAACTAGTTTAATCACGCACACAAGCCATTCGCCTAAATAAAATTAGAGGTTAAAGCAACCTAAATGTTTATGCCTAAATGTGTTTTATCTAAGTTTATAAAACTACAGTAGAAAAAAAAAATAATAAAACAAAAAAAAAATCGAAACGAAATAAAATGCAACAAATTTGAAATAAATTTGTTCGTTTCCATTTGGCTTAACGGCTAACAAGGCATTTTATATATAATCGGGGTTTTGTTTATGAATTATCTATTCTATATATATATATGTATATATATATATATATTTATCCAAGAAATGTTACGAGCTATACAAGGCGGTTTATTGCACTGTTGTTGTTGTTGTCACTTAAACGAGCGAATTGGAATCGGATACAACTAGACGGAGGAAATAGACGTAGTAGTTAGTTATTAATAGTTAGTTTACACATTACATAATAATAGCTATAATGAAGTACACATGGAACGAAGTCTTATGGCATACAATCGATGATCGATTATCAATCAATGATGATCATGATGGTCATCAATGCCCACGGATTTGATATTTGCTTTAGTTATTAGTTATTAGTCCAATTAACACAGTTCTTCTTATTATCAAATTCCAGAGATGTTTGCTTTTTATTGTTAATATGCCTGCCAGCCAGCCTGCCTGCCAGGCAGCATCTGCTCAGTCCGCTTTATCCTTGGCGGGGCTGCACACTGAATTGTTGCGATGACGTTTAAATGCCGGCAGGCGATCCAATAGCGCCAGAAGTATGCTGCCAGGCAGACGCTGATGCCGATTAATAAGGTCCTCAATCGCGGTGGCCACCTGCGCAAACAACAATTATTAATAATTATAATTATCATCTCCTCTGTGATGAGCTCACCTTGATTTGCAGCTCTTGCGGCGTCAAGTTGTCATCATGGGGTATGGGCTTGCCCAGATATGTGCGAAACTTGACCGGGAATCCGCCGTAAATGGGATAGACGGGTATGCGCAGTTTGTTGTACAATCGCATAAAGAACGTGCGGAAGATGCCCACCTGGCGAAAGCCTTCGCGCAAATTCTGTGTAAAGCAGGGTATTATCGGCACCTTGGCCTCCTGGGCCACTTTGGCGAAACCGACACGATTGCGCCACAACAGCTCATAATAATGATCACCGAACTGTGCCTCATAGACGCCACCCGGCGAGATGGCCAACAGATTGCCATCGCGCAATATACTCACACACGATTGCACCGTGCCGGGACTGACATGGAATGCCTCCGAAATGGTGCCCCAGCCAGGCAGCTTGAACAGAAATCGATCGCCAATCGTGTAGATGAGACGCTCGCGCTGCAGCAGCATCCGTGAATTTAGATAGTACATATCGATGGGTATCGCCCCATGGTAATACACAATCAGCGCTGGTCCCTCCTGCGGCACATTCTCCAGCCCGATCACCTCATAACCATGATAGATACGCGCATGTGCATCCCAAATTGCGGCCACAATCTTGCGGCCGACGCGCCAAAAGTTTCGATCCGTTTGCACCGCTCGCATTATGACCTGCCTGCAAATTCAACAGAGACAGAGAGTGAGTGAGAGAGAGAGAGAGAGACAGGTATATAGAGACGATTTTATGTAATCAATGGGGTTTTCGATAGATCAAAAAAATCTTAAATTTGATCGGTTTCTAGGAAAAACACTCAACTCTAATTCTTACTATCGACCGATTGTTCCTATGAAAGCTATATGAAACAATAGTTGATAATTTGCTGCTTAGTGATTTACTCTGAATAAATCGGTAAGTAAAAAGCTAAGCTAAAAAAAGCTATGGCATAGCTATCCTTTCGGCCCTAAACTTATACCTAGATAAACGATCAAATAGTGCAAAAAATCATCAAACTTAGCATTATTGATCTGCTAAGATACTTTCTTTGCGGTTTGGGATTGGCTGCGTGGTTTAACACTGGGTTATCAGCAGTTGCAATGTGTATATATTGACGTGTCCTCGAGTGTAGCTAGAAACGCATGCAGTTAATATCAATGGAATTTTGTTTTGCACTGCGAATGGCGCTAATTAATTGCTAAATTGATAATTTTGTTTAAATTTAGTTTTCTTTTTTTCTTCTTCTTTTTTAGCATTAGCATCATCATCATTTGGGGCGGATCGGCTCAGGTGTTATCAGCATTATATGGGCTACGACGCGTTCGCAATATCAAAATCTCAATAAATCAATGGACTAAAATGTTGAACAATATATTTATATATACATATATATTTATGTACACATAAGTTTATATATATATATATATATATATACTTATGTATACAGATGTAGTTCCCCTATGCGTACATTTTGATGGCCATCCCAGCCGCACCTGTTCAGTGTCGACCCCCAAAGCGGCCAATATTTTATTGTTGTTGTTGTTGCATGGCAAGTCGCTGATAAGAAGGGCAAACAAACTGTTGTGTGATGCCACCTTAACGAACGACCTCACCACTGGAATGCAATCGAGTGGAGTGGGCGTGGCATTTATTTTGGTTGCCAATTCCCTCCCCGGCGAACACAACAAAAGCAAAGAGCAACAACAAAATGCGTTAAATTGTATTTTTCATAAAATTCCAAAAAAAAAAAAATGTCAAAAAAGCCGAGAACATTTGCAGATCTGATTAAACTTGGCAATCATATATATATCATGGTATATCATGGTCCTATTTGCGTCACTTAGTTGCCTAGTTGTGCTCTGCTAAGCAACTGCAACTTTAGCTGCAGTCTGACTTGAATGCATATAGTTATCTTTTTTATTATCGTAACTATAGCTAATATATATATATATGGAATGCATTTTGCACTGTCACACATATATTTGTGTATTCATTAGCTGCCTAATACATGTATGGCAAATGGAACTAATATCATCAGCCATAACTGTGCCATCACAACAAAGGAAACAAATGTTAATGTCGTGTCTTGTTCTGATTTGTCCGCCGATTTGATAAACGCGTGACGCACTGATGGAGAATGCGCTGGGTTTTTAGTACTTGCTGTTTGATACTTAGTCAATAATTAGCCGCGTATCGAGTAAGTGTCTATGTGTGCGTGCGTGTGTGTGTGTGTGTGTGTTAGTTAGACTCATTAATGATGCGTACTATCCGTTATCAATATTGGTTTCGAGGCCTCAGCTAACATCTAGTTAATTAGCAATTTTTAGAACCGGTTTAAACGTTTTCGCCATGTAAAAAGCTGCCCCTTCGAGAGCTGTAGAAATATGCATTGTGTGTAATACACACAACTTAAATAAATAGTGCAAAGTCATCGTCAAGTACTCGCTTAAAAGTCCCAGCACCAACAGCAGCCCACAGTACACCAGCACCAGGCTCAAGGGGGAAAAGGTTCAAGTGTGTGTTTCTGTGTGTGTGTGTGAAAGTGTGTGCAAATGTGCTCGAGTTGCCGTTTTTTTTTCTTATTTTTTTTTTTTATACCCTACACGCTTTTGAAAATGTGTATTTATACAGGTAGATAGGTCAGATATATACAAATAAATATACATATATATATATATAGTGAGTGAACAGACCTCCATGAGCAAAATCTATGCAAACATTTTAGACTGAGGTCCTACAAATTAGGTAAGTATTTGTAAAACCTTAACCGAGATCATTTTTTTTAATTTTATTTAAATATTTTTAAATATATCTCTTAACATTTGGATCAAAGAATCACAAAGCATTGGACTACTCTGTATATTTACAAAGACATCTATATAACAGGATTTATCGGCGACAATAAGATTACCGTTCGTCATACCATCAAAATTGCCTTCATATAAGTTTTTGAAGAAACCAATTTTATACAATTTTTTTTGTTTGAAACATCAGGTATTTTCCAGTCGGCCACACTCGCGAGAATCACTCTAAGAAGCATGGAAACTTTGATAAGGCTACAGGGTATCTAGGAGTCGGTTATTTGCATGTATTTTTTTTTTGATTTCTTCTTTTTTTGTTTTGCAGAATTTGTGGCCACAGCGGTAAATTCTGGCGAGAAGTTCAATGGCAGAAATGCAATCACAGCACACATTATATAAATATGTAAAGCATATAAATATACATATATATATACATGTTATGTATTTCGACATTTTCATTTTGTTGGCGTAAGCAGTTTGTGTTTTTTTTTTCGGTTTCTGTGGTATCGCTTACCTGTGCAGCTTGTAGATGAAGAGAACCAAAAATGATATGTAGATGAGAGCGACGAAGACGAGCGGCAGAAGGAATGTGACAATCAGTGGCGTTAGAAAGCGATAAAGCCATAGCGAATAGTCCAAATCGATGTAAGTGGCTGTGTCGATGTGTTAAACATCAAGATAAAGTATATTTATATACATATGATAAGGCATGTAAATATCTACTTATTGCTGATAATAACAATAATATCAACTGCTAAATACTTACACAACATTGTTTGCGGATTTTTGATGAAATTTGATAGAAAATCCATTTTGAGGTAACTTTTGTTGTTATTGTTGTTGATGTCGTTGCTTCTTATGGCTAAGGTTTCATGGATAAGGCAGCGTTCTCTATTTCGTTATTGTTATTGTTGGTTGTTGCTTGTTTATTGCTGTTTGCTGTTGGCCAACGTTTGCTTGGCCTACTTTCCACTGGAAACTTACTTTCTTTATTTGTCTTCAGTTTTGAGTCAGAGGTTCTCTCACCGGCTTCGATGTCTCTGTCTTCGTCTGTATCGTCGTTTCTTGTTTTGTTTTGATTTTCGTATTTTTGTTCTTTACGATGGTCTTCTTCTTGTTGTTTTTGTTATTTCGGCCTTTGTGTTGATTAATACGCTGGCAACTCATTACTGCTGCTCCGATGGCGTCAGGTGAATGTTGGGGGGTGGTGATGGTGGTGCTGGTGGTGTTGGGCACACTCGCTCGGGCTCATTAGGCATTCACATTAAAATAAATGAAATTGTTTCATTGTTATTATTATTGTTTTTGCTTTTCACGTTGTTTTTGTTGATGTGCATTGGCGTTCGATGTGCTGCTCGTCCGTCCGCTTGCTGTGTAGACAACTGGGGCCGAGCAGCGTCTACCACATTGTGTCTGGGGTAGAGCCGTATTTTTTGCTAGCTACTCTTTATGTTAATAATATTAGCCGCTACTCTCTTATATATTGCACGAGAGTTATTTGTTTTCATTGTGGTGGTGGGGTACCAACATATCGAATGCAACCTATCGATATGACGACCAGCTGGCAACGCCGCTCAGCTGGCAACAACCCGTTGTTCATCACCTTTGGATAACAATATCGATCACAAATTGTAAGAACTGCAAGAACCGGCAAGAACTGGAGCCAGCCGTGTCGAATCCGGACCAAATGAAAAATCGCTTGAAAGCAATGTCGCGTTTCTTTCAGACAAATTAAAATCTGGGTAAGGTGATGAACAGTTTATATATATATGTATTTAAATATGTATATGAATATTTTTTTGCTATTATTTATTGCCTGGTTTTTGAGAAAAGGGTTATGTTATGACCTTGGAAAGTTTTCAATTGTCTCGAAGACCATTTTTCGAGGTTATAATTTTAACATGCATTTCGAGTACGAGTTTCCAACTATGAATACAGTTCTCATATAGAGGTCACATCATGATCAAAATGCCATGGTTTTTTTTAAATAGGCTATAACATAAATCGTTAAATATATTAAAATATTTGAATTGGCTATATCATTTCAACTGAAAGAGTCTTATCGAACCATCGAATTGAATCGACTCTCATTGCGAACTGTTATCGAAGATATGGTCTCACTCACTTAGTATTCATTTTATGAGATTTATCTAGTCAAAAATTATGATTATGATTATTATGATTTAATACTAAGCTAACACTAAGGATAGCAGCTTTCATAGTCAAGTGAACAGAAATTAAAATTAGAAGTATCATATTTATTGTCACTGTGAGAATATATTTAGTATTATATTTGGTATTTTTGCGATAGCCTTTGTGCGGTAACACTGCATATTTTGTTGCATTGCTGCTGCCTTTTAATGTTTTAGTCTATTTTTATGTAAAACAAAAGTGCAAAGGACCCAATCGTATAAATGTGCACGCGACAGTTAAACAAATAACTAAGTTGAGTGCGTCACACACACACACACATCGAACACCGTGCTGGATCACACACCACACACACACACATACACAAACACACACAGAGAGAGTCGCCGGAAGAGGTTCGTCGTCGCATGTCGTGTTCCATTGTCTGTCTGTCTCTCTGTCTGCCTGTCATTGCAGCGATGAGAAACAAGAACAATAACAATAACAATATGCTTACAACGCATTTCAGATTTTCGGCTTTACAGATTGGACTTCAATTCTTGAGCGCGAAACAGAAATAGAAATAGATACGAAGCATTTGTAGCGATGGACGTTGAGGAGAACTACGAGTCACAAAGCACAACAGAGGCGACTCCAACACAGCAGGGACCGCAACTGCAGCTGCATCAGCCACAGCCACAGACGCAGCAGCAGCATATGCAACAACTGTTGCAAGACAGTATGCAATGCGAACCGCTATTTGGCACAACAACAAATACGACAACAACCACAAATCCAATGATGGACACCAGCAACATTGCGATACCGTTGCCAGCGCCGCCAGGAATGTCCCTCGTTCTGTCCACAGCAGCCGGCGTGCCAGCTGTATCTGCGGTCTCTGCGCAACCGTTAACATCACTTGCACCCGCTTCCGAACCAGCAACCGCAACCACACACGTCCCCATACCTACACCCATATCCACATCCACATCAACATCAGCACAGGGGGCGCAAATCAAGGGACTTGGGGGATTGGGGCCGGCCCTGCGAACAAGTGACTATGACATTGACGCCATGCTACTGCAGCAGTTCAGTTGCATGGGTACCACAGATCACGAGGATCTACTCAGTCAGTTCCAGAGCCTCATGAACAATCAAATGCATCGCGAGTCGGCTCGCTTCTACTTAGAAATGAGCAACTGGTAAGCGACAATCGAATGGATTCAGCATCACTTCTTTGTTATAATTTGTTGTGTTGCAGGAACTTACAAACTGCCCTCGGTTGCTATTTGGACTTATGCAGTGTGCAGTCGTTGCCCTCAATGAAGATTGTCCAGGGGCAGCACGTGAATGCGCAGCAGCAGGCGTTTCAATTACAAAACGATGGCACTGAACGCTGGCCCAATGGCTGCTATTTAACATCGCCAGTTCAGACGCAACGGATTAGTGCGCCGTCCTTGCGTCCGGGTGAAACATGTGATATATTAGCTGATCTGATGCCCACATTGCCGCCGATTATGTGGCGCCTGTGCTCGCCTAACGGTTGGTACTTTGGCGGTGAGTGCTTCGCGGCTGTCTAAAACTTATAATTAATAATTTAAAAAAAAAAGACCAACAAAATTGTGTCTCTGTCTCTCTTTATCTCTAAATATAAATATATACATATATATATATATATCTGGCTCTTTTTGTTTCAGATACTATCTGGATGATACCGCTGGGCAGTCAGCCCAGCCAGGAAGAGCTGAATCAGCGCATGGTGCAACTTATCACCTCGGACGCGAAGCCAGAAGTTTATCCACAGATCAAAATAGTGATAACAGCGCATACACAATGAGGAAGCGCCAACAATTTCATATAAATGTTCGAGTTGCGCTGCAATTCACATCGAATTGTTTATCGTTATTTCAATTTCAAAATTGTTTAAACATACTATAATTGTGGCTAGTTTTATTTCGGCCTCCGATTCGAATCCCAAAATGCAAAAACAACAACAACAACAACAACAAAAAACGAAAAATCATTTTTTAACTTTTGCCGAAGCATTTGCAATTCGATTAGCAAACAAGCGAAATGAAATATTCCCCGTCAAATTGTTTTTCCTGAATTTATGTGCGCGAAATGGTTCTATGTTTAAGAGATGGTTTTTTTTTTTCCTTTTTGTCAAACCAACCTTGTGACAAATGTAGATTTAAGTGTTTTATTGAGCGAAAGAAAGAGAAAGGAAAAAGAAAATTGTGGTTATTATTGGTTGTTTATTTAAAAATCGGATGCCCAATTTGGGACTTATAGTCTTATTAATGAGAGATCACAGTTACTTAACTGGGGATCCGAACTATCATTGTTTAACTGTTAGCTGTAGCAAATACCAAATAAGCCATAGCCATAGCCATTGAATACTATGTCCTTTGAAAATATGCCAGAATATAACTGTAATGGAGCTTGTTTTCATTTCATCAAGGACATTTTTGTGTGTAGCCAAATCTTGGCCATATTTTGAACTTTTGCACCCCCATACGTTAGCAAATATCGGGCAAATATCTGACTGTCGGACATGACATGCCGCCGGACATCTCGGGCAACATCTCATCGATGAAGTTTGAATGGCGATATGCTAACCATTCCCCCGCCAGAGACGTCTGTGTTGGAATTTTTCAGCTAGAAATGATGGCCAAATATGATCTTAACTAAATGTGTATAAATGTGTATGTATATACATAAGCTAACATTATTATAGTTATTCGCATTATGTATATATATATATATATATATATATATATATATATGTGAACAGATATACAAATTTGTATTGATATTGATATTTTTCCTTCACAGTGCTACAAAACTAAGCTATTATTTAAGATACTAGTCACTAATGAATAATCAGTTTGATTAAAGGTAAATAGATGTTTTTAATAATATATAGATATTAAATATTGACGAATAGAATTTAAAATGCAATCTTTTTCCTATGCCATACTTAACGTTAGCTATTTTAAATTAGATATTTACTTAGTTGATTTAATTTAATTGAATATTCCTATTCTTATCATTTATGTATTTTCCTTGAGCACAGCTTATGTTTAAGTTGAATTTTTTCAATTATGCTAAAATTGTTTTCAGATACGATTTTCAGAATTTAGAGTCTTCTGGCTGAAATAGACAATTTTGTTAGTTTTTGTGGATGTAGTAAATCGTAGTTACTTGTAGAGGCAAGTGGGTTCTATGAAAGTCAGTGTTTTGTCGACTCATTTCAAGCTATTCAAACTATTATAACGAAGTGTTGCCAGTCTGCGCACTGGTTGCAGCGTTGCCACATGAGTTGTTGAGTCGGCAACAAATATAAAAATTATGTGGCAGCATTGCCGGCGTTTGTAAACCGATCTTTGTTTATGCCAATAGGATAAGCAAAATATAGATTTGTAGCATTGGGTCTAATGGTTCTGGGCATCTGGATCTAGGATCTGGTTGCAGCTTTGTGTTGAAGTCTTAAGTGACCGCAGATAGCAAAGGATCACAATTAGAGAGAGTGGGTTATGTTGTATGGGTGCTGGCAAGGTACTCGTATCCAGTCATACTCTTAAACCGATTGGAAAGGCTTTTTATAATAACGCCCGATGGTGGCGTTATGGCGACAATATGGCCGGGGAATGGACAATAAAATGCTAACATTTTAACAGAACAAATTATTATGCTTACTCCCCCCTTAAGCGAATCGTATTTTTGCGCAGCTTTAACGAATATCAGAATTTGATTATTTAATCCAATGACCAATTGACCAATTTCGATATTAGCCTGGTTATTTATTTTTTATAAATTAATTAAGCATGGCGACCATTGAAGAATTGTTATAATTTTACTATTTGGTTTTTTATAATCCGCTACAAAATCGAGAACGAAATAATTGATTTTATGTAGTTAATATAGCTATGCTTTCCTTCAAGTATGTTATTTTCTTGATTACTACAGTCACTAAATATAATTAGACAGTTTTCCATATAATCGTATGATTATGGAATGACCAAATTAATTAATTTTATGTGTGTATGTATTATGTCTACAGATGTATATAGATTCACTTTCACAATAAAGATGTAGACTAAAATGGTTACTTTTTTAATGAACGTATATATTTATTCTACAATTGGTAGATTGGGTATTGTAATTTAGGTTTATATTTTGTCTATTATGTTTGCCAAGTCGTCGAATATATATTTTATAACAGATCTGTTGTTGTCATGATCAAATGTCTGTCCCTTGGAGCTTCATCAGGAATAGAATTGTGTGGCATTTTTATTTGAGTTTAATTGTATTGTAAATGTATATTAACTCCATAAATATTTGAATTAATAAAAATGAAAAAAACGTGTGATAAATAGTGTTAATTAGTTTTACAATTGTCAACTGCATCTAAACACTTCTAAATAAATTCAATTGAAACTCGTGCATTTAAATATAAGTAATAATAATTTAGTGTTAAGAATGACTACAAATTAAATGTGTGAAAATGCGTGCTTAAGTTTTTGTTGATGGAGGCGGAGGAATCAAAAGAAAAGTAGTTTTCGAGCAATCCTGGATTTTGTGCTCTTGGCCCGCTTCCCACTCCCTAACATTTTCCAAGTGTTTTGTTCATGCCAACCGATGCTGTATGTCCTTCTAATCCTGACGCAACACGTAAGTCAAAGCCTTTATAAGGACGTGGCCGAGTTTGAGATATTTAACTGAATAATGTAAATGTTTGTAGTTTTAGATAATATTGTTCATCCTAAAAATATGCTTTAAAATTTTAAAGTCTCTCACTTGAGTTTCCATATTCATTTCAATTTGCAGCCTGAAAGTATGCTTTCTTCTTGCTCATTTTTGTGCGTGCAGAAAATTGTAAGTTGGACGAACGAGAAATGTGCCAAAAACCAACAGAATTTTCTTTTAACTATTTGATTATAATGTGTGAAGCGTGGTTTACATTGAAAGTAAAATTCGTAAAGTATAATGTACAGATTCAAGTTAATATAGTTTTCTTCAGATTTAAATCGGGCATATTTTCGTTGAGTACTCTCGCCTAGACCATTGCCATTTGATTCAGCTTAAGTCATCTTATAGATATTGATGGGAATACATTTTATACATTCCTGCATAGCACACAACATTTCATTGAGATTCCATTTGAAATTGCACACACATGGGTATATAGCAAAATATACATACAAATGAGAGGCAGATATTGTGTGTGTGTGTGTGGGTGTCTATCGCATCTAATATGAATAACTGTATGCATTTTAATTTGATCACGTTATGTAATCAGATTACAAGTATCGTTACTTATGTTGACTGCCCCACTCGGCACTCATTTTTGCATGAAAAATTATAATTGAGTCAAAAATGCAAAGCGCACAAGTGCGTCAGACTTTCCATTTGTATATGTGTGTGTGTGTGTGTTAGCTCGTGCGTTGTGCACGGAAATGAAATGCATTGAAACGGAAAAGAAATTATAATCTCGTCGTCTTTCACAACAACATTGCTATTTTTGCTGCCTTTTGCCTTGAATTACAAATGGGGCACATGCCTGAGGGATTACAACTGCTATACTGCAACGGATGGGGTGGGGCGTGCCACTGATGCCATATCAACAATCAAATCAAAAGGCGTCAAAGCGTAAGTCCTATATCATAATGCATGCCATCTCATTTACACCCACACAGCAACAAGCAAATGATTCGTAGCATACTCATAAGGACGACGACGCCATTTCCGTTTCGGCTCACGACACACACACACACAGGCACACAGGCACACACACACACACCCTCACACACTCATCATGAACTCTGCCCCAATGACAACAAGGCGCTGGCAAACGTTTCATGTAACAACGTGCTGGAAAATTGCATTTGCCTATTCAACAACAACCAATATCAACAACCTTCGCCATCTTCATTCCAAAATTTGTTGGTGTTGTCATCTCGGTTGCTTTAAAATTCAGATTATGATTTGATTTCGCAGCAACAGTCGTCTTTGCCCTTTTCCACCCATTGCCAATGCGGCGATGTCCTGCAGTCATCAAATTCCTTAGTTGGCTTGGGGGCCTGGAGCCGGTTGCCTGGCACGGGCCTATTTGTTATTCATAGATTGGGAATTACAAGCAGCCATTGGCAATTGTCGACATATTTTACACGCGCACATATCCACCCACCATCCACCACCCACCATCCACCACCCCCATTCCCACACACACACACACATACACACACATGCAGTCATACTGCGATAGGCACGTGTTGATGGCAACTTGTTACATGACCATTTCAGTTGATTTGTTTGTTTTTTTTTCAGTTAAGTGAAAAATTGTAAGGAGACTGGTACAAAAAAAGCTAATAACCTTTATATACAATATATATATATATATATATTAGGAGGCATCTTCCATAGAAAACACAAAAGGAAAATAAATAAAGCAAATTCTGCTCAAGTCAAGTTGAATAAATGTTAAAATGCAGAGGTCAAAGACAATACTTGAAAAAATCTTAAACTTCGATTTGCCAAATATATGATATTCGAATGATCCCACTTACGATCGATTGATGTTAACGTAATTGCTGCGTCATGAATGTTCATTTCAAGAAGATAGCTGAACTTTTGATATAAAACTCGCGATGAACATTGAAAGACTTGTGCATTTTGGCATTATATTTGAAATCGGACTATTTAATCCTTTGACTCCATTAAGAGTTGTGTTAGCTGTTCCTTTCACTTTCACTTGCAATGATAGAGTCCGATTTCAAATCAAAGATTCGTCAATTCGAGTTGAGTTTTAGTTTTTGACAAGACATTTAAATTATTTTAATTTCTTCTATAAATAAGAGTTTTCTATTTTTAGCAAATATATATATTAGAAAAAAATCTTTTTTAATTAATTTTATGTTTGTAAACAATGTATAAAATCCAGAAAATCTTGATAGTTTGCAGGGCATTTTTCTTAATATCTGTGTGATTTTTAGCTGGGATATTGGCCAATTTATCGCATGATACTTCATATGGCATCTCTGTAATTTTAATACTTTGAAAGGCAATCCAGTTGTTTTGAAAATTACATTTTTTTGTTTTTCATTTATGCATTTTAAAGGTACTGCCAAGAATCTAACTGAAAGCGAAAACTTTTGATATATGCAAATGTTGAACTAAGCAAAACAGCAGCTAAATAAATAAATAATATTTTTGCAATTAATAAATAAAGATAACTCACAGATGTCAATACATTTAACTAAACTATTTGAAATGCAATTGATGGTAGCTTATAGCCTCATCACATCATAAAAATAGTAAATAGTGTTCTTCAAAAATATTGACAATTTTTTATTGTGTACAATAATTTATTCTCAAAAATGGACTATTATATAAAGTGCATTAAGTGATAAGTTGGAAAACTGCTTCAAATCGAGTTCTCTGGTCGTGAATGGTGCCATAATCTTTTATTTTTATTTTGCCTGATTTTATTGATGTTACTTATGAGCTTTAATGAAAAATTTGTTATAGTGGGTGGGGTTAATCGATATATACATATATATATATATATACATATATATATTTTATGTCCACAGTGTTTTGACAATGCAAATTTGTAGATTGCATTTGGGATTTATTTATTTTTTTTTTTTTGCGTCAAAGAACTTAGACACAACTGTGTCGGACAATGGACTCCTCCACTTTGGACGCTGATCTTAGGACAACTGGACATGGTTGATAGTCTGGGACATGTTCGGTCAGTCTGCTCCGTCCGGGGCACATTAAATGCATGAAACAATGGCAGACAGTTTGACGCTGTTGGGCAGCAGTTGGGCAACTTGGCAAACTTGGCTAACTTACCAAGTTGTCCGCTTGTCCAGTTTGGTGGTCGATTTTTATGAGCGCCGTCGTTGACAGCTTAAAAGTCTTTTAGCATGAAAAATATTGTCGAGTGGAGGCTTTTGTTGGTGCTGTTGTTGTTGTTGTTGTTGTGGTTGTTGTTGTTGCTATTGTTGTTGCTGGTGCCGTGTTGCTGTTAAGCAAAAACTTTGACTTTTGATGTGTTCTGGCGATAAGATTTTGAGCGAGTGCTGCGATTTATGCAGCAGCTTGTTTTGTGGCAAGAGGAGAGTTGCACTTTTAACTTATCTGTTGCATGTGACAATCAACTCATTTTAGTGGGTGGCATGTGAAGGGGTGGAGTATGTGTGTGTGTGTGCGTGTGTGTCTCCTTTAGATTGGTGCTTAGTTGTGTTGTTGTTGTTGTCGTTGTCATTTGGACATAATTAGCGCTGCTTGACGCGTTTTATGCGCATTTTAAGTGCAGTTCGCGAAACTCGACTCCAAGTTGTAAATTAATATCACAAATTGTGCAGCGAATGTGGCAATTCCGGCGGCTTACTGTGCCGATAAATATAAACTCAATTCGTTTCAAATCAATTCGCCTTATCTCACCGCTATAGAGCAAGATTGAGCCAAATAGTGGAAGGAAGACTGTCTACTCTTTATAGCAAACATTTTAACAGATGGAAGAGAAAATTCCAATCCGCCTGAAATTTATATAAATATATATATGTATATTTATATATGTATATATTTATAAACATAAATAAATTGTCTAACTAAATGATATCCATCGGAAATAACAGACTTCGAACACCGGTGTCTGGATAGGACATTGTCGAAAAACCCAAGAAATCTAACTTAGTAGCAGTGCATGAAGCCAACAATAATAATAATTTTGAATGCTAATTATTATAAGTCCAAATTTTCAGATTCATAAAATTATATTACTAAGTTTTAATACACTAAACCCATTAAAAATTGCCATAATGTGTATAAGGAAGTTGTGCAATGTATGTAACAGGCAGAAGTAGGCATCTCCGACCCTTTTAGGTATACATATATATATATATATATATATATTCTTGATCATAATTCATTAATAATAATATATAATAATTTTCTAATTTGCGAACCTATGTTTTAGTAGGCTTCGTAATATCTCAAAGTCGAGAGTCCCAGCCTAGGCCATTCTCATTTGCTTAATCAAGACGCCGCTGTTTTAGGGAAATGAAAATTGAAAATTACTCAAAAAACAAAATACGAAACTTTCATTTAAGTGTTAGATTTATAATATCTAATATCTATATAATAATTGTATGAATATTAAAAATCCTTTACCAAGCTGTTTTTCCGACCTCATCAGTGAAGATTACCAACTCTCTTACTAATTTGCATTTGTTGTCGCCTTTTAGACAAACACGATTTTGTACTTTTATTGAAATTGATTAAATTTGATTTCTATTTGTTTGCTTGTCGCATCATTCGGTTCAGTTTTTATCCAACCCATATATCTATCGTACCTATCTAGAAATAGGGCCCAAAATTAGCATAAAACTTGGCACATTTATCGTGTTGAACTCAGCGCCTGATGATGCTCTTATTATTGTTATTGTTGTTGCTGTCATTGGTCTCGGCCCATTTGGCTGATAGAGGGGAGCAGCGACAACAAAAAGCCACAAGAGATGAACAACTTTGTGCGTGTGTGTGCGAGTGTGTGAGTGTGTGCTTTGGCTTTTGTTATTGTTATTGCTGTTAAAGTTTGTACGATTTTGTCTTCGTCTTTGTTGGTCGCTCTTTGTTTTGTCATCGTGATATATAACCAGCGATACGATATAGTCGAATCGCTTCCAACGCACACGCATAAATAAATTCACAAAACTTTGTAAAGAAATGAAAAACGTTTGAATTTCAATATGGATTCAATGTAGGATTTGATTTTTATATTTTTAACATAAGTTTTATGGCATCCACTTAGTAAATCTGTTTCTCAATTATTTACAATAATTTTGCACTTTAATTTCCAACGTTTTGCTTGCTTTCCATTATATACGTCATTAATTAGCATAGATGTATATTTTTACATTATTTCGTATTCTATTGTTTGTTTGAATTCGAAAAGTTTTTTAAGTGTAATTTCTAATATTTCTTTCAGAAAATTTGGGAATTGTAAGTATTCCAATCGAATTTCCGAGGCCATCAATCCCAATCTAGGCTGAAAGCATAAATCTTTGTCGGCGTTTCGTGGGTTCCTATATTTGCCGAACTTTTAACATCTTTCGTTATAATCAAAGTAAAAAAAAACCTCTTGAAATTTATAAAATCGCAATCGAACTATCAGAAAAATGTCACCCTGATTTTTATAAAGACAACTTTACGTAAGATTAATATACTTTTTGGATAATAAAGTGAATTATCCTTGGCGCCAAAAATATGGAGAATCGCTAAAATTCAGGACTATTTTCAATCTTATTCTGACTAAGCTGATGAAATGGCAAATTCCGTAAATTGTCAATTTGCAACCAAGAAATTGTTCAAGATCCAATTGTCCATGAATTGATTGATATGGATATACAGACATACCACATGATATTTCGCCTTCAAATTTGTAATGAATATAAAAAATGCTGAAGAAATCAAATTTTCGTGAAAGCATTAATAAATTTGATTAGATGAACGTTTTGATTCTAACGAGGGTCAAACGTCAATATTATTAAATGTAAACAGAATATGAGATTCGGCAACAACACGAACTCTAACAGCAACAGCAACAGCAACAGCAACAGCAACAGCAACAACAACAATAACAATCGACGATTGCTGATGAAAAGAGCCGCGTTCGCTGTTAAAAACGCAGTCGCGACATTGCGTGATAAACATTTCTGAATGGGTATCAGAATTGGGGAGAACCGGGGCCGGGGCCGGGGCCCGGTCGTTGATGTATATTTTGTGGATGAAGAATGGCTTAGGGGGACGTTGCATAGAGTGAAACACTGCCCAAGACCCTGGCCGAAAATGAAATGACATGACGTGTTGTTATTAAGCCGAATCCGAATCTGAATCCAAAAACAGAAATAGAAACAAAAAACCCAAAAGCCGAAATTGAAACAGAAAACAGGAAAACACAGAGCGCGATTTTTATGAATGAAATCACGTTCAGGGAGGGTTTCATTTGGCTTGTTTTGTTTTCGGGACGGTCACCTAGATCTGAAGCTGAGGCTGTAGGTGAATTTCGAAACTGGACAGCCACACCTCGACTTTGTCGGCGATGGCGTCGTCGTCGGCGGCTTCAAGGCGATTAGCAAAAAGCGGTAAATGTTGTGTTAAACCTCAATTAAGCAGCAGGGCCCCAAACCGAAGCCGAAAACAGGATGTTAACTTGGGCAATTTGAATTCGCTTTGACTGACGCCACACGCCAACCCAAAGTCTCCAAATTTACGGGCTCAGGGCTGCAGCAGCAGCAGCAGCAGCAGCAGCAACAGCGCAGCAGCAGCAGCAGCAGCAGCAGCAGCAGCAGCAGCAACAGCGCAGCAGCAGCAGCGGCGCAGATCGCCACTATGCCGCTCGCGGCATTGACAGAGCCTTTAAATGATCTTCAGCTTTGCTGGCAGCTCACGCAAAGCGGCAAAGTGACATAGTGGCAGAGCGGCATCAGCATCGGCGCCTATCAGGAGCAGGAGTCGCTGCCCAACCCTCTACTCGCCTTGCCTCGTCTCGCCCCTCATCTGCTGCTGCCCCTCATCTGCTGTGTCTGTTAAGTGCTTTTTAATTTGTTTGTGTTGGAGCGTTTCCCTTTGATTTCCTCTTCCTTTTGCTCTTCCCCTTCCCTTCGTCCTTCTCTCCTTACCTCATTCCCCATGGCCACGCAGCATTGAGCTGGCTTTTATCGAGAATCAGGCGAGCTGAGTGCAGTTACGACACCTTCAAAGCCTATCCATGCCCATCCCACAGCCACTTATACGCATCCCCGAGGGGGTTGTACCACCCCGGGGCAAATTGTGGGTGGCTGTGCTCAGTTTCTCTGCGTCGACTGAGTGTGGCAGAAACCTAATTAAAATAACTTGGTCAACAGTGTGAAAATTTACACGCAACTAACCAACCAGGCATCAATCCCTGCCTGCCATCATCACATTAATGGCCAGTTGGGCATTTCTGTAGCCCACTTTAATGAGTCGACGCAATCAGTGGCCAAACAGTCGCACCACCACCACCACCACAACAACCTCCACTACCCGCACCCACATGCCTTTGTCGTTCATGTGTCATTTTTAATGTCTTTTTAAATCATTTGAGCATGGGGGCGAGTGTGAAAAATTTCTCACTTTTTCAGTTTTTGTTTTTTTTGGGTTTTTAAATTTTTAATGAACCACCTGAAAAAGAAGATGTACCGTTTTGGATCTTGATGAGAGAGTACCACAACAAAATGGCGGCAGTTGCCAGTCGCCAGAGAAAGTTAAGCTTGGTATAAAAACAAGAAGATGAAAAGCTAGAAAAGCTAGAAAAGCCACCCATTTTCATATGTATTATAACTATAAGTTATACGAAATTAAATTCAATTCCAAATACTTAATGCCACCAGCAATTAATATAATTTTTTAATTAATAATAAATTCATTTTCTTTTGGACTTTTTTTAACGGACTTCAAAAACTTGATGTGTGAATTCTCGCGGAGCTTACAAGATATGCAACTTGAACTAAAATAAAATTGGAAATTTAATATTTTCGCTTTATATTTGAAATCTTTTCGATAATTAATTCGACAATTCTTTTAGTTCGACAACTCTTTTAAGATTGAAAGAATTATAATAGTTTCACTGTCAATTTGTTGGAATTATATATAATAAAACTAAAAAAAAGACTGCTTCTGTAGAAATGAAGTTGTAAGTGAGTTAAATTATGTTACAATTTAGTGGTAAACATTTATTTTTTGCTCATTGTTTGGTGATCTCTTTTCATAATTTAAATAAGTCTTTCGGTAGCGCCAGGACATTGAAAAACATACTTAATTTTTTTTCATTCTTTTATTTCGAAATTGTATTTCAAATGTACAGTAATTAATGTCTCAATAACTCCAATCCGATGCCTTTATTTTTAAATGTATTATTAAGTACAAAAAGCCGAGAGATTTCTTGGGCAAAGTTTAAGATTTCGAATAGCTTCACATATGTATATAAGATTGAATGTTTTTCGTCACCGAATTTGGTAACAGATAGTATGGGACTTGAATATGATATGGTTGCCTCGTATAGAGATTTTCATATTTCATTTCAGAAATAGTAATCGTTAATTAAAATATAAATTTGGCTTCTAAATTTTAGAGCTGTTGACACACAAATGTATAAGACTCTGAATAACAAAATTTAAGCTGATATCAAATAGCAAAATAACTTAAAAAGTAATTAAAAAAGAAAAGAAATACATATAAAAAGAAAACGTAATTTTTAAATGCAATACAACAGAGATAACTCTCCAGATATTTCAGCATACATACTGATATATATATAAATATATATAAATATATATACATATGTATATATATTTAACAATGTGCATTTATATGAAAAGCAAAAATAAATGTAATCCGCATCAGCAGCGTGAGCAGTAAGAACAACAAAAACAACAAAAACAATTGCAATTGTCAATTGCTGTCATTTGTAATGAAGCCATTTTTAAAAGTAACTACACACACACACACACACACACACACACACATACACACAAACACATATAAAACAACTGGAGTTGCCTGAAGCAAAAACTCCATCATCAAAACAACAGCAGCGACAACAACAGCAACAACAACAACAACAACAAATGCAGTAGCAGCAGCAGCTGCCTCCGCCCCGAGCGTCTGGCTCGGCTCCAGTTAAGGGGGCTACCCACTGGCTAGGTGGAAACTCTTCGCTCCAAGCTGGCTCCTTCCTTGGCTACCATATTATGTAGCCGATCCAGTTGCCAGAGTCATTCACTTGCACATTAGGCAGCAAATTGACATCGATACTAAGCAACAACTACAACTACAACTACAGCTACATACGTACATATGTGTATGTGCTTCGCTATTAGACAGTGCGAGAGAATGGGAGGGGAATAGTGTGCGAGGGAGAGAGAGAGAGAGAGAGTCAAGAGAGAGGGCATCATTTAACTGCTGCCAATTTACTGTTTAAATGCCAAACAAAAAGTGTTAACAAGCGCAAAAATAACAAAAGACACCAACACACACGCACGCATACAGATAAATAAGAGAGCCTGTCGTAAGAGTGCCGGCATGAGTTAGAGCAGGCGCGCTATATGCACCCAAGTGTCTCAGTGTATGTGTGTGTGTGTGTGTGTGTGTGAGTGTGTCTGTTAACCAGTTTATTAGGGCGGAGCTTACAGATGCTCAATTGTTCTTGCTTCTGCTGGTCACAATGGGGTTGCAGCATCCCAGCGACAGCAAGCTGTGCTTTGAGTGTTGAGTTCAGGCAGTTGCCATAAAAAATTGCATATGTGCACAAATAATATTGATATCCAATTTTTATGGCAAACACATTGAGCATCGAGCATTGAGCATCGTGTATGGCTTAAATACGATCAGCAGCTAGCAGCAACCATAATAACAAAGAAGAAGAGCAGCAACAACACCTTTCAAGTTGCCATAAACATTTTATGGCACATCAACTAACCGTTATGTGGACTATCGCATCGCGGCCATTGCCAAAGGTACTCAACTCACCACACTCGCAGCACCATAACCAGCTGGCATAGAGAGAGAGAAAGAGAGAGAGAAAGAGAGAGAGAGAGAGAGCGAGCGCGCTGGCGTTGATTGAAACCTAATGAATGACAATTGCTGGCAATTACGACCAATAAATGTAGGCAATGCATGGCAACAACAACAACAACAATAACAACAACACAATGAGCGAAACTCACCACGATGGCGAGAGCAGAGCACGCGGCATGCGGATGTGTGTGCGTGTGTGAGCGAGACGACGACAGGTGCGCCGCTTAGCCCTCGACTGGTTTGTTTTTGTTTATTTATTGCTGTCTTCTCTCTCTCCCTTCTCTCTCTCTCTCTCTCTATCTATCTCTCTATCTCTCTCTGTCTGTCTCTCCCCACGCTTTCAACTGTTTTTGTTTTGGCCGCTAACAGCCAGAAGCAACACAAGCAGCAGCAGCAGCAGTTGCCCGCTTTGGCTTAGCTCAGTTTCGGTTGAAAGCCAACGGCGAGCGGTTGTCTTACGGCTTTTGTTGGACCCGTCTCGGCTCGTCTCGTCTCATCGCGTCTCATCGCGTCTCGTTTCGTCTTGTCGAACAAAAGCAACCGTTCATTTCAAGTACAACGAATAATTATAATAATAATAATAATAATAATAATCATAATAAGAAGAAGCAGAAATACGCGCGAGTTCCAAAGCACAAATTGACACAAAAATTATTCGTGAAATTTTGCTACTATATTTTTTTGTTGTTGTTCTTGTTGTTGTTTGATTATTTTGATTTTGTGCCGTCGGCAAAGGGGCTTTGAAAGGCTTTTGGCCAAGAGCTCAGTGCGCAAGAGAGGCAAGTGGAGTGAAGAGAGAGGAGTCTGTGCCACCACATACATGACCACAATGCCACCGGAAATGTCCACAACTACGGCAGCCGTTGGGGACACACCGGGCACCCTTACGCCATCGCCTTCATCCACGCAGACGCCACGTTCCCGTTTCATGATCACCGATATTTTGGCTGGCAGTGCAGCGGCTGCTGCGGCAGCTGCTGCCGCTGCCGCAGCGGCAATGGCAGCCGCCGCCGGACGGAGCTCGGCCAGCCCATCCGAAGATTGCTATGCACCGCCGCCGCCGCTACAGCACCACCAGCACCAGCAGCAACAGACACAGCAGCAGCAGCAACAGACACAGCAGCAGCAACACCAACAGCAGCAGCAAGCTGCTCTGCAGCATTATTTGGCACAGCAGCAGCAGCTGTTGCGCTTTGAACGTGAACGGGAGAGGGAAAGGGAGCGCGAGCGGGAGAGGGAACGGGAGCAGTACCATCATGTGGCGCCACTGCTGGCCCATTTTCCGCCCAGCCACTATGCAGTGTTGCAGCAGCAACAACAACAACAGCAGCAGCAGCAGCATCCACACGCCCATCTACATCGGTTTGGCCGGCAGGCGGGTCGCGAAGGATCGCCACCTCTGGCCAAGGATTGCCATGGAACAGCCCCATGGAGTACGGTAAGCCAGGGGGAATTGTGTTGACAAAAATCTGTATTAACAATAATCACCTTAACACTCAAAGATATGCTTTGAGCCAACAATAAAATGATCTGAGGCATTTTTATAAGCGACAGATTATTATTAATTTATTTTGATTTCTTGAGTTTGAGTTTTGAGCCAAACATAATTAGTACCACAAATATATTAATTTTATTTATTTATTTTTATAAATTTACGATTAATATCAATCATGAAAATCAATAATGATAAGTTATTAATGTTTCTTTGCCTTTAGTCAAAGATGAGTTCCATTAAAGTGTTGGATTGGTCGCTTGTAGCTGTAATCCAAACAATTTGATAACAGATAATACGACATAAATGAATCTTACATAAGCACAGCAATCATTATGAAACTGTAGCTGAATGTAATTCAGCAATTTGTGGCATGGAATATGTTAACTATTTCTACTTGTCTATATTATTCCGCACTGGGTAAATGTAGTCGAATTTCTGTCATTTTTGTCTAGGGATTCAAGAATCAATTCACAAATATTTCCTAATGTCATTTTTAATAAGAAAACCGAATTCCTTATCACAATCTAATATATGTAAATAGCTTTCTCATTGGTGCTACTTTCCAACTTCTTGACTCTAGTTGATACGATTTGGCTGTAGGCATTCATTTCTGATATTTCGAAGATATACTGCAGTGATTAGGAATAGCTGTGGCTATTTTAACATATTTTCTGATGTCTCTAAGTTTATTTGGGGGCACCTTCGAAGTATATGGGACTTTCTCAGAGTATTTCGGTTTTAGCATTAATTTGATGTGATAAACATATTTTGACATACTTTTTTTTTTTGCTCGTTCCAATCGGCAGCAACTCCCACATTCGCAACATCCGCTTGCCCATCATCCGCATCCGCATCCGCATGCGCATCCGCATCATCATCAGCTGCAGTTGGAGCGGGAACGCCTCGAGGCACTGCATCGTCATGGCGCCAATGTGCCGCTTGGGACCGCTGCTGCTGGCCACAACGAGAGCCAGGACGAACGATCGCGTTCGCCGCTTGTGCTGCATTCGCTGAGCGGCAACAGCAGCAGCAGCAACAACAACAACAACAACAATATAAGTGGGAGTAGCAACAGCAATGGCAACAACAACAACAACAACAACAACAGCAGCAGCAGCAATAATAACGGCAATACAAGCGGATTGCTGCTGGGCGGCACCGGGAGCAGCATCAGCGGGGATCAGGCGAGCACAATTGACGACAGCGACAGCGACGATTGCGGTAAGTTCATGTTCTCAATGGGAGCAAAATGCGAGAGAATCCAATTTCTCCATTTCTCTTTCTATTTCGCTCTCGTTCTCCACACTCTCCACAATTCAGTAATTGGTTTTGACTTTTGTGCTCTCAAAAATATACCTAAATTGAACTTCATCCTGACGTTCACATATGTTTTTGGTTTATGAAATAGTCTGATCAAAAAAAAACATTCTGTTTTTTTCAGAGGCAATCTTTTGAAGAAATTAAAAAAAAGTTTTTCAAAATTCAAAAAAATCTTTAATAAGTTCGGATATAGAAATTGTGGAATTGTTCAGCTTCTTATAGGGATTCTGTGTTTTGTGTGTGTTTTAGTTAGCATAACTGTTTTTAGTCCACAACTATGACATTAATATATATATATAATAATAATATATATAGTTTAATTTAACTTTTTGATTGCCAGCTAAATTTTTGTTGTTGTTGTTTTTCAATGTTTCTCAATTTCGGCTTAGCGCCTCTGCTAATTGTCAACACATGCAGTTAGGTCCTAACATAAAACCTAATATAATATAATAACAACAACAACAACAACAACAAATGTGGTTTATATATATATACATATATATATAAAACATAACAAAAAAGCAAAAAAAAAAAAAGCAAAAGATATCGCAGCTAAACAGCAATAGCAGTGACAACAAGAAGAGCAGCTCAGCAGCAGGCTCAGCCCGGTGAGCAGTGACAGACAGACAGACGGACAGACAGTTAGATGCACCTCAGAGTTTTCTTAGATAAATATTTAAACTATATAGAAAGAGTTAATCAAACAATAAAAAGCAATAATAATATCTTATACACATACATTTTGTTTATCTCTCTGAGGAACGCAGCGAGTCGGCTACAAAGTAGTACTAAGTGTTTCTTAATTTGGCCATTTTTCGAGCATGTATGGGGCACAATTAGTAGCACGGACAACTTTTCAGCGTTGTTCGTATGTATGTATGTATGTATGTGTGTGTGTGTATCTAACAATGTATGTATGTACATAGTCGCTATTTATATGCGTTGCAATTTTAACGGCTCAACTTGATTCCCTTGACTGGTTAGATCGCCTCAAGTAGATCGTCCCCTCTGCTGCCCCTCTGCTCCCCTTACCTTATCGCTTAGTCACCCTGTCATCGTGTCTCCCGCCCCATGTCAAATTTTTCGCATGCAACAATTTAATTGATTTTAATGACTTTTAATGCTGTGGTTGTTATTGTTATTGCTGCTACTATTAGCAGTATTTCAATTTGAAATTTTGTCTGTTGTTGTTGCTGCTGCTGCTGCTGTTGCTGCTGCTGTTGCTGCTGTATGAATTTTTTTTTCCCATTTTCATTATTATTATTTATTTGTTAAGCGCTTTTAAACGTTATGCAAATTATGACAAATTACTATTAAATAGTCGTAAACGTGCGTTGGAAATTGATTTCGCGATTTATGTGAGTTGTGTGTGTTGTTGGTGCAAACCACACCATAAATGATGTTTGAACAATGCCAGACAGCGGGCAAGAACATGAGAAGAGAGAGAGAGAGAGAGAGAGGGAGGGAGAGAGAGAGAGGGAGGGAGAGAGAGAGAGAGAGAGAGAGAGAGACAATAACCAATAGACAGTTAATTAGTCTGCGATTAAAAGAGCGAGTGACAAGTGCTGATAATACTATACAGTATAATTTGCTTCACTGTCCTGATACTTAGATGCAACGGCAACTTAAGAGCACCAAATTGAGTTTAGCCAGTATTTCATATGAATTGGCTGATGTAGGCAGCATTGAAGTTAAGTTCGTGTCAAAAATATAGTCAGTTCAAAAAAGTCAAAAAATCTAGCTTACGATCTAAAATATTTTTCTATTCACCTTGATGTACTTGAATGCAATTATGCATAATAATTGAATCAATTAACAATTGAATTTTTGTTTAAATACAAATATTAAATGATTTTTAATTAAGTTGAAAGTTGCATGGATTGTTATTCAGATTGTTTAAGGTTTTATATATATGACTTAATTCCTAAAATGATACTGCTTCGACTTAAATTGCTCTAATAACAATTTCGCTCGATATCTTAGCAAAACTACAACCAGAAATTCCTTATACAAAATGTTTAACAACAGGATGACATATCAGTAATAACCATTTTGTTGATCAGCTTTACTTACAATTTTTCCTTCAAATATGCATATATATATAGAAAGCGGCATAGCCAATCTTAAGATAAGATATTCGTTAAAGTTAAAGTTTGAAATAATTATGAATTCGTTTCGATAAATTAGATTCCCAACAAATTTTGTGAATCTTCTGCAATTTCACGCACATTTCTAATTTCGTTAGACTTGTGCCAAAATCAATTAAAATTAATCAAAGACACACAGCTATATATATAAAAGCATATAACATATATATATATATGTATGTATGTATGTATGTATGTATATAAATATATGTGTATGTATAAATTGACGGGGAGAAAGAGCGAAAGAAATGCACCCCGCGTTGCTGTCAATTCAACAAATTTTGTTTTGATTTGAGACACAAGCCAAATGAATGAAATTTAAAATCCATAAATGTGTTGGCCACAGCAACACCAATAATAACAACAACAACAACAGCACACATCACACAGCCCACACACACGCACACGCAGACACACACTCTTACAATCAGCTGGGTATCGATTCTCTTTCACCATTGAGGCGAGATTTTAGCCCACGCTGCGAGCGTCGATTTCGAGGCAGTCAAAAAACAAAAAAAAAAACGTCAAGAAAAAAAGAAAAACCAACGAAAGAAAAAAACTCTGATTATTTTTCCCTTTATTTTATATTTATTTTTTAACGCTGCAAAAAAAAAAGAAACGTAGCTTTTAACGGCTTAATCGAAGCCCAAAAGCAAGAATAAGAATGCGCTTCGTGGTGTTGTTGTTGTTGTTGTTGTTCATAACTCAAATTTGTTGCTCATCTTTGGGCTTTGGTGACACTCGCGTGTCACTTGAGACGCGTGCGATCGACAGTTGCCAGGATCGATCAGGATGCGATGAAGAAAGACGACGATGAGGACGACGGCGAGGAGCGCCTCGAATCTTGCCGTCGCGCAGCGCGTTTGAAATTGAGCCTAAGCTTGATTCGAGTCGCTACTCAGCTGAGTCTACATCTGTCAAATGAACTGTGTGCTGATCCGCTACGACATGCAGACACTCGCTCACACTCACACTTCCCTCTCCTCCTATTCTCGCCTTGCCTTGCCATGCCTTGCCTTGCCTTGCCTTGCCTCACCTCACATTCCACTTCGTTCGCTTCGTTTTTTTTTTTTGTTTTTTTACCTGATTGAAATTAATATTTTGTTGCGTTTCGTTTCGTTTCTTAAACTTCAATGTGGCTTCCAAGCGAAGCGTGTGGGCCCTAAAATTAGCAGCAACAGCAGCAACAACAACAATAATTAGAACTGCATGTACAAAGTGCAAAACACACACACACACACTAACACACACACATATACATATTCTCAGCAACAAGTTCGTTGCCTAAGTCTTTCGTTTGCTTTTGCGATTTTTGTTGTTTTTTTCGGAAACGTAACGCAAGAAAAGCGAAGAAGAAAATCCTAGACGTAATGCATTGTTATATATACATATATGTTAATGCATAGAATCGCGTTACCGTTATGCAAGCATTATAGTAGCATTTACATTTTCGTTGCCGTTGTTGTTGCTCACTGCATTTAAGCGCGCACATTATCAAAATGCTGATAAACGTTTAGCAACAAAAAACTAAAGAAAGCTAAGCCAAAGCAATCATGTTGTTGTTGTTGTTGTTGTTGTTGTTTTGCTGTTGTTGCAGTTGTTGCAGTTGTTGTTGTTGCTTTAATTAAAATGCAAAAAGGCCAATTGTAAATGAGTTGCTGCCATGCGCAATTAAATGCAGACGAAGGCAACAGCAACAACAAGTGCAACTGCAGCAACAACAACAACAGAAACTTGGCCAACACACTCAGTCAGTGAGGCAGTCAGAAAGACAGAAGGAAGTTGCCACCGACGTTGTTGTTTTTACTGTTGTTGTTGTTGTTGTTGTCTGCACACTTAAGCATGTTTAATACAGTTTAGCCACAAGCACTTAATTACTAATGCAAAAAGTGCACGTTGGTTGCGAGGGCGGGGGAGAGGACGCGGAGTAGTTATGAGAGGGTTTCAGATATTGCGGAAATGTTTTGCTGGCTGCCTTTTGACTAGCGCAAGTCGGAACAACAACAACTACAACGGCAGCAGCAGCAGCAGCAGCAGCAGCAGGGGGAACAGCTGTTGACTGGTTTTATATACCCTGTAGCATAAAATATGTGTAAAAAGGGTATACAAAATACACTTAAAATATATATATGAAATGCACTAAATATTTGTCACAATTTTATTGCTAAATGTGTATAAGTCCAATAAAATGAATTCAGTGATTGAGACAAACGAATTTTATGAATTGCAGTCAAATTCTTGTAAAATAATAAATTCCTCAATTTATAATTAGAATTCAGGTTAAATAATTTATAAAATGGCAACGCAACTGGAAATGTTGTAGATAAATATTTACTTATATTTACGTGGACCTCCGGGTGGACCATCCTAACACAAAGTTTCTTCAAGTTGGACTACAACTCGACTGGAGAATATTCTTCTTTTTGTTTTTTTGTGATAAGAGTCAACACAGATTGGCGCAGGGAGCGGTGAACGGACACAGACAGAAGACAGCGGCTGTGGCAAAGAGGATTGCATTGACGTGAAAAGATGCATTTGATGGCAGCCGGTTTCGTCCAAATGGTCAAGTGTTTGTTCGGCCGATAATGGCAAAAGCAAATAGTAATAATGTCAAGAAGAACATTATGCCACAGAGAGAAAGAGTCTGAGAGAGAGAGAGAGACTGAGAGAGAGACTGAGAGAGAAAGAGGGAAAGAAAGATGGGAGCATGGTAAGATTTTACATGCAGATATTTGTAATTTATTCAAAATGGCCAGCGAAAGGGGAACTGAACATTTGTAAAGAAGGATTGCCTTACAAGAATGTGTGTAAGAATACACTAACTAAATATAGACTAAGCAATGCCCTGTAACAAACACTTACTTATATGACTAACTTTCAATTTGATTAACTGACAAAATATCTAAGATATACAAACAAGTTTATTTTTACTTTCGATTCAAACTTGATTTAAATTTCAAACAATATATATTCAAATATTTGTTTCTTGTTTGTTTCTTAAGAAATCTTCAACGAAACATCAGCCATAAACAGTTTTATGCGGTCAGCAAGATTTGATCAATCTTCAATATATTTATATAAACAACTGTTACATCAAAAATGCAGTTTTTGGCTTTGATCATTTTTGCAGTGTTGACAAAGTGTTCATTTTTGGCTTAGTTTTTGCGAGAGGATCTCAAAGACTCGAATTAAATAATAAATTAGATACGAGTAGAATTTTAGGTAATTAAGTTTTGAGTAATTCGTTTTGCGATTTGTTGAGCTTCGCTTCACACGTTCCACTCAAAAAAAACAATGCTAAGAGCTAAGTATGGCTGTTGTTGTTTTTGTTGTTGTTGTTGTTGTAATTTGTGCCCATAAAGTATTTAATTGCAAATTAGCAATGGCATGCCACCAGGCGAAATAACAAACTTGAAAGCAAGTTTATTATTGTTCTTGTATTGTTGTTATCTCATGTTGCATGTGCTCATGCCATAAAGTAAAGTGCTCTAGAAATTGAGGGTGTGTGAGAGGCAGAGAGAGACAGATTGTAGGAGATATGATTGACTACTGAATTGAAATTGAAATATTGTTTGATATACATATATAATATATATATATGTTTATTTGGTTTTCTTGGCCCAACAGGTGGCAAGGACGATGACGGTGAGGACAGCCTCAAGAATGGCAACAGCGACTCCCACTTGAGTATGAGCCTGAGCAAGAAGCAGCGCAAGGCGCGCACCGCCTTCACGGATCATCAGCTGCAGACGCTGGAAAAATCGTTTGAGCGGCAAAAATATCTGAGTGTTCAGGATCGCATGGAGCTGGCCAATAAACTGGAGCTGAGTGATTGCCAGGTGAAGACCTGGTACCAGAATCGCAGGTGAGTTGCGGTCTCTTTCAAGCGTGCCTAATTTACCACAAGCAGTTGCGGTGGGGGGAATTGGTTGGAGATTAGTAGAACTGACTGTGTGTTGCTAATCAGCGCCTTTTATGGAACCGCCCATTTCTTCGCGCACTTTTCCAATAAAATTCGGTTTAATGGCCTATCTTCGCAAACGTTCCCCCCCGCCAATGCCCCAAAGACCGGTTCGGAATCAACGCTGGCGCGGTTTATGCGTTTTGTTTTTATGCTGATTGCTTAATTTGCTGCATTTTGCGCAAGAGTCGTAAAATGCTTTTGCTGTTTATTAAATGAGTTGTTTACTTTGTTTTTTGTTTTTTTTCTTATTTATTTTTTTTTTTGTTTTTTGTATTTTGTGTGCGCACCACTCAAGTCGCAAGTTTGTTGCCTAAGTCTTTCGTATATCGTTTACTCGCCAGCTTCCTATCAGGGGCACTACTCGGCGTCATCCGCTATTCAATCGCTTCGATTTCTAATAGCATTTGCCGCGACCGCTGCTGTCGTAGCTGCTGCTGTTTAAAAATAGCTGACAAAGCCGCTGCCTTATTACGTTTAATAGCTTTTTATTTTATTTTCCCATTTTTTTTTTTTAATTGTTGCCCAATGACTTGTCACATTTGGTCGGGCATTAAAAATAGCAGCAGCAGCAGCAGCACCACCACCACCACCACCACCACAAGCAGCGGCAACTCGACCAAGAAACTCAAGCAGCGACACAAACTCATTCCAAAGAGTCGTCGGCATCTTCCAGGCCGCTCACTGGACCGGATATTGAGAACGGTTCGCATGCTGTAGTTGGTGCCTAACGACTAGCGAATACTCTGCTCTGCTCAACTAATTTGTAGAACATTTGAAATGATTTCTCAATTAAAACAAAAAAAACTTTCTAGTCTGCGGGGCGATTTGTATTTAAGATTTTTTATATTTCAGGTTGTTGTTTTTTTTTTTTTGTTTTCTGTTTACTCCACACGTCGTTTTGAGTCACGTTTATGAATATTTATGAAAATAAGTTGAAAGAGTTGATTTGCTTTGAACAACATATTAACATATACAACAAAGAATTGGTGTTTGCAAGTTGGGGACACGCCAAACTAGACCCAAGCCAATGTGCTTAGTTGCCAGAGAGTATTTTCGTCAATTTTGAAAAATGTTCACAGCTGCATGCGATGAATGTGCGAAAATTGCAGCTCAGCTCCGATCGGGGTCGGGATCGTTGTAGGGATCGGGGTCGATGTTTCGCATATTTCTTCTTATTTTTTTTTTTTGTTCTTTGGGCTGTGGCTGGCGCCTATGTGCAATTAAAGGATTTGCCAAAGATACTCTCGCTTCCATTGCACAGGCGTGCCCTTGCCAATTAGGCCGCAACCTGGACTCTCTCTTTTTCCGTTTGACTCCTACGGCGCTTCGGTGGGCGTGCGAGCGTTTGGGACTGCAAGATAAATGACAAAACAATTAAGTGCGAAATATAAACAGCAATAATAGCAAAGAGCGTCGAGCGGCAGTCGTCTCGGCTGCGCCACTCAGCGGGCGGCCAGGACACGCGCAGTCAGCGGCATGAGTCGGCACATTTTGAGCAATGATTAATAGCAACAATAGTTGGCAGCCATTGCGGATTAGTTTGGCTTAGATCAATTCCTCATAGTTCTTTATATTATTATTGTATTTTATTTAATTTTCTTTTTTAGCATTCGTCGCGCTTTCTCACACGCAACTAATCGAGTGGTTTTTTTACATTTTCATTTTCGTCCTTTTCGCGTGCACAGAACCAAATGGAAGCGCCAAACGGCTGTTGGCCTGGAGCTGCTGGCCGAGGCCGGCAACTATGCGGCGTTTCAGCGTCTGTACGGCAGTGCCACGCCCTATTTGAGCGCCTGGCCGTATGCGGCAGCAGCCGCTGCCCAATCGCCACACGGTGCACCGCCCTCGGCAATAGATATTTATTATCGGCAGGCGGCCGCAGCCGCCGCGTTGCAGAAGCCAGCGCTGCCAGCGAGCTATATGTACCCCAGCCGGATGCCGCCGGGCATGGGTCTGCCGGGCATGCCGCCACCGCCCGGTGGAGCGCCCATGCTGGGCGGCTATTATGCGCCACCGTCGCTGCCACCACGCGAACGCTCACCGGCGACCAGCCAGAGCGCTAACAGCGAAGCGGATTACGAGCGCAGCAGCAGCAGTCGACAGCGCTTACAGACGCCAAGTCCGCCACTGAATCCGGGCAGTCCGCCGCCTAGACGGGAGCATGCGACAGAGGAGGCGGCACCACAACAAGAACAACAACCACCACCATCGCTGCCACTGACAGCTGTTGCGGCCAAAACGCTGGAACGCGCTGGGACTCCAACAGTCGGCATAGAGGTGGACGAGGCTGAGGGTGAGGGTGACGAGGAGGAGGATGTTGACGATGAGGATGATGAAGAGCTGGCGCTGGATGTATGAGCGCCTTGTGTGCGTTAAGCTGGATCTCAGACGGCGATTACGACGGGACAAAGTGTGTGGACAAAGTGACTGAACTGAGAAGATTTGGAGACGACTCTCCTGGCATCCAAGCACACATTTTTAGTTGCCCCACGTAAATGTCTCGCATTAAACAAATATACAATACATATGTATATCTTATATATATATATATATATAAATATATATATATAACTTTTTTTTTCATAACTATAACTATTTAAAAATGTAGCTTAATGAATTTTTGTAAATTTTTGTAAATGTTTTTTTGTAAATAGTAAGCAGCAATTTTTTTTTCCAAATGAAATTTTTTTTTTTATTTTTCGTCTTGAAAAAGTTTTTTGTGCCTAGTCTTAAGACGTCTATTGTGTGTGTTGTAATAAATAAAAGAGAACAATATGAACAAGAAAAAGAGCAATCGATAAAAAAAATGTGCAAGATCTTTTGTTTTTCCAACTGTGTTCGCCGAGGGGCAGTCGAGTGATTGCGCGAGTGGTTTCCCAAGTGGTTTCACAGCCTCAAGTTGAACGCTGAGCCTAATGCAAGCTGACACACGAGTCCTTGCTGCGACTGCTGCCTGCATGCCTGCATGCCTGCCTGCTCCTGGATATCAATGGGCCACTTGAAGAACTGTTGCATTTTGGCCGCAACGTGCTTTAAACTGTGCCACTTACAAATTGTTAACATTTGCCAATCTCAAAACCTAACTTGAAGTTCTCAGCTCTTAACCCGGCCCGACAAAATTAAATCACACAATTGCCAGCTAAGACGGCGCTGTGAGCTCTTCGAGTGTCCGTCGCCGAAACGTTTCTAATTGACTTGCAGCAACCCTCGCAAAAGGGTGATTTTCAGATTTGAATACGAATTACGAATTACGGACTACGGATACGGATACGGTGGCATCTACCCCGCTGTTTGTTTTGGCTGTTTACATGCCGCTTGCCATTTTTTCGCTACTTTTATGACAATCACATTTTGCATAGCCGCATGCCTCGGCTCTTAATTTATGGGGTTGCGGCTAAGCGAATGCAATTTGCGCTGCCTCTCAACGCGCTCAACCCCCAAACAGTTAGAGTCAATTCACAAACACACACACACACACACACACACACACACACACACACACGCACTCATAGCTGATGCCACTCAATCGACTGACTTTGGCTGCGTGAAGTGGCAAACGCAACTTGGCAACTTTGCGACGTCCTCCAAAGCTGTTGTCAAGTGTGTTGTGCGTTGTGTGAAAGAGGGTTCGATTTTTGTGCTTAGAACTTACGAACTAGGTCTGTGATCCTTGGGCCTGGGAGTCATTCAGTCGTTCGGTGCATAACGCCTCTGTAACAAATTGATTATTTGTTGCGGTTCTTATTTTCTTGCCAGCGATTTGAATTTTTATGAGTGGCACTCATAAATTTATGAGTGCCGCACGACCGTGCGAAACTTTTCACAGACATTACAATTCGTTAGCCATCCGCGCGGATCAGAAACTGCAGCGCAGCTAAGCACCAGATCATTGAGAATACATGCGTAATACATGCAGCATGCTGCAGCCTCTGCCACTAATTAAGATAGTCAATGTGTTAGTTTAAAAGCATTGATTTTTTACGTACATTTCAAGTGGCTAAATAGCCTGCAAATGAGTCTGAAATACCACCTCGTTAATTGTCAATAAATATATTAATTCTGCTACGATCACTCTTCAATCAATCTTTTTCATTATGCTCAACTACGAGATGAATAAATGTTACCAGTCAGATAAATACATTATTACAGCTTACCTACAATTTGTTGGAATGTCATGAATTTTGTATGATTTTTAAAGCACTTATTTCTTTATTTGAATGTCGACTAATATGGGCCAACACAGAAAAATGCAAGAAGTTCAAATAAAATGAGAAATGAAATGTTATATTTAACTTTTAAATACAAATTTTAGACAAATTTTCTTAGTTCGAATATAGTTGAATTGTTTTGCACTTTGTAGCTTTATATTCCAACAGAACTTGGTTCTTGCCAGATGAAAAATATGATAAGAGATCAATTTAACGGTTCCTATTCAGATAATTGGCTTACAATATTCCTTGAATTGAATTCTCTGTTGTTTAATCTTAACTTTTTTTTTGTTTAATATTGTAAAAAGTATTTTAATAAAGACAGTTTTTATTATCATTATTATATTTAAAAATCAATAATTTGCTGAATTTTTTTGTAAATTTATATCTGACTGTCAAAATCAAAAGTTGAAGCTTCGTAGTCAGAAAAGATTAACTTTTACTTTGGTGCAAGTTATTTGTTAAAAGAACATTTTTTTCAATGCAGTCATGATTCTTATATGTAAAAATTATCTCAGCTAAGCATCGTATTTTTGTGTGCTTGAGACACAGTAATTGCCTACAAGTTAGAAACTTTGTGCATAATTCAGTTGTCATATCACAGTTCATTGAATATTTAGTTGGCATTAGCATAATGAATGGGCAAACGGCAGCATCGAGATTGTGATAGCTAAACAGTTCGTAGAAATTCGCATAGAAATCAATTTCAGCAACTTTTTGCTTGGGTATCTCTCTGTCCTGCGTATGTAGTATATCTTCGCATAAAATGTGTGATGCTCCCCTTGAGCCATTGTGGGCCAACTTGTGACCAGAGACGACGGTGAATTCTGTGAACTTCTTCTTTGTGTGCGTTCGAGCTGACAAAATGCTTTCACACCGGAAGCTGCTGCAATGCGTTCAGCGTCGTCGCATCTTTTCCTGGCTAATTGACAACTTTTGTTATGCTCCTCAGTTCCTTTGCGTTTTTTATGTTGCTGATGCTGCTGCTGCTGCTGCTGCTGCTGCTGCTGCTGCTGCTGCTGCTGTTTCTTTGTCAAGCTAATTTGTCACAGGACACGAGCCGTCTAACAACTGCATACTAAGCACTAAAAAATAATGGGGGGAGGGAGGTGAATTGGGAGCGTTGCTGCTCCTGCTCCTGTTCCTGCTGCTGCTGCTGCTTTTCATTACACACACAATTTGTTGCGCACAATGGCGCAAGTTGTGGACGTTCCCGTTCCAGTTCCTGTTCCCGTTTCCGTTATCAATAAATTTGTGCTTGCTTAAATGCGTGTTTATCAAATTAGATGACACAACTGGCCAAAGACATCCCTCGATCAATGGCCGGAAGGCAGCAGCTCTCTCCTCCCCCCCTCGAACCAAAATCTTTCAATACAAACTGCAAACGGAAGCCGTGCGAAATTGATGTAGCTGAAGGTCAAGGGTTCATTTGCTGCGACGGGGGCTGCGGGGCGCTGCGACAAGGTTAACTTTGAATCAATATTGAGTCACAGTTGTAGCTGTGCCGCCTACTCCACATACACACATACATACACAAAATACATAGCTGCCTTTAAATTATTGTAAATGGCTTTGTGGCGCCAGCAGCTGCAGAAATCGATTTGCCGGTGGCCCTCGTCGGCAGTTAAACGCTGCAAATTACTCAGACTGACTGCGTCTGCGGCTTACAGCGGCAACAACAACACTAACAGTAACAGCACCAGCCACAACAACGGCAACAGCGGCTTTTGGCGGCTACTGGTTTTGAACCTGCGGCCCAATTTGCATGCGTTTGTTTACACAGCAAAAAAAGAAAAATGCTGGATTCATTTTTAATAGTTTTTCGTGTGTACATAAAACGATACAAAGCGTAAAATCAAAATTAAACAATTGAGAACAGAAGCAAGTGAAAACATGAAAAATTAATTATTCTTTAATTAATTATTAATTATTATTTATCAAAAAAAAGTTTCACTTGCTTACAAATTTTGAAAAATTGCCTATTACATCTAAGATCTTCCGCAGGCTAGGACTAAACTTATTCTTATACAGCCTAAGTAAGTTGCAGTGAAGAGAGAGAGAGAGAGAGAGATAGAGAGAACAGAGAGAAAGAGAGAGAGAGACAGATAGAGACAGATATAGTAGGAGCAATTAACATTCATGTCCATGAGCACATTAAGGAATTGTTTGCGGTTAAATAATAAAGGGAATGTGAATGGTAAATTTTTATTACAATTTTATTATCATACTTGAAGCAGAAAAAAAACAAAATAAAATACAATAAAATAAATACATAAACTTTTAAACTTTTTTTTTTTTACTTTTAACGATTTCATACATATTTGTGCAATGCAAAAAATATTTAATTTTTATCGAATTTCATAATAAAAATGCTAGAAAATAAATGTTTACTCTTAAGTATATTATTGTATAATATATTTAATGAAATTAATAAAATATTAGTATGTGGAACATAATTTTTTATTGCTGTGCAGCTTTGGATGCAGAGCTAAAGAAATTCAGTTTCGGCATCATCATCATCGATTTGCAATTCGCTTCGCAATTGCATTTGCGGTTTACCAATTTTCAATCAATTCTAACTGTGCAGCGCAATCAGGGCCCCAATGCCTGAATTCATCTGCCATATGGCATATGGTATATGGCACATAGTGCATGCCATATGGCATGTGGCATATGCCATTTGGTGGAGTCGTTGGCCCAGGCACACGCCAATGCCAAGGTTCTCACCGAGGCTGCGTAAGCCGATACTCTTTGGTTTTCAGGGGGCGCCAGGGCCAAGTGCCGTTAGTCAAGTGTCTCTGCGTGCGTGTATGTGTGTGTGTGTGTGTGTGTGGTCTACCCCCTTGGGTAGTGAGTGTGCCGTTGTGAGAGCGCCAAAAGTCAAGCCTTTTGTTTGTTGCGGCACGTGGCGAGACTTTTGTAACGGACTGTGACTGTAACTGTGACTATGATGGCAAATGGCAACTGGCAACTGGCAACTGGCAACTTGCAACTGGCAACTGGCAACTGTCGACGGGCAACTGGCGAGTTGGCAACTGAAGTGTGACTAAACTGCGCCTAAGGCTACATGACTTTCCAATCGAGGGCTGTCAAGGGTTCCATCAGACCAGGTTCCCCTCAACGTGCCATGTTGTCCGCATGCGCAAATGGACCGCAAGCTGTGCGAGGTGCCAGCGGCGCATTCGCTACTCCGACGAGTGCAACTATAACTTGTGCCCAAAATCCAGCAAGGCGCATTTGCGCACTCGTTAATGGCCAAACAAAAGGCAACAAAAGGCCCAGGACAAAAAGAAAACAAACAGTTGCACATGGGATCCAATTACCCGAGCTTCAAGTCGCCTTCGACTTCGATTCGCTCGACTCTCGAGCTGAGCCAATTTTCAATTGTGCCACAGCCCAAATGGCAACAGCAGGCGATGCGATGCGATCCGATGCGATGCGTTGGCAATGAAAGCATCGATTCAGCCTGCCACACAGTCTCTTTGACACGAAATCCTTCCCCGTTCCCTGCCTCGTCCGCATCAGCATCGGGGGATGAATAGCGAGGGTTGTACGAAGCTGTTCACAGAATATTTGCATAGCTATTCATCATTCGGGTTCCTGTATCATAATATTTAATATCTCTTATGCATATATATACATAATTATATATAAAATATGCACTGATCGTATTTTTGATTTCATTTAAGATAAAATGTTCGATCACTTTTACAGCATTTTTGTACAAATTTTGAAGTTTTTAAAAAAAACTGGGTTTTTAAGTACTTTTTAATACACTTTTATAGTTGTTTTGGGATTAACATTCTTATTACTTGATGCCAGTTTATAGCTTAAATAATTTATAAATGTTGAGATCATTAAACTTATTTATTAATGCAGTGTTGATATGCAAACCAATATCATAAGAAACTTTAGCTTCTCACCTGAAATATGTTCTCTAAATGATGACTCTGAATTATTTGTTATTAAGGTCAGTTTAGTCGAGGAAAAGGCGAGGCAACCCTCGTGGGCATCGGAGTTGAACATGTTCACAATTTGAATATTGTAAGCACCGTCCAGGGCGTCCTTGGCTCGTGCTGCTGTTTTGTCCTCTCGGTTTTGACAGGCTCTGTTGTACGTTGAATGTAATTTTTGGCCTTAATTCCTTTTGTGTTTGGCTGCTCGTTTGCTCGGTTGCTAATTTGACAGTTGTCAGCCGAATTTTCGACGTCAGTTGGCCAATCCACATTCACAGCACCATGGCCATAGCCATAGCCATAGCCAGGGCAACATCCACGTGTTCACTTCTATTCCCATTCCCATTCTCATTCCCATTCCCATTCCCAATTCTATTTCCATTTCCACATCCATTTTCATTTCCATTTCCATTCATCAAAATTGGCTTTGGGTGCGAGTGCTAGGTTGGCTCATAATGATTTGTCATCAATTAGCCGAGGGTGTTGATGTGCGCGGTAAACCAAGTGGAAGGCGCAGCAGTCGGGGGGCAGCAGCAGCCGCTCAGGAGCACCCCGTCGGCGTATAGCATACGCTATGTGACCAGAGCAACCCGCCCGCCGCCAGCACTTGCCAGGATATGAATGTGGCTTTGTGAATGGGTATGAGACCAATGATGATGATGATGAGGATGAGGATGGGGATGGGGATGGGTATATGACTCTAATGCCTATTTTGGTTCAAGTGCCGTCGTTGTCGCTTTCGTTTGTTCCTGCTGTCGCAAATTACTTTTGATTATTATTTTGATGTACATTTCATTTACAATTTACAATTTCGAGCGGGTGTCACGGCATTGCTGGCCGGATACCCCGCTGCACCCCTACTCTACTATTCAGCAAACTGAAACTTTGTAAGCATCTCGAATTACCAGCGAATTAAGGCAATTGTTGCATACACTTGAATCCATATACAGATTTGATTACATGGCCTTGATAAAATTGATGATTGAAATCGGCGAACGAAAGAGAGATTAAGCAATATTAAGTGAGTGAAAGAGTAAAAGAGAAAAAGTAGAGCCAAAAAAATGGATGACAACCTGTTCAATCAACCAATTCAAATGGAATGTCTTAAGTGTCTTTTTCAGACAATATAAGTTCAATAAAATGGCGTTTTGGAGTTTTAGGCACTAAATCACTTGACGCCTGAATACAGGATATCTGCAGGTCGAGCACTCGTTTGGCTTTCAGTCTGATCAGTCAAACTGGAGCTCACCAAAAACAACAAACAAATCAATAATCATAATGCGGCACAAAAACCAAACTTATGGCAACACAGCGATCACAGTATAATTTAAATAAGAGCAGCGCAAAAGATAATCGGCAACAATATTTATTTTAGGTGGCGTTTTAGCAAATTTCATAAAAATGCATTTAAAAAAAAAAAAAACCCGAAAATGCGAATAAAATGAATCGCGGCAGGCCGAAGATTAAATACTCTTGGGGCTTATTGAAATCTGTCTAAAGGGTCAAGACTAATATACTCGATTGGCAGCAAACTGGTTTCCAACCATAAGCTAAAAGCTGAAAACCAGCATCTGTGCCAAGTTTCATAGAATTACTTGTAATACTCAGAGTCAGAGTCAGAGCATGCTGCTATGAAATGCCATAAATAAGAGAGAGAGAGAGAGAGAGAGGTATCGGGAAAAACAAATACACGAGCCGAGATATACATATATTGAAAATGAAAAATAAATAATTTAGCACTTATCTTTAAGCAAAATGTTAACTTAATTAGATAATTACTTAAATGTCATTTTAAACAAAACAACAAAGACTGTCGTCAAATTTGTTGGATCCACACAACTTGTATTCGAATGCGAGCCATTAACGCCAATTCACATTAAGACTCGTGAGTGTTTTTTTTTTTAGTGAATGAATTGTGAATCAACAACAACAACAACAAGCTAAGAATGAACAGATATCTATGCTTGTTCATTTATATAGTTTGTGGAGTGTGTTTGTGTGTGTGTGTGTGTGTGTGTGTGAAATGAAATCAAATCGAATTAAAAAGAATTCGAGTCGAAAACAAAACGTGGAGGGCACCACATTTAATGAACGCACAATCTTTTATATGTTGAAAATTGACTTAAATTATTTATTAGCGAATAAAATTAAAAACTTAACGCTATAAAAGTGTTAAAACCACTTAGCAAGCCATTTGCCAGACCTGAACACAGATACACCAACACAAACGCACAGGCAGAGCCACTGGCAGTGGCAGAGACAGTAACAGCAACAGCAACAGCAACAGCAGCAGCGTCAGAGGCGGTGGCAGCGGCAGAGGGGCAGGTGAGTGCGAACTGATGCTTTTAGTTCGACTAATTTAGCAATGCGAAATAGAATCGAACCAAACCAAAGTCAGACATATGGCTTTATATTTTTATAAACTAAAATTGAAATCCAAATTCACCTGACGGTGGCTTTATTTTTTTTTTATTTGTATTTTTTTATATCATTTGTTTATTTATTTTTTTTTAAGGCTATTTGACCACGTTTGGGCCTTAACAAATTTCAAACGTTTTGAACAGCGTTTGTCGTGCGCTTTGATTTTGTCATTTTTTTTCTTCTCTTGTTATAGTATGTATAAACATATGCGACGATTAACATAAAAAAGCAGTTAACAATTTGTACAACATTTATCTAGTTTTCCATTTGAGATCCCCTCTCTGCTCTCTCTCTCTCTCTCTCTCTCTCTCTCTCTCTCCATCGCCATCGCCATCTCTGTCTATAATTTTATAAGTGTGCCTTTAATATAAATTCGTATTGGCATCGATTTTAAGTGGTCTTTTGTATGGCAACCGAATCGAGACTGACATTTAGAAAAATACTTTTTAGATAAATAGTTGAGCGAACAGACAGACGGAAATGGAAACAATATTGTGTAGGATATGAATGGCATTGATAATGACAGTATATTAGGTCTTTTGGTCATTGTGTGCACACATTTAAGCTTTGCCTACATTTTGTAGTAAGCATTAATATCAGTCTAAAATATTCATTTTGTTTTCTTTATTTGACATTATAGAACAAAGTAAACTGAGAGCTAATGGAAAGCTTGTAGCTCTGGCTCCTAACTAATGACAATTTTGGGTGTGAGTTCTCAGCTAGTGGATTACAAAGTGGCTAGGGTGTATATTTACATTTCCAACATTACATATTCATGATCAGTACAGATATATAGCGACTACTTACAGAAATTTATGTTAGTACAGGTTTTGAAAATTGCTCTGCAATTTGAATATATTTCTTTGGGATTCTCCGGTTAAAATCAGGTTCACGGCCTGTTCAACTGTTCTCTAACTTAAGGTCCAAGTCGAGAAAGGCCAAAATTTCAGATAATTATTGAATAATTGATATTTATGCTGAAGTAAAAATGATTCGCATAAATATGCGAATAAATTTTATTTATTTACTTTTTTCATATTGCCTAATATCAGTCACTGAAAAATACAAAAAAAAAATAAATAAATAAATAAATTGAATAAAAAATAAAATGTTATTTTTAAAGCTAACTTATTTAAAAAATAAAATACATATTTAAGATTTCTGGTTATATTTAAATGCAAAATTTTTGCAACATTTTGTGGATGGGTTAAGGAAATCCTGAAAAAGAAATAATTTGATTTTCAATTAAAATTAAATAAACCGATTTCGATAGGAAATAAATTATATATTCATTTTCAAATTTCAAATTTAAATATTAAATTAAATAATAGTCAAAAAGCAAGCAAATAGTGAAATATAAACAGGTATAAACACATATTTGCCAATCGTACGGCTCTGAAAGGCTCTGTTTCCTGCTTTTGAATGTCCGCATTCCGTATTTGATTCCACAGGCGCTTTTTGCAGAACATAAATCAAATAGTTGCCGCACAAATTGATGCATTAGCCAGCCCAGAAAGTGTCTCTGTGTGTGTGCCTTGTGTGTCTGTGGGTATGTGTCGACTGTTGAGGCTGGAGCTTTAGCTGGAGCCATGGGCTGGAGGCTGGCGCGTTGACAACGTGCAACTTTATGACGCCCCAACTTTGGGCGCGATAAGCCCACGCGCCAAGGTCCAATGTCCGGTCGTCCGGCCGTTTGGCGTCTGATGTCCGATGTCCGACGTCCGATGTACGACGAAGTGCAACGTGCAACGTGCGTCAGGCCCTGGCCATGAGATGGCACATCAATTAGCACACCTACCTTCAGCCGAAGATCGGGACTCGGACGAAGACTGGGACAGAGACTTTAACTGGAACTGGAACTGGTCATTCATTAAAGCGCTGCTCGTCTCGGCCAGCGACTATCAGTTGTGCGCTGTGATGAATATATTTTAGCGGAGACAACAACCAGCAACACCATAAATGTCAGGGGGAGGGGGAGGGAGTGGGGGGGACAAGAGGGGCCAAAGGTTTGGACTAACAGGAACAAGAGTCGAGCTTATCGCACAAGATGTATTCAAAGTGCATAATGTAAAAGTTGTACGCGAGTGCTCCAAATACTCCACAAGATGCCAACAAGCCACTTCAGCTGGTTGTTGTTGTTGTTGTCGTTGTTGTTGTTGTTGTTGTTGTTGTTGTTGCTGTTGTTGCTGGTGGTGTTATCTCAAGTGCTGCGATGCTTATCGTCGAGTTGTAAACGTGAGCTAAAAATACTCACTCCAGCTCTACAATTTCTCTCGGCTCTTTAGGCTCTGCCATAAAAGTTGCATCAATTAGCCGGGCTCACAGCTAAAGTTGATCTTTATTTTAATTTGTGTTTTTTTTTTTTTTTTGGTTTCTTGTTTGTTTTTATTTTTATTTATTTTATTTTTTTGTTTTGTTTTTTTGTTTTTTTTTTTGGGTTTAACGTTTGGGCTTGGGCCGCTTTTGTTGTTGCTGCCACTAAACTATAACGATAAGGAGAAACAATGTTAAACTTAAACATCAACACCTTTTAAGAGCCAGCCGAGAGTCGAGTTTCGAGAGTCGAGAATCAAGAGACCTGAGACGTGCCCAGACTGAATGTCGACTGTTGCTCCTCGATACTCCATACTCATTTCAATTCCCATTCCTATTTCCAATATATATACATATATATATATATATATATATATATAAACACACACACACACATAGTGTGTGTGTCTCTCATGCCCATTCCCTGTGATATATTAAAATGGATCCGGGTTCGGGTTCGGGTTCGAGCTCAGCTTCGCCGCTGACTCGTTTGCGTTCTCGTTTTTTATGGCACAGTTTAGGAGATAACAAATTTTTGTTACAAGCAAATTAAAAGGTTTTTCTTGACGTTTAATGCAATGGCTTTTAAACTGGCAACGAGCCAGTCCCAGTTCAGCGCATCCTCCGAGCGTCGCATCGAGCCGGCTAAAAGAATTCACTTTTATCGATTGTTTTTGCTTGCATCGTTTAGTCGATAATTTTGGTAATAAATTTTAAAATAAACAGCGCTCGGTTTTCGGGCTCATTTCAGGCCAGTTTCAGCTCAAGTTGGTTATGTTCTGCTCTGGAACCCTTTAAGATCTGTCGGCCCCGCTAGCTGCGCGTGGCATTAATGCGACTTTGACTTTGGGATGCGTTGTTGCGTTGGAGACGCCGCCTTAAATTCCTCGGCCGCATATAAATTCAGAACATCAGATTAAGAAAGTGTTAATGTCGCAGCAATTTCCTTTTATCTCAACATAATTGAGCGATAGAATTTGAATTTAGCTAAAAGCCAAACATAAATTTAACACCCAAAACACAAAACACACTTCAACAAAGGGCCCCAAAGCCGAAACTAAAGTTCAGCTTGAAGCAATCGCATCTGAGCGTCTCGTTCTCCATCTGCTGCTCCCTTTCTCCCTTCTTCCCTTCTCCCTACCTCTTCCTCTCTCCTTTCCCTTTCCCGTCCCTCTCGGTGCAGTGCTCGTGCGGGTAATTCAATAGACCCATACCTTTGTGGCCCCGAAAAAGTTTTCATTGTCACAACACAGGCCAAGTGATTTCTTGGGGATCGCCGTCTCATAAATTTGTCACATTGCCCATATACCATGTGGAGTCATTTTGGACTGCGGCTCGCTTTGAGCAGCGGCTGCGCACATTTTAAATCAAAATTATGAAGTTCCCTCCTTAGGGGCATGCGGCATGCGTCGGGCATTCCAGCTAATTGATCAACCTTGTGACACAAGCTCTTTCACATCATATAACAATATTTAATATTTGTTCTCAACAACTCGTGCAAAAAATATAATTTTATTATTATATTTTATGAAACTGACTAGAAAACAATTTTACATAATATATGTATATGAAATTTTTATATTATATTATATATTATATTTTATTTATTTAATCTCTAAACTTATATTTCAATTATGTTATTGTGGTATTATATTCAATTTTATCTCTAGCTCACTCTGCACTTAATAGGAATAATTCAGTAAATTAATATCTATTTTTCAAAAGCTAACCATTATAGCAGATTTGTAAGTTTGCATGCCATCTGCTATATAAACATATATTATCCATCAATCAAGATCGTCAATAAATTAAATATATGAAAATAATTAATTTGAATATAATTTTGAAAAATTATCTGCTCATCAACGATTCAATCAAATTGGGCATGCATTTCAAATTGTATTCACTTCAACTTAAATTTTGTGCAATATTTCGAATAGTTTTATTTCATTCTTTTGTTTTGTTTGTAAGAGTGAAAAATGTCTCTTCTTCTTTTCCTTCTGCTATAATTTACAAATTATTGATATTTATTTCGTTTTGTTGGACTAGTATGTAGTTTAAAGAGTATTTCAGCTACGACAATAAAAAGTTTGATATCAAATATTTCTTGGCTTACGGCATAAATAATGTGCACTGTTTAGGAAGATGATATATGTGAATATTTGGATCTGCCTGCCTGTAATTTGAGCATACCAGATGCTTTTCATGTATCTCTGTGTGTGTCTGGCAAGTGAAAGTCATAGTTCATGGCACGGCAAATCTATACAATATGTATGTTTGATAATCCACACATTTATTTCTATATACATGTATGTATGTATGTACATATGTATGTAGTATGTAAGCTGCGTCATCGCTTAACCCTTTTGCGAGCTGAGAGCGGAAGTATCTAACACGCACTCTCAGGGTCTCCGGGTCTGCAGCTCTTGAGGTTTGCAGTCTGCGTTCGGTTAGCCAACTCTCAACTCTCAACTGTGAACGCGATGCTCGTCTATCGGGCGACGCTTAATGATTAATGAATGAAATCAATTATGTTTCATTAATGAACAATTTTCGGTAGCTTGGGCACGAAAATGAGTTGAATACAAGCAGCTGAGTGTTCAGGCACTGCTATCCTCCATGCCCTATACTCTGCCCTGCCCTCTGGCTCTGACGATGAATATGGCCCTTCGTTTGTCTCACCTCAAGTGTCAATAATTTGGATTTCGATTTTCTATCCGTCGCTGTTCCATTTGTGCTACTGTGCTGCAGCAGCAGCAGCAGCAGCACCGACCCCGTCTTGCCCCCGGGGCAGACCACAGTTGAGCTGTTGAACAGTTGAACAGTTGAACAGTTGAATGAACTTCACGGCTGCCCTCTCGCTATGCAAACTCTTTGAATGGCTCTGTGCTCTTGGCGAATATGCAAAATCATCATCGCATTTTAAAGCGAAAGCCAAACAACAATAGAGCGCTAAATAATATTTATATCAAAATATATTAAAATACTCTCAGGCCACCCATGTGGTCTAAAAGGCCTCAGCCCGAGCCAGTCCTTAGTTTGATCGGTATTCTTTTATACCCTACCAAAGATAGTTATTGGCATTTTGCTGTAAAATGTGTCTTAAACATATTTAATATATGCAGAAACTGTAAAGCCTGAAAACGAAATATGTAATTTGATATAAAACCTCACACAAATATTGATAAAAATAATTTAAATAAATTGATATACAATATTTAATATACAAAATGTTAAATGTCTGCGGATTTTGTTGGAATTATTACACATATGCATATTAATTCGATCCGGTTGAATCTGATCGCTATTTATTATAATGATAGTCAATATATTCATAGTTATTTTGTTTAGAACTTATGTTCCAATACCGAGTTTTGTGTGAAGCAAATGTAAACATTTATTGCAAGAATTATGGAAATCCACTAAAACTAAAATAAAAATACAAAATGAAGACATAGGCAAATCTGTGAACATCTAGAGCATGATAAATTGACCGTAATTAGATTTAAATATTATATTTAAATATTTGATTATAAAATAACTCTAATTGGATGATGTTGACAAGCCTGAGCCTGCCTGAGCTCAAATTATCATATTTGATGTTTATATGAATACAGAGCAAGGGTGTTAAGTCTTCTGAAGCAATTTTTGATTTTGGTTTTCTTCTTGTTTTTTTTTTTTTTTTATTTATGCTTTTTTTTTTTGCAACTCACATTCATTCGCATTCACATTCACATTCACATTTGCTTCATGTGAACGCACTTGGCTCTCGGGCTTTGGGCTTTGGGCTTCGTGGCTTTGGGCCTGGTGTGGTAATTTAATAACAATTAAAGGCATTCGGTGCATGGCTTTTGAAGCCAATCTCCGTGTTACGCATTAATGAGCACTTAACTTGGTCAAAAAGCCTTGTCAGTGCCTTTGCTGCTCCACATACTCCACACAGTTAACCCCTCTCCTCGTCACACACACACATCCACACCACACACACACACTCCACACACACACACCACACACACACACCACTCACACACACCACACACACACACCACACACACACACACACCCACACACACACACACACACACACACACGCACACACACAAACATCACAGTGTTGATCGGTTTCAATTACATTGTATGCATCTCCCGCATTGATTACATTTTGAACGTTCGCCAATTTGGCATTAATATGCAGAGCACTCGGCTTCTCACTGTGTAGCCAAACTCCATAACATGCCATTCACTTGGCTACTTGGCCACTTGGCTAGTTGGTCAGTTGCCACTTGGCACTGTCTCAAATTGATTAAAACTACTCAGTCGTTAAGCGTGCGAAAGTCATTCAAGCCCAAGGCGTGGCACTCTCGAGGACACTCAACAACCAACACTCAACAAACCCATACCTCAAAACTCAAAACTCAAAACACAAACCTTAAACCTCGACCCACGCATTGCGCTCAGTGTGATTGATGATCATTTGTCACACGGCCCAACCATCACATTGGTTAAAGGATGCGGCGACTGCTCTCTAATGTTACCCCCATGACAGCTTGAAGGCCAGACGAGTAGCTACAGTCCAAATATATATTTATATATGTATAGGAGGGTATAGATCCTTATACCTAAATAAACTTAAGTATCGATGCACAATCAATTGTGGCACTATGGAATTAATTGCCAGTAAGCAAGTTAAATTAGAGATTGTCAATGCAGTTGACTAAAGCGTCTTTTACAATATTATCCGATGTATCCGGGATAAGTCAGTTAATTATAATACGGATTACTTGGTGATATTTCATTGATATTTTGTTGAAAAAAGTTCTACAAAAAAAACATATATAAATAAATATATATATATAAATATCTATTTACTATTTAACTGACTGACAATTTGATGTCAACATAATTCTTATGATAAATGTTTGTTCCGTCTATTGGTAAAATGATTGATTAAATTAAATATAACAATCTTGCGATTGACAATATTATATATTATATAATATTATATTGTGTTCAATCGAAAGTTTTCCATATTAAATCTAAGAAGAAAATGTTGAAAATTTCTTCTTTTAAATAAATGCGATATGGACAGAACTTTGGAACTCTAGCAAAAAGTCCTAATTTTAGAATAAATGTATATGTCTATATATATAAATATCCGAGTCTGGTGGAATACCGTTGTGATCCACTGTACAGTGTGCATTTGGTTAGTCGAACGGATACAGTCCGGTCCGGTCAAGTGTGCATGATTGATGAATTATTTTGTTTTGCGGTGAATCAAAACTACACCATTTTTTTTTTCTCTCCCTCTCTCTCTCGCTCTATATATATATATATATATATATATATCTCGTTCACATTTCGATGACATATTTGTGTTGTCCTCTTCGGCACCGCCACCCGCGCCAACGCCCCCGACTTGTCACCGTCTCTATTACCGCCACCGCCTCAGAGTAAATTGATACGACTCGAAGACGATGACGACGATGACGATGACGCGACAATGAGGCTAACCGTCAGTCAATCGGTTGAATCGGTTGGACCGAAGGCTTCTCTAATTGTTGAGCCGCTTGAAAAAGGTTTGGCCAGCTCGTATCATTAAAAAGGATATCAATAGGTGATAACACGGCCGCAACAGCAACAGCAACAACAACAGCAACAGCAACAATAAGCGTTTCAAGTAAGCCACAGTTGATTGAATTGTTTGGTCGTTGTCGTCTCTGGCTTTGTTTTTGTTTTAGTGTGTTTGCTGTCGTTTTCCAGCTGTCCGACGAACCAAATTGAATTGTACAACACAGGGGATGGGGTAGGAGTTGGTGGTAGGGGCAGGGGCATGGGCTGGGGCAGAGGCAAGAGCAGTGACAGTTGTAAGGACAGCCACTCAATAGAGAAAAAGTAATTAAGATAAATACGCAACGATAAAAATAAATAAATATAATTGTTTTTCTTTCTCGTGTATTTTTGTTTATTTTTTTTTGGTTTTTTTTTTCGTTTATTTTGTTTTTTTTTTTTTTTTGCCTGAGCATTTGACAATCGATTGGCCCGACCCAGGTTAATGGTATGTGATTAATGAAGTGATAGAACGGTCATGGGGCATAATTAGAAAGGGGTTCACAGGTGCGTTTCCCATTACGCGATGAGTGTCACATACGTGTATATAGCGCTACTGGGGGTATAGCACATAATCATATGTAATTCGCAACCTGTTATAGCGCAAAACCAAACTTTAAGTGAGCGGTTAATGTTGCTCGCTCAGAGCAAACAAAAAAGAAAATAAAATCAAAGAAAAAAAAACGTGAGTACATCAAGGGACCACAACGTAATTATGCTCCATTAACAGCTTTACAACCGACTCTAAGAGATTGCCGCTTAAGTATAACAATAACAACGGAACGCTATCATATTTTATAGCCACTTGCCAGGCGCACAATGAGTTATGGTCAATGTGTTTACGTGCTTACTGCGTAATTGCAGCTAGATGCATTTTTAATGCTTGCGGCATTACATTATATATATATTTGTATATAAATACGTACCCAACTAACCCTATGGCTATCGCTATTATGAGTTTTTCTCACAGGTACCCGTCCAAATAAAAACACTTGTTAAACATTTTTTTGAGCAGTTTTAGCAGCTTAAAATAGGCCACATTTTAACCGACCCGTAATTTAAACAATGGCGCTTGTTAAAAAAAAAAAAAAAAAACAGTTTATCCAAACGGACTTTTATTTATCATCCAATTTTTTGTATATACTATATTTTATTTAATACTGTCTAAATGTAGCTCACAAATTTAGAAAATATATTCAGAAAATTCAAAATAATTGTTTTAGAATTAAAAAGAAATAAAAAATTTAAGAAATAAACAAAATGTGAAATTAAAAATATCCAAGCAACTAAAATGTGAAATGCTGCAAAACTTATTGCAAGGATTGGAATATCCAGAAAATATCCCAATAAGACAAAAAATGTTAATGATTGGAGATGCGTAATATGCAGAAATAATAATAATTCATTTTATTTATAAGTCCAAATCGTTGAATCGAAGTTCATTATATGGCCGAACGTTCAATTCTCGTCTCTCTATAAGGAATTGTTAGAAATGTTATTAGTAACGAATTTCCGTAAATCTTTCTACAAACTGGGGAAAATGGTCCACAAATTGTGCAAAATTGTTCATTCGATTGACTTTAAAGCTTCAATTATTATTTCGATCATTGTTTACCAATAATATTCGAAACCTATTTAAGGAAAACTCAACTCATAATCTTGAGAATTCATACTTATGCATTATTTACATTTTGTGTAAGTAAACTAAATCATTTTTTACAGTTGAAAATAAATTTGGTTTTAAGTTCGAGCAACTCGCGTTTGTACAAACTGTTTAATGTAGGCCGAGTTGTACATTTACATAACTATATCTGTGCATAGTTTAAGTACAATAGAAATAGATAGCCCCCCCCTTCCATTTCCAGAACAATTTCCATAACTTGAAAAACGCCACTTTTCATGGCGCATTTCCGCTGCTGACGCCATTTTGCACTCAATTGCGACTGTTATTTGTTCATTGTAACATTTTTGTTTGCAGTTGTCGTTGAGCCAGATGATTTTTAATAAAGCCAACTAAAATGTAATTAAACTTAATTTATGTGCTAATGAAGAAATTTTCATAAAACGAAAAAGAAACGGAAAAACTAAACAAAATAGAAAAGGCCAAAATTAACAAATAAACACGAGACACCCAAATGAAATGGTATCAAATGAATATAATGAGCACTTCACTAACCATTTGTTTGTTTGTATATGCGTGGATAGATAGATTTCCAGGTAGGTGACATTTCGGTACACAGGGTCCCAGTGGCACAGCGGCAGAGGGGCACAGCGGACGTGCGCATTCATTAGCATTTTTTGGGTGACAAAAGTTTCCGGTTCGCCACGGCTATGAACTAATGGGCAACCCGGCCACATAAAAATCACATAACAAAAGACATTTTAATTGAAATTTAAGTTAATTAGTGTGGGTTGCTCTCTCTCATCTCTCTCGCTCTCTCTTTATCGCTCTCTCTCTCTCTCTCTCTCTTGACTAAAGAAATTTACGCTTGGAGAGAGGCACAAAGCAAACGGAGTCCGAGTTGAGTTTGAAGTCTGAAGCTGCGGTTTCTCTAATTGACACATACAAATTATAACGACTGGAGGCCGTAATACTCGTAAAAGCCCAGCCCCAGGTCGGGAGACTTACGAGTCTAACGGCAACAGTTTCGGTTCGTTGTAAGTAATGGCAGCATGGCTAATGAGACACCATTTTTATGACTCTTATTGTTATCCATTTTGAAATTATGATTTAAAACCGCAAGAATAAAATTTATGTACGTACAAATACCTATTCGTACATACGACTATATATGTATATACATATATATATATACATAAATCTCGATCTTTCCGGTGTGTAGTGCATTTTCAACTCGTTTCTCTCTTTTGTTTTCAATGGCATAAATTGTCATTAGATAAAGTTTATGACTCAATTATCGTTAGAGGTTGACAAGTTTTGTTGCCCGTTGCTTTTAATGCTGGCATTGAGCTTGTCTAGGCTCACTTTTAATCCCCTTCCCCTCTCTTAAGCCACGCTCTCTCTCTATCTCTCTCTTTTTCTCTCGCGCTCTCTCCATCTCGCTCACATTATTATTTTTCATTATGCCTTTGTTTATGCTTTTGTCTCTGGGGCGTGGCAATTTATTGCTGTGTCCCCATAGCCAACACCCCGTCCAACAATCCAATCGTTCATCCATCCATCCATCCATCCATCCATCCATCCATCCATCCACTCATCCATCTATCTATCTGCTCAATCTCTGCACCTACTCGCTGTAGGTGTTTAACAATGTTGCATTTTGACTGGCCAGCGAATTAGTCTTGTTAAATAATGTTAGATTTATTTTAATTCGAGTTTTTTTTTATTTTTTGAGCAGTGACTTAATTTAAATCAAAATTTCTTTATGTGGTTATGCAAAGGCAGCGTCCTCAAGTAATTTTTTCAGGCTCTGTTTTACGAAAGTTGAAAAGCCAAAAGTTAGATATAAGTATTGTCAATGGTTATGGTCAAGTTGATGTCAAGTTGATGTCGAAGCTTCCTTTGGGTTAGTTGGTAATTGTTTGAAAGTCGGAACAAAAGTAGCTTAAGCCAGCAGCAAACATAAATATGCCTGCAAATCTATATTTTGGCGAACTTTAGTGAATAATTATAACCAATTTTCAGTAAAAATGCTTATTCATTTCTCAATATTAATACGATATTTATGTTAGTTTCTTCTATTGGTTTCTTATTGGAATTATTGGGCATAAATTAATTGATTAATGTTTGTCCTGGACTCCTTCCTTCAATCCTTGCTTCAATCACATGTGGCTCGTTAAGTGTCTCTGCTCTAATTTGTTAAAATGCTGAAAGCATCAAAGGCAGCGAAAATCTGAAAACTGACTGAGAACTGTATAAAAAGTGAGCATAGCGGGAGAGAAAGACAGATAGCAGGAGAGAGAGAATAGCGAAGAGCATTAACATATTTTAACAGGCAAACGGCATTTGCATAATTTTGTGACATGCTCGCACCACACCCCCACACCCCCACACCCACACACATACACACACACACAGCTGGGCATTTTGGGGGGTTTTCTTTCTTTCGGTTTGCTGGCGATGACAGCTTTTCTAGGTTCCATTAAAAAGTTCAGAAAACGCTGCAAAATGGCTCGCACTTATGGCAAATTAAACTTTTCCAACATGGCGCTCGGCTCGCTTCCTGTCTCTCTGCTGTCTCCTGTCCTCTGACCGCCGTCTCCGCTCCCCCAACAGCATCTCAATGCTGCAACTGGAGCTGGAGCTGGAGCACCATTATGTAACAAATTACTTTGGCAAAGTGCTCGTGTATTCGCTTTTTAAATATGCAAAAAGAGCGCAATTTGCATAAATTTGCCTCAGCATTAAAACAATTTTAACTCGCAACACCAACGCGCACAACAACAACAACAACAACAGCAGCAGCAACAACACCAAGCTACAAAAAAAAATATATATATATATACCCAAACCTGCAACCCTCCAACTCCCCCTTAACCCAACGCCATGCCTCACTCCTTGCTGCTCCTTAGGGGGAGGCATGTAAGTGCGACTATTGCCTGTTGCTGGAACGTGGAACGTGGTTGGGTGGTGCTTACTGAGTGGGTGGCTGGTTGGTTGGTTGCTCTCCTGCTTTTGCTTTGGTTGTCATCGGTGCCAAATTAACAAATTTACGCAACATCTCCGGCTCAAAAGTGCTGCCAACAGGCAAACTGCGTGTCGGGTAAGTGCCACAAGATATGAGAGTAAGTGCGAGAGAGAGAGAGAGTGAGAGAGAGAGAGAGAGAGAGAGAGAGAGAGAATGTGTTAGAAGAGGTCATGGGGCATTGGGAGTGGTGGGTTGTGTTCACATTTGACATGTTTTGCGGTGTACTTTTGCCCGGTTCGCTGTTGTTGCTCTTGTTTCATCCACCTGCCAGTCAGTTGGTCTGTTTCTGCTTCTGCTTCTCTTAATGTGCTTTCGGGCAGTTGCTTTTGAACGGTTCTTTTTGGCCAACACCAGCACCAGCACCAGCACCGGCACCGGCACCGGCACCCGCAACCCCCGGCACTTGCGTTTGGTTTTGCCAAATTAAATATTCCGGCACCATTAGTGTTAAAAGTGTTCGCATTAAAAACATTTTGCATTTTTTTTTTGTCCTTCCTTCTTTAGCGCCACTTTTTTTTTTAGCGTCCGTGAAATGCACTTCGGCAACAGCGAAAAACAACAACAGCAACAGAACGTTCAGTCGGTAGTGCCAGGCTAGCAGATACCCTGTGCGCTAGCGGATTGACATTCGTAAGATTATTTGTTTCAAATATATTTATAATATATCAAGCGCTGCATTTTAATTTTAGCCCAATCCCCATGTGTATTCTAGACTGTGTTTATAGTTTTATAAGATTGCTAGATTCCCCCTGTTCTACTGTACTTGCCTCACGCACATTGGCCTGGGTAAGGGGTATAGAACTGAGGCTGAAACCGTCGCAACTTTGTTTTTAAGCACGGTCAAGTTTTCGGGGCGCTCGACTGTATTTTTTCATGCTTTGTTCACAGGACACACAACAACTTTGTCATTAGTCAGCTGTCAGTTTAAACAACGGTGGGGGTTGAACAGGAGTGCGTAGCGGGAGAAACAGGGAAGGGGAGGGGGAAGGGGTGGTGGTGTTGGTAAGGCAGCAAAGTGCCTCTTAAAAGTTAACTGAAGTGGCACTCAATTTGCCATCAACTAGTTAACCATTAGTTAAGCTGCGGCTAATGTCGGCTATGTTGCTTCCGAGAAGCTCATTTTCGAACTTAAATATAAGTTTGATCGATGTATCCAAGCTACATTTTTCTTCAGATGTATGTAAGAGTGGGTGAGTTGAGTATTGTACAGAGCTCTTGATTTCCACAAATATCTAAACTATAAGAAGTAATTCGCACAAAGCTGGAAAATGTGTGGAAAAAATACTATGATTTTCTATGATTTATGAACAAATATATTCTACTGATATTGGGATATTTTGCTTTTAGTTGGATGTTCGTGGATTAAAAATATGTTGAAAATTCAGTTACAAGCTCAATGATTTTTATGATTTATGAAATATTACATATTCTACTAATAGACGAAAATTCTTCTTTTTCTGGATGCAAAAGAAATGAGTCGATTTTTAGGTTAAATAAAGAGCAGCAGTAAAGTGCTTTAGAAAGTACAAAGTAAAAACGTATTGATTATTTAAAGGTTAGACTAATATTAATTAGGACACTCATGTCTTAGAAGAGTTCTCTTCTATATCTTATCTTAAGACTATCTTAGCTAATCTAACATATAAAATGTAACAGTAAATGAGTTACATGACAAGATAGAATGCCATATTCGAGATAGCTCGACTAGGCGATAATCGGAATCCATCCTTTAAATATATGGTTGACCTGCTGCTATGAGTTAGTTCAATAAAATGAAAATGAATATTACAATATTCTGGTTAACAAAATCTGTGTTTCTTTTCCGGTCTGGGTATATTATACATAGATCTTTCTTGGCTAATTTGACAAACTGTCACTTGTTTGATTTGTGGAGCTGCGACAATCTGTAATCAACATCATCATCATCATCATTAGCAAGTACAGTCTGCAATGGGAAATTGAACGATTGTTAAAGAAAATGTCAGCTGAAAACGGCGTAAAATAGACGGCTGCAAAATTAGAAGCTAGGCAACACTTGCTAATGATTACCGTCTCCGCCTCCGTCTCTGCCTCCGTCTCCGCCTTCGCCTCCGGTTCCTGCTCCTACTCCTACACCCTCTGCTGCTCCTGCTGCTGTTTTTGTTGCTCCCGATTCAGAATGTGTTGCACGTTGATCGAATGTTAATTTGAAAATAAATGAACGTTAATTATACGCTTCACAATTTGGCAGCAGCGACTTCCTTTCGGGTGTGAGAGCTGTTGCACTTGATGAGTTGCTGCCACTGCCACTGCCACTGCGACCGCCGCTGCTGTTGCTGTTGCTGACCTCTTAGCCGCGTATATGTCTGACAAATCATGTCTAGCCTTTTGATGTTATCGCACTCATTAATGCCACAACGAGTGCAGCAACGAGGCGTGGAGGCGTGGCAGCGACGCCAGCTTACCATTTGTTGACAGCTGGTAGCACTTGAATTCCTCTAACAAGGCCAAGACGGAACATGGCTTGCTGTTGTTGGCATTGTTGTTGTTTTTTTACTTTTTATTATTATTTGCGCAGACTCGGCTAGGTGACAGCTGCCTGCCCGTTCGCCTGCCTGCCCGCCAGCCTGAGTCAGAGGCTCTGTGCGTCCTGACACACTCACAAAAATATATGACATAGAATACGGAAAATTCTCGTTAATAAATAAAACCTTAAGACGAAAAATATTTCGGAATTATCTATATAGATATAAATATGACTTGCACAACTTTAAAATATGGCAAAATTTAAAATAAGTAATTGGGAAAATTGTTGTTAATAATTGTTGTCTAGTTATAAGACGAAATAAAATTTCTGAAATATCTCTATAAAAATTCTTTTCTTTTCTGATTTTTTAAAATTTGTACAAATATTTAATAAACATGGCAATTTTTTAATTAATGATTATCTATCTATGAGAAGTATATTTCACAAATTTCAAAAATGTTTTCTTCTGTTCAGGATACACATTTTTGCTGAGTGCACTCACTTAGCCGGGCACAAAAACAAATGCACGCGCACACACACACAAACACACACACTTACACACAGTTAGAGGCTATTACGCACAGTTCACACACACACACACATAAGGACAACTTTTCACACCTTGCGGTTGGTTGGCTGGTAGGTGTGAAGCGGAATTTCCAGTGTGCGTCGTCGGAACCTTCGCATCGGGCTTATCTAAATTGCTTTTCGAGTATCAATATTTTAGCTCAAGTGTAAATTATAACGCCCCGTGTCTGTATGCAGCACACACACACACATACATACATATAGACGCAGGATTCGTGGAGAGTCGCAGTTTATTTAGTGCTAGGCCATAGATAAATCTAAAAGCCTTGGCGATCCAACAATCACCGCCACCAATTAGCCGAGCCAAGAGTCGACTCACTCGATCGACTCGTCTCGTCTCGATTCAAGTCTCAAGTCGAACCGAGCCATTTTGAACGGCATAAATTACGCACGCCAACGTATTCATAATTCTATTTCCGGCACATTAACTCAACCCCGACCAAAGCCAAAGCCACAGTCAAAAATGAAACCACGCATTCCCATGCCCATTCGCAGGGGTCAGCCTGTGACTGCAAGCACTCCCCCTCTCCACTTTCCCCTTTCCCCCCTTTGAATATAGCTTGAAGATTTGTCGCTGACACGCGATCCAAGAGCCAACGGGATGTGCTTCATTAATTGGCGTCCAAGTCATAAAAAATATGTATCTTTGTTTCCAGCATCCGAAAACCAAAGTCAGGTAAAAGTTGTTAATAAAACGAAAACTAAACTAAATGAAAACAAAATAAAACGAACGATATAAAAAAGCACACACACACACGCACACACACACACACACACGTGTCTATATAAGCAGAATGGAGAAGAAGAAAAAAAAAAAAAACAAGCTAAAACAGAGCCAAACTGAGCGCATTATAATCAGATTATGAGCACTAATGATCCTTTAATGATCGGCGTTTAGGTCTGGGCCTCAAGATTGGTTTTAAATTGAAAGCCTGAGCCACAGCCAGAGTCCGACCATAAAACGAAATCAAATCAAATCGAATCGAATCGAATCAAGTCATATCAATTTTAAGCGTAACACATTTCCCGTTCGCTCCACAAAACATGGCCAAGCAAAAGGTGGCCAAAAAAGAATAGTTAAAAAAGGAAATATTAAATTAAATCTAATGCAAGTTCTTTTTGAGTTAACACCGGCTACCTAAATAAAACTGGAAAATTAAAACAATATGATTATTTATAGAAGAATTGGCATTGTTATAAGCGTTATTCAGTTTTGGGAAATACATTTGTGAAAATCTGCAAATCTTACCCAAGTAGGAATAAATTGATATATATATATATGTATATATGTCTTATATAAAACTAATTTTAGAAATTCACACCGAATGTTTCGTTCTTTTTGCGATGATTTATCAAATTTCGTATACATTTTTGAAAATGAGGCAATATCATTATCACAAGCAGCTAATATTTGAAGCACTTTAAACTTTAATTAGTTTTGAATTATTTTTTATAATTTATTATATTTTAATTATTAAAGCAAACTAGATATGAAATACTCTTTAATTTTTCCATTTGTTTTGGATATATCCAATTCGAATTCCAATACGAATTTCAGAAATGAAACTATCAATTTTTGACCTAGCGTTTTGAAATACAGTTCGCTTGGCTCCTTGGTAGGGTAGGTGTAGATAGTGCATGTGTGTAAATGTGTGTGTGTGTGTGTGTTTTTTTCTCATTAACCCGTTCGATCTACTTCTACTTCTACATCTACTTCAACTTATACTGCTGCTGCTCGATCCCGTTCTCGGTTTTCATATTTTATCAATGGCAATCGCTGACGCTGTGGGGCGTATGCCTTCGGGGCATGCAACGCGGCTACTGTAAATGCTTGTTGTTGCAGCCTGGGCTAATTATTATCAGATATGCAGCTAAATATGTATGCATATACACACACACATCGAGTGAGAGGGCTTTGCTAGACCAGACTGGTGACTAGGGATATCATTTCCGGTAAGCGCTCTCAGCTCCCTCTCTTTCTCTGTCTCTCTCTATCTCTTTCCGAGTTTGGTGAGTTGCACAGCCGCAACAACATTAATGAACTTTTAAGCGTTGCTACTGTGTTGCGCTTGCGCAAGGGGCAAGGTGCCAGCGAATAGGTGAATAGGGACAGGTGTAATTTAATTATGAGCAGCAGCCACAGCAGCAGCAGCAGCAGAGTTTTTGTCCTGGCTGCGTCCAATTTTAATGGCACATAAAATTGGTCACTTATGTTTGCCACAATGAAAACAAAACTGGTCAGGACATGACACAACAGGACACATCGGCAGCAGCAGCAGCAGCAGCAGCAGCAGCAGCAGCAGCAGTCATAGAGCTGCACACATGTGGTGCACGAAGTGTTTTCTGTGGCGTCATTGTCCCTGCCCGCAGTCGGGCTAGGTAAACACAAACTTGTCCGTGTTCCTTTCCTTGACCCTGTCCGTGTCCCTGTCCCTGTCCATGTTGGCGTCTAAGGCCGAGTCCTTAAAAGCCGCTTAGCGCAATGAGCACACCAGGGTAATGTAAACCTATTAACGGTCAGCGACGCGAACCTTGCCTGCTTTTCATTTTATTTTTGTTATTGTTGTTGTTTTTGGCTCAGGTGTTTTTCGTAGTCCACTCGTAGTCCTGTCGTTTTCCTATCGTCCTTTTGTGGCTACGCGACAGGCGTTAAAATCATGTATCGCTGACTCGTTTAATTACAGTTACACGTTATTACGTCCCTCCGTCCATCCGTCCATCGACCCTCAGCACTTTGTTTGCTTTTTTGGGTTTATGGTTTCATTTCGTTTTTGGTTTTGTTTTTCTTTTCTTTTTTTTTTTTAGATTTTCGGCACTCAATTCGGTTTTTTTCTAGGCCACTTTGAGCGGCCAAGTGAAGTGTTGATCAACATATTTCCGTTTCCAATTATGGACTCCAGTATTTAACTAACAGTTATGTGCTGCAACTGATTGCCATGAAATCGTATCAAGTCCAATATCTTCCATCACCTACCATAGCATTCTACAAAATATAAACGGCTATACTCAGGATTTTAGAACTCTCATTATTATTCAGAAAGTCATTTTTTGTAATAAGGCAAATTGTGTCTTTCGAAAAGTTGGAGCATTTTTAAATGCATTTTTCCATAATTCAGAAAAAAAATATATCTAATATTGCAGGGTGTTATTTGATATATATACACAGAATTCTAACATCAACTTGGAGATTTGACATTTATAAGCATTTGAAAAGATTACAAAATTCATGAAGCTTAATTGAAAAAAGCATACAACTTGTAGGCAAATTGAGTGACGAGTTCAAATTTCATTGCTTCTTTCGGAATTTTGAAAAGTACTTTTTCTGCGAGAAGGTTTTCTATTTAAAATTTGGCAAAATTTTAAGAAGATTCTCCAAGAAATTATTTCTAAAAACGAAAACAACTTTCTAGTTTTCAGGCGATTTTCCTAAATCCATGGCGCCCTTTTCTGAGTGTTATGTTTTTGAAGATTCATTTGTTTCTTTGCTACAAAGACACAATGACATTGATTCAAATATTTGAATAAATGTTTGCTAAGGAAACTGTTTATCTAAGCTAGTCCAGGGTTTGTTTTTTTTTTTGTGCAAGTGAAAATAAAATTATTAATGCATTAAAGTATAGAAATTAATTAAAATATAATGAACATTACGTGTGCGGCATGGCGTGACAGCAAATTATATTTAATAATAGCGACATTATATTTATTCGACGGAGAGTTTTTGGGAGGTGGGGCGAGATGGGGGAGCGGGCTCAGGTTGAATGTTACCCCAGCCATTTAGCTCGTTGAGCTGTTGCAGTCGCAACTGGGGCGAAAAGTCAACAAACAATTTGGCAACACACACACCAAAAAGCAACAACAACAACAACAACAGCAACAACAACAACAAGAACAACAATTGTCAAGGCTGCAACGCCCACAGTCGGTTCGAACCAGATTGTTGCATGTTACTGCATGGCTGCAACCAAAACAAATAAGAACAAAATTGTAAAAAATAAATAAAAATAAAAGAGAAAAAATTAATTGCACTTAAATTGTCACTGCCGCAACAACTTTGGTGTTGTCGTTGTGGTTGTTGTTTGCTTATCGCTTTATCGTTTGTGGTTATTTCATTAGTTGATGTTGTTGTTGCTGTTGTTCTTCGTGTCGCCATTGCTGTTTTAAACGCAACTAATTAATGGTAATGGGTCATTTTGCATGGCCATTGCATGGATATCGCTTGTTTGTTGATATTGTAAGCAATTTTTATGGTCCCAGAATGTGTTTTAGTTATCGATTTTTTATTACTCACAATGTCCGCACGACACATTTGTTAGCCAACAACACAGTTTGCCCAATTACCGAATCATTCCAATTATGAGCTCAATTCGAAAAACTCAAATGTTATAAACAAAGAAAATCTAATCTTAAGAATGCCGATATGTTCGAAATATTCGAACTTTTAAACAAATTTTATTTATTTGTTTTATGTCGTACAATTTTTAATTTTTTTTTAATTTTTATTTTTTTTTTTTTTTAATTTCAGTGTGAATGTATGTCTTTGGCTAGCTGTAGATAAGTTTAAAAATGAAGGTTAGATTATGGTATGTTATGCTAGGGTGGTTGTCAGCAAGAGAGCAAGTCAAGCAGGGAATATGGATAGTTACCTAGGTTAGCTATCGGAGAGGAGATCCTAGGAACTTAAGTCTTCCTCCCGAGAGATGGCTGGTGACAGACGAAGTGCTAGTGATGCTGATGAGGAAAAAGTATATATGTATAAAATGCATATATAATATATATATATAAATTGTGGGGTCGCAGACGTTTACTTCTCTACTCTACCAATGTATTTAAAAGAATACGTAACTTATCCATGTTGTACAATAAAATTAAGCAAATAGAGAAAAATAATCCTTACACAATTCACTTTTAATTATTATTTACTTATGTTACTATTCAAATATCAGTTTATATATGTATTATAAACTATATATATATGTACATACAAAACACGGCGATAGCTAAAATAGTTTTCATAGGCATATTTGAACTCAACTTTTACTATGATTGGCAAAATAATTCACAGATTTTAAACACAAATTAAAATTACATTCAAATTATTTTTAAATTATGAACAAGACTTACAATTTTGTTTAATGTATTATAATGAAATGCATTATGCATTTAAAGAAGTAGATTTAAATTTAAGTTCATAAAGCAAAATGTGAAATAAATGTGAAATACTTATGGTTCGTATAATTTTCTCATTGGTCTTTGCTAATTATAATTGATAAATACTTGGGAATATGATGAGCCTCAATCAATCAATTTACTTTTTCCTTTTATCAAAGATTTTTGCCATTTCTTTCTCCCTTAAATGACACTCGGCTATAGCTAAAAGATTCTCTTTACGACTACTACTACTACTTTTCTTTTCCCTTTCATCAAATATATTTTTCTATTTTCCCTTAGATGACACTCGGCTATGGCTAAAAGATTCTCTTTAGTAATGTGTATTTAATGTCATGTTTGAGCCGTAAAGCTTGCCAATTCAATCGGATGAGAAGTGTACTTTATATATATATACATATATATATATATACATGTATATCTATATAATCGCTTAATCGGCATGAAGAGCTAGTCAGGCTACGGTCACAACTTCAGGCTGCCTGCCACTGATATTTAATCCTTGCCACGTACTCTTATCTAATTGTATAAAGCGTTTCTGTTACGTACGCCATTTTCACACACACACACACACACACACACACACACACACACATAGAGAGTAGAGAGAAACTGCTTAGTCCTCGCCAGAAGAAGACAGACTACACGCATCCATCTCCCTTTGCCTCTCTCTCTCTCTCTCTCTCTCTCTATCTCACACACATTTTCTGTCTCTGTCTCCCTCTCTCCCGTCTGTACAAACTTCAAGTCAAAGTATCTAAACGCACAGTTTTTCTGTATCCAAAACTGCATTAAATGCCATAAAATAACTTTTAAAATGCTTTTTACTTAACATCCTGCTAGCTTTAGCAGGCAATTGTAGAGGCAGAGACAGAAGCAGAAGCAGAGGCTGAGGCTGAGGCACAGCAACGCCAACGCCAACGTCTACGCCAACGCCAGCGTCAACGCCAGACGCGTGAGGTGTCAAAATTGTAATGGCAAGGCAGCAAGCAGGCCAACCACCCACTGAGGAGAGCAGGCGAACGAATTCCTTTGCTTACCACCCACCCACGCAGAGCGACATAGAGTGAGAGAGAGAGAGAGAGAGAGTGAGAGTGAGAGAGTGAGAGTGAGTGAGAGAGAGATTCAGAGAGCAAGATGCAGACACAAAGTCAGAGAGAGAGCGAGACAAAGGCGTTGGGCGAGTGGAAGCGTGAAGCGGGTGGCGCGTAGCGTGGCCACCTTAAAGATTAATTAACAATTTGCTGTAAAAAGGCAGCCAAGCGAGTATTTTTTTTTTTTTTTGTTTTTTTTTTGTGTTGCTTTTTGGCAGTCGTCAACATTGCTGCCGTCGCGGCTGCTTATTGGTGCGAAAGTTCAGCTAGCGATTGATAAGTGCGCCAGAGCGAGACGACGCGTCTGTCATGCGACAACGATGGCCAAGCGTCAGCGTGAGTGAGTGCAAGCGAGATATCGAAGGCAGCATTGCCGCCGCTGCTCTCACGCTGGCTGGACCAAAATTATCGACAGCGGAAGTCAACACACTTTAAATCAATTAGAAAATAAAAGGCGGAGTTTAAACGAGCCAGCTTAGCAGACAAAGAAGACGTCGCGTCAGCGACAACCACAGCGAGCAGCGCTCACAGCTAGTCCCCCCTCTCCCGCCCCGTCAATCCGAAAGCAACAAGAACAACAACAACAAAAGCAGAGTTCGGGTTAAGTGACATGCGTGCGCAGAGAGTTGTTGTTGTAGTTGGTTGTTGTTGTCTTTCGATTTGCCTGCCAACTGGTTTGTTTCGGCAGTTCAACCTACTTCCCCCCCCCCCCCCCCCAAACACACATATACAAACATTGAGCGTGACTGTGGTGAGTTTCTGTCTCTTTTGATTTTTATGGCATGTCTCTTTCTGCTTTGCCCTTAGTCTGTGGCTGCGATTATAATTTGTAATTTGTGCGAGGCGTTCGACAGAGCTGCCGGAAGGTGTTTGGATTATGGCATGAACGTAGGGGGGGTAGGGGAGGGAGAATGGTGAAGGGGTGGGATTTGTTGATAGTAGTTGGAACAGTAGCCAAGTTGGCCCCATTGCCTTGGGTCCCCATCGGCCAGATCCATTCGTAGGTCAGCTGTGTGTGACAAAACTGTGGGTCAACAAAAACAATGAGAGTGCACTTTGTGTTTAATTCGTTTGTCTGAATCAATGAATGAATGAAGCGAATGAAATTGAATGGACGCATGACTGAATGAATAACCAACTAGAGATACATGCATACACACACACACACACACACATGTGTACCCATCAATGTTTTCTTCACTTCTTTTTTGATTACTCAAAAGTCTCAAAAGTGTTCGGCAGCAATAGAGAATATCATTCAATTTATAGTCAGAGTACGGTCAAGGTCGAAAATCCCGGGCCTGAAAATGAGTTTCTTCTATGCAAATCTTTGGATATAATTCCAAAGTCACAAAGCTTTGGAATAAGTTAAATGGGATTAAGGCAGGATCAACAACTTAGTTAATATGAAGCTGTTTGTTATACTTTTTACTTTGTTAATATTGATATCCGCTCAAAATACAACCATATAAAACTCAATACTGATATCAACTTAAAGTATAACTATAAGAAGAAGAACTTGGTTGAACAAGTATTGAAATTTAATTGTTTAATAGATGTAATCTTTCCACTACTCAATTAGTTTATCAAATTATACTTTAAGTAGCCAGAAATTTATAAATTAAGAAATTAGTTGGGTTTTGTACACATAGTATCTATAACAACAGCCAACTATATTTATCATTAAGTTGACAAGGACACAAAAGTCTGAACTCTTAACTAAGCTTATACTATTATAAGCATAATGCATTTAATTTGTAGTTTCCAAGTCTATGCAGACTGACCTCTTGAAAAACAACTTAATAAGCTAAGTAAATCAAGCACAGAACTAAAAAAAAATATTGAAAAACAAATTTTTGCTTGAAGACTGTTGAAATTAATTCCAATTAATGCCATCCGAAAGTGTGTGTTATATATTTGATTATTAATGGTTAATTGGAGATAAAATGAAACGATTTTGAATCATTTGGGCGATTGCTCGCTGCACTTTCAATCTGCACACTTTGACAAATTTCCTGTGACACTTTGATGGCAATTGACTGACCGCCAGACAAAGGTGTGGCATTATTAACGTTTTGCTGATTTCTGCTGATTGAGCGTCAAAACTTTGCGGCCGGATCCAAGGATGGAGGCAGAAGCGTACGCAGAGGAAGACGAAGATGTGCACGTTGATCAAGGAGTAGAAGATGTTTAAAAAAAAACCCAAACAAAAACAACAAAAAACGGCACAATTCACAGCCATGTGTCGAAAACTTCAAACTATATATAAATATTGATATTGAACATCTGCAAATGAAATACGCCTCGACGATGGGCGTTAATAAAATGCGTAAAATTGGGCAACGCTATGGATTTTTGTTAACTAACTTTTGTGGTACTTGTTTTTGAGCTGGCTTGTTTGTTTATTTTTTATATACCCTATGTCCATTCAAAAAGAAAATATAAAAGAGATGGTATTACAAAATTGAGCAAATGTAAGCTAAATACCGAATTGTATTTAACACACATTTTTATGATTATTGCTAGTCTATACTAGTTTATATAATTGATGTGTCTGTGTGTGTGTGTCAACAGGGTATCTGTAGGCCGAGCACTCTCGACTCTATCATTGGACTTCTTATTTGAACATTTTTTGCTGGCGTCATCGCCTCATGCTATTATTATGGCTTTTTAAAGTATTAAACTTAGTAGCATTTGTTGTCTGTCCAATTTTATGTTTGTCTGGCTTGTCAGTTTTTTTTCTTTGCTCAGCTCTCGACTCTCGCTTCGCATTTTCTGCGTCTTTTTGGTTAATTGGCTAAAAATTTTCTACCAAATTACTTTAATTATGACAGTTACACAGACCCCAACATATATATTTATATATATACATATATATATATAAATACAAGCTTTTTTCTCGACTGTTTAGTTGCGCTTATTGCTTTGACCGGTCTTCATCTGTCATTGTCCATTCCCCAATTCATTCGCTGTCATCTTTCAGATGCTGCTGTTTTTTACTTTTTTCTTTTATATATTTATTATTTGCTGCTGCAGCATTACAAAATGTGTTAAATAATTGCTGATATTATTGTTGTTGAGAGTCGCTGTGATTGGGAGTAGAGCTGAAGGTGCTACTTACTCTCCTCAATAGTGGGTCAGCCAGTAGACTTGCCAATTGTTGCGCTGATTGCGTAACAAGCCCTTAAATGCTGGCCACAATCAATGCATGCCTCCGTTCCCTTTCTCAGAAACTGCAGATGTAAGAGACTCACACTTGTAAAATGTGTTGCAGCTTTTTGGGACTGCGAATAAGAGACAATTTGTTAATAACATTAAACATTTAACATTACTGTGCTCTCTGCTTATTATTGCCAATTAATAGTTAGGGAATAACTTAAAAGCAGTTGTAATTAAGTACTTAAACAGTTTAGTTTGTGCATCAGAGTCATCTTTCGTGTGTGGGTTTGAGGCACTCAACTAAACGGAATACATAAATATTTGTGCATATATGTATATCGAGTATATACATATATATTAGTACATACATATATCTGTGTAAATCCGTGATTAAGGCATTGCATAAGCTGCGGCAGTGCTTTAATTGCTGCAGCAAGCATGTTGCATGTGGCACGAATTGGCTGCCTGGTGAATGGGTTGCGTGTGGAGTGGGTGTGTATACACGCGGGTGAGGATACATAGGGGTGCGGACAGTGGCAACTTTTATGTGTGTTTTGTGGCCAAAATAAGAGAAAAAAAAAAGAAAAAGAAAAACGAAAAAATTGAAGCGCACTTCCGCGTAGCGAGTGAGCGATAAGCGAAATTGAAACGTTTTTGCAGTCAGTGTGGCACGAGAGCAGCAGCGTTAACAGAAAAATTAACATTACGCATACGCCGCTTTGTACAGCACCAAAAAAAAAAAAAAAAAACAAAAATAATATTGGCGAATTGGCAAAACTGAAACAACTTCAGTTGAATTGAAAGCTTGAACGCATTACAAACGTTATGCTTGGCCGAGCGCAAAACATTAATAAATACCTGCGGTTTAATTCAAAATAATTTGTTTAAACATTTCCTTTTGTTTAGCGCTGCCCGTTGCCAATTACCCGTTGCGACGTGCACCACAACATTCTCAGACAATCGCCCCATAGCCCCATAGCCCCCTGCCAACCGCCTCCCCGGCCATCTTCTGCAGTTTTAATTGCAGCCCCACACACACACACACACTCACACCTATATATATGTATATATTGTGTATTTAATGGGAAGCTGGGCATTGTTCAACGGAATGCAATACATAAATTGCACGATGAGTGAAGTGATATACATCACCAAATCGAATTGCAAATTGCCAGAGGAGCCACGTGTCGCCCCAAGGTCAGTCAGGGCCAATCTACTTAAACATATGCATACTCTGTGCGCTTGTCTTGAGTACTTCTGGGACCCGACAAAGAGTAACCAAAATAATTGGCTGTCAATAACTAGCCGAGTTTGTCCAATAACGCTTTAATGTTCGACAATGTGACTTGGCATTAATATTGACCAACTCTAGAAATTGTACACAATTGTAGATTTTAAGCAAGGCACACAAAAAACCGATTGTAGTAATTCACTTTAGAAAAGCGTTTCATTCAGGATGGATGGATTATCTGCGCAGGCGGGCACTCTCACTTGTATTTGTAGAGATTTAGCTGTGGTTTAACTGTGGTGCTTGATGAGCATTTAAGTTATTGTTCATAGTTGAGCAACGTCAGCTCTCTGGTATTAAGTGAGCTGATTAAGTAGCTTTCACACGCACACGACTCACCTACACCAAAGCTTAGGCTGGGTCGCCAAATGCTTCAAGCGAAAGCTCAGCTCACGCACACCGTCGCAGTTCCAATTGCAGTCGCAGTTGCAGTTGCAGTCGCAGTTGCAGTCGCAGTCGCAGTTGCAGTCGCAGTCGCAGCCACTCTTAAAGTCACAGCTCACACATTTAGGCTAATCTATTGCGTTGAGTCATTTCGCAGCAACTGCATTTAATGTCATTTAGAGTGAAATAATGTTAATCGCATGTCCAATTTAATGACTTTTAGCATACCGCTCACGACTCGCAGCGATTTGCATGCATTTGGCTTGAGATCAGCAAACAAAATAAACACAAAATTGAAAACAGAGCTCGAACTTGGCATACTCTATCAGTGGTAGTCTTTTTGACGGCATAACGAGTACTCAACGACTTGGCCAAGTTGTTATGCCCACTCTTTCAAGTGGCTGCAATGAAGAAACAAAAAAGAAAAACTTTAATTAAATTGCCTTGAATTGAAAATCGGTTTTGTTGCGCTTTTTTATGTCATGATTAGCGCGACTCTTTGCCAACTGCTACGGCAACAAAAAAAAAAAAATAAATAAAAAATACACACACACAACAAGATCTGTTTTGACTTTGCGCAAATAAGCATTAAATCTCACAGTTTTGGGCCAACACCAACCATGCCTCCAAGATCCCAGTCACAAAACCAAAACTGAAAACAAATCCCAACAACCCTAAACCGAATGCCATTGTATCCAATACAAACTGTAGGAAAAAATTGCATTTTTTCTGTCAAAAAATTTGATTTTTTATTTGTTTAGTTTTCTATTTAAATAGAGTTTAGATTTGGAACTTTGATCATTAAGAAACATTGGTTTGAAAATTATATTTTAAATGCCGATCATTCTCGAATATATTTAAATATTTTAAAAAAGTGTACCCTGAAATGGAATGGAGAAACCATAATTTTTAAAAGGACACAGATCTATCTGATTAATAATAATAAAAAGAATTTAAGAAATATTATTTAAAGTGTGTAAAGATTTTTTACAAATAAACGAACAATTTTCCAAAATGAAATTGATAGATGTATTTCAAACATATAAGATCAGTTTAAAACTTGAATCTTTATTTATTTTTAAGATTGGACAATATTCAGATGGAACTATAACATGATGCGGCATTAATGTATCTAACAGTTATTATTAATTTATTCCCGAAAATGTGTGCATTTTGCCCATAGTGGCAAGCAGAGGTCCATTGCTATGGAAACGCTGACCGAGTCATAGCTGGAGTTGCGACTCCGAATCGGAATCGGAGTTGAAGTTGAAGACGGAGTTGGAAATGGGGATGGAGTTGGAGCCGCAGCTTGTTGCGCTTTGATGTTCGGCTTGTTATTATTATTGTTGTTGCTTTTGTTGCTGTTGTTGTTGTTGTTGCTGTTATTGCCCGCTGCGGCGGCGGTTCTCATTTGAATTTTTATGCATTTTGACAAGGTTGGGGCTCCAGCCTGAAGCGGCGTGTGGCCAACGTCGTTGTCGTAGTGACTGGTGTTGTTGTTGTTGTTGTTGTTGCTGGTGTTGTCATTGGGGTTGGTTGTTTTGCCAGTTTATAGAACGTTTCATTTGTCTCAATCAGCAATCAGAAATGAATGTTTTTGGCTGCGCGCCTTTTTGATCTTTGGCTTAACATGGTTTTTCAATTTTCGAGCATGACTTTTTATGGCTCTATTCATTCCGCTCTTTCACACCCCATCTATCTTTGTCTGCGCCCATTTTATTATTATTATTATTACGTTTGTATCTATGTGTGTACACTGTACATATGTAGTTGAGTTGTATAATTAAATACGCTAATTAATTTGCCATTTGTATTTTTGTTATTTGCTGTTTGCTGTTGGCTGTTGGCTGTTTGCTGTTCGCTGTTTGCTGTTTGCGTGTTTTGAACATTTCCCACGAATGCGAAACGCGCTCGGCTCGCCAATCCAATCAAGAGTCAAAAGCCAAAAGCGAGTGTCACATTTAACTTGTGGCTCAAACATTAAAGATGACAAAAAGCCAACAAGTTCGCTTTGCACTTAAGAAATCTGATAAAAACTAAGGAAAGAAAAACAAAAAAAAAATGAAAAACAATAATAAAAAATAAGAAATAAAAGGAAGCAGCATTTCAGCCACTTCTCTGCAGCTTCCACTCCTGCTGCCTCTCTTTCTTCGCTCTTCTTTCTCAATGCACTCGTCACGTGAGTTTTAGCGCAAAATGCTTTGAACGATTGAATGCATCTCGTATGCAGAAATGATCGCGAAACGAGTACCCAGACTTAAGTCGCAGTCGCAGTTGCAGTCGCAGTCGCAGTCAACATTCAACATTCAACATTGAAGACTCGAGACTTTTGTCCTCAAATTTTATTTTATTTATTTTCTTTTTTTTTGCCTCTGGGCACCTCTCAAAGAAGTGTCACACACAATCCGCTTGCATTTTGGCATTTGTCAACTTTCATGCGCTGCGCTGCGCATGCCCAACAAAAACAACAAAAACAACAACAGCAACGACAACAACAAAAACTGGAAACAGTGGCGGCATCGACTGTCTTAAGCCGCTTCTGGCTCCGGTTCTACGGCTCGGAGCTGCTCACTTTTGTGTCCTTTATCTAAAATGCTTTCTGCGTAAATTGCGTATTGAGTTTAAATTAAATTTGCCAAGATTAAGATAAGGAATTGCAGTTTTCATCTCACAACAGCAGCAGCAGCAGCAGCAGCAGCAGCAGCAGCAGCAGACGCAGCCGCAGCCGCTGTTGATCCCAATGCCGAGGCTGCAGTGCGTCGCGGACTTTTAGCTGCATTGCTGCGCATTGGCGCGTAACCAAAAAGGTGTCTTAAACGTTTCTTTCCAACAGCCACCGAGAGAGGGTAGACAGTGGCACAGTGGCAGGGGCACAGGTAGAGACGTAAGCAGTGCCAGTGGCAGGGGCAGAGGCAGAGGCAGAGCCAGCAAAAGTTGCTCTGTGGTCGGTTTAGAAAAGATCGATGGGAAAAATGCATGCGGTAAATGAGTGTGTGAATGAGTTCAGTGTTCAGTGTGAGTGCATTCGTGCCAAAGACAAGTGAATCAATTCGTTAAGCAGTCTGTCATTCACTTACACTCTGTTGCAAATATTCACTTATTTATATTGCATTAAATGTCATGTCAATTCTCAAAATTTTAAGAACCTTTTACAAATCGAAATGTAAAAATTAATTAAATTAATTAATTAGCTCATCTACAATTTTCGTGTTTCTATAATTTGAATATGTTTTCAATTCATCGGACTGCAATATATTTCTCTCTGACAAGATCAGCTATAACTAAGATTTTTACCTTATATTTGTAGTAAGTGCAGCCAAAAGCTATTCAAAGCAGCAGATGTTTTATTTAAGGAAAAACACACACAGCGAGAAAGAGAGAAAGAACAAGAGAGAAAGAGAGGGCGAGGTAGAGTGCGAGTGAGAGAGAAGAAATGACGCTCCTTCTAATTACTGTGACCCTGTTTAGAGGGTTCGGACCGTGGGCTCTTTGCTGCAAGCTACTTGAGTTTTGTTCGTATTCATTGGATACATTTCTTAAGCGGCGCGACGCACTTCCTTTCTGGGGCAGTTGCCACTCGCTCGCTCGCTCGCTCGTTTGTTTATTTGACTATATAGACCAAGTGTGTGCGCGTGTGTGTGTGTGTGTGTGTGTGCAACGTTAACGTGTCAAATGTCTCAAAACACTAATCCCCTAAGCAGCTTAAAGATCGCGATGCGTTGCGCTGCGTTGCGTCTTAAACGTGGCTGGAAGGAAGACTCCGAACGCTGAAGACGGTGACGGTAGATGCTACACAGGGAAAAAAGAAATGGTTCCTTTTGAAACTGATGTGCTTCAATATTACATATTTAGCTAATGAACATCTATGACTCTCTTGATGCATACTTAGTATAAATGTATGCCAGGCTTAAAATGAAAACGTATTTAAATCAATTATTTTGTGCCGTTTTTAGGAGTATTCAAAATTGTCTTACTTCTCATAGGTCTTAATACATGCAAGTAAATTTTTCTTGTTTTTTTTTCAGTGTACATTTATATGAAGGACGAGGGGAGGGTGGCGGTTGCTGCCTGGCTGTCTGCTTGACCGAAGCGATCGAGTCGGCATACGATCATTTGTCAGTTTGTCAGAGAGTCATCCTGTCATCCAGTCATCCAGTCAGTCAGTCAGTTAGTCAGTCAGTCAGTCAGTTAGTCAGTCAGTCAGCTTGTCAGTTTGTCTGTTGCGTACCTTTTCGACAATTTCTTACACGTTCATTCATCAGTTTGATATGTGTGTCTGTATTGGTCTCTGGCTTTTGGGTTTTCTTTTTGCTTTCTCTTAACAGTTTTACACGACGGCTCGTTGATCTCTTTATTGATATCACTTTTGATTTTCTGTCGTTTGATTTGATAAGTTGTCAGAAATCATAACAGGCCGGTAAATAAGCCAGCAAGTAAGTAGCAGTCTCCGGATTGCGATTTAAAAAAATCAAAAAAAAATTGGTTGGTAATTGAAAAATGATTTCTAATATGCACGAAATTAATCACATTTTGGATTTGCTGCCTCGCATCGCCTCGCACGGCATTGATCGCCACTTTGAGCGACAGCTAACACAGTAGCCGGAGAGAACGGGCAGTGTACGGTGTATACGGAGTATACGGTGCACCAACGTCAACGTCGAGTGCTTTTTTGCAGCCACTGTCTCTCTGGCCGTATGAAGCCTACTTTGTGTGCTTAACGCTTAACTGTTTGTGTCTTGGCTGGAAAATTAACTCGCTCATTGGTGTCTGTCAATTGAAATGTCAGAAACGATTTATAATTTCTGTTTCTTTGGCTGCTGTGGTCTTTTTTTTATTATTTATTTTTTGTGCCTCTCTTTTTTCGAACAGCGAACAGTTGTTGTTGCTGCTGTGATGCCAACAAGTTTATTAAAGCGCTTGGCTAGGGGTAACATTCGCTGCTCGCGGCTGTGGGGGGGGGGAGTGCGGGTGAACGAGTATCCCTCGATTGGGTTGGGTGGGGTGGGGTGGGGTGGGTTGGTGTGTGGATTGGGATTGAGGTCTGCAACGAGGCGCAACTTTAGTGAAAACATAATGCTGATAATTGCAAAGGAGAAGAGCGTCAACTTGATTTTGTATTCATAATTTGCCTACACTGAACGAAATCAATTGAATTCCAATTAACAGCGCAATAATTTAAATAAATATTTTATGTTTTCTCTTCTATTCTAACATTTTGAACAAACTAGCAGATAAATGCCAGTCATTTTATTTCAAATGGTTTTTATATATGCATGCCAACCATAGTCATATTAACAACTTGATTTTTCATTCATTCATTTTTTAATTTAATTACATTTTTAATTTACATATAATTTAATTTGTGCATTTTTGCGATTATTCAATTATTATTTTTCACTTACCAATTTTTTTTGTATACTCGTTTAAATATTATTTTTCATTTATCAATTTATTAAATACTTTATTTATTGTTATTGGTCAACTGTCAATTTCTTGCCACTTGTTTAATAATTGTTTCCAAAATATGTTGTTCATTTGCCAATTTTCTAAATACTTGTTTAAAATTGTATTGTTCACTTACCAATTTCTTAAGTACTTGTCTAATTATCATTGCAAACTTACTAATTACTTAAATACTTGTTTAACTTTTAGTGTTCATTTACAAAATTTCTTAGATATTTGTTTAATTATAATTGTTCATTTACCTGATTTATAATTACTTTTTTAATTATTGTTGTTCACCTAACATTGACTTTCTACCAGTATGCATACCTTTTGGGTTTGAGCTCATTCATTTTGCCAAGTGAATGCAAAGAGAAGGATAAAAAGAAATAGTGATAGAGAGAGAGATAGAGATAGAGAGAGAGAGAGAAAGAGACTGAGAGATCATTAAGCAAAAGTCGGGACTGTTGTCAGGTTTGACACTTTAGCACACAAACGACATATGAAATGGCTTAACGAATATTGACAGGCAGCCTAAAAGTGGCCATTTGAAGAGCGCAAGACACCGATTCGTATTCAGATACAGATACAGATACAGATTCAGATACAGATTCGGATTGCGGATGCATGCAGCGAATTACAATCAGGCAGCTTAAGAGCTTGAAAGTGGATGGCGAGGGGAGGGAGTCAAGGCGAGACGAGGCGAGGCGCAATGCTGGCGACTTGAGGCGCAAAATGTGTTACGGTGTTAATGCCAGTGCTCAATTATAGCCAGCGATAAAATCGATTGGTTCATTTAAATTGGCTGATTTGATAGCCGCGACGCAAAGTATGCAATACTTTTGCGGGAAGCAGGGAAAGAGTATTTGGCATTTCTGCACAACAGCATTTCTCCTAGTAAACCATTTATGAAAATCTATGATAATATAAATCATAATGTGACTGTGTCACTATTTCTAATCAAAATAATACCAACACATATAAGGATGTAAGATGTCTTGTGTTAGAGAAGCGAAGCAAGAAGCAAATGAAGCATAAAAATATACATTGAGACAGTAAAACGTTTCCGAATGTACAATTAAATATAAGTGAAAATAACGAAAGCAAAACATTCCCGGATGGGCAAGAAGGAAGAACTAAGTATAACATTTACATCTTGTATAGATGCGAAAAAAGTATATCCCCAGAGTTGGCAAAGAAGAAGCACATCCAACAGAGATAATAACGTTTCCAAATGAGCAAGAAAGAGGAATTGAAATTTGCAGCCTAAGTAGCCTAAAGAGTATGAGAGAGGATACAAACTAGTATATGTTTAATATGTCCTTAGAGTGTAAAGAGGATAAGAGGATACGGCTTAATATAATTCTTATCTCCTTAGAGTGTAAAGAGGCTAAGAGGATACGAGCTACAATATTTGGAGATAAATGTATCTCTTTCTAGACGGCAATCAATCTGACAAGCTTGTGGATTGATTGCGTCAGCAGCAGACACAGTGGGGAGGCAGCTACTATTTATCTGTGTATTTATGCCAAGCACAATGGCAACAACAGGAGTCATGGGGTTAAGCGAGTCTCAGCACAACTTTTATAGTGATTATGAGTTGTGTGTGTGCGAGTGGCAAATAGTATCTCAGAGATGCGCTCGTGCGCTTTAGTAAAACTGGTGTAAACTGTTATGCAAACAATTTACAAACAATTGTGGGCACTGCGCAAAAGGCGGGGACAATAAAAAAAAACAGCAAAAAAAAAGAGTAAAACAACAGCAACAGCAACAGCAACAACATTTACATTTTGTATTGTTGCAAAAAGCCGCAAGCTGCAACAGAAATTAACAGGAAATTAAGCGTTTTCCTTGGCCCAACGAATGCCGCTTAATTAGTTACAATAGATTAAATTTCAAAGGAATTTAACAACCGCAGCAACAACAATTACAACAACAACAACAACTATAACTACAACTACAACTGCAACTACAACTACAACAACAAAGCAAGGCCGTGCTCTTCTCTATACATACACATACACACATACACTTACACATAAGTGCATCGATACATTATATGCATATATATATACATACATATGTATATGTATGTGTATGTCTATGACTAATTAAGAACGCTTGCGTCCACAACCCCAACCACATTCGGATCCACATCCATATCCACATCCCCAACCACATGCACATCCAGAAGCATATGGGGTACCGCTCTCGCTCCGCTCATTAGTGGAGCATACAGTTTTGCACCGCTGCCAACTGAGAGCAGAGAGTTGAGTGGCAAAACTTTAGAAACGGCTCTGACCATTTGGCATGCTTCGGGATTCGATCACCGTTGGGATTCCAGGTCCAAGCTTAGCTACGATTTGCATCAACTCAAAACTGGAGTAGAGTCAAGTGGACTGCAGTCGACTGCAGTTGTTGTGTGGTGTGGTGTGGTGCGCTGTGCTGTGCTGTGCTGTGCTTTGCTGTGCTGTGTTGCAGTGTGGTGCAGAGTGAATTAAATTGCGGTGGCGTCAGTTCATTACAGGTGGTTGACTTTTATGCTCTGTTCGCTTCTCGCTTCTTGCTGCTCGCTTCTCGCCGCTCGCTTCTAGTGAACTGCGCCCCAGCGACGCCTCACTTTGCCTCTGGTTGCGTTGGCTTGTTAAAGTCTTGACTCAGTTTTTCTTTTTGCCCGCTTTTGTTGCTTTTTATTTCGTATTTTGTTGTTGTTTTTCTGAAAAATTTACGAAGCGTTAACGAAGCATTAAAGCGCGCATTTAACAAATTTACTTAAAACTGCATAAATTTTCAGACTCCAGCGGAAGTTGCCAGCGTCGTCGTCGTCGTTGGCGTCGCTGCTGACGTCGCTGTTGTCGTTTTGCGCATGCGCAGCAGCAGCAGCAGCAGCAGCAGCAGTTGGAAAAGCGTATGCTTTCAGCTCTGTGAGTATGTTTCCGTCCTGCCAATTTTGTCGGTCAGCATCAGGTGCAAAATATTCCATGACAGCCGCTGACTCCGACTCTGTGGGTCATTTGTGTAATTTTGTTTTCTGCCCACAATTAAATCAGTCGATTAATCAGAAATTTTGACTTTTATAATGGCAATCGGGGATTGTTTGTCCAATTGCTGCGTATATACATAATAATCATTTTTCTACTAAACTATTAAAATCATATTTGTTATCTTTGTTGTCTGACACTAAAACTTTTATTGACAAAGCAGAAGGAATGCATTCTTGATCAGCACCCTGTGTGTAATTAAGTCGATTTAAGAGACGATAAGAGGTTAAAAGTTGAGAATTTTTATTGAAAGTTTCTAAAGAAAATGCGGAAATAAATAATAATAATAACGAGATAACTGCCCCCGTTAAGCGATTATCAAAAAAAATATATTTTCTATGGCAAAAAAAAAAAAAAAAAATTAAACTATTATATTATATTTCCTGAATAGACCAACTGTAAAAATTAACTCAAGATCGAAAAAGAAACACAGATTTTGTTAAGTGAAACGTATTTTCATATTATAACATAATAAACTAATATTTTGAAAAGTTTTTACACAATTCTATATACAATTTTCTACTAGCTCTGCTGGTCTGTCGAATAATACTTGATATTCAAATCAAAAATTCGTTATAAGATAATATTATGTTAAGATTATAACTAATTGCAATGCATAAGCAATTATTGTACAGCAACAATGATAAGATACCAATTTCTTACGGATCTCACGGAAAGTGTGCATAATTATCAACAGCGATCTCTGATTACAAGTTGAACCATCTATTTAACTAGTTGCTTATCTTAAGACAAATGTTAATATGCACACGTGTGTGTCTGTGTGTGTGTGTGTGTGTGTATTGGTGAACATTTTCGTGTGTCTTGATAATTTGGCTACGTGATTAATTGTCTAGCGAGAAGATGTGGACAAAAGTTCGCTGAGGCGGAAAAAATGAGTAGCGAGCAAATACTACATAAGAATAACAAAATTCAAAATTCCAAATTCAAAATTCAAATGCGTCCCAGAAACTACAACGGTTCGTTACACGTTAAATGCTGTTGCTAAAAACTAATTTATAGGGTCAAGAGCAAAGAGCAAGTGTTCACCGACTCAGGCAGTTAGATAAACGAGAAACCGAAAACTCAAAGACTAACAAAAAAAAAAAACCAAAAAAAAAAAAAAACCCCAAGAGCCACAAGAGTTGCTGCTTAGCGCTCATTACATCAACTGAAGCGCGTCTATTATTACCACATTATTCAAATTTGAGTGGTTACCTGGTTATCTGTGGGCACTGGCTATTAACTGCTGCCCAGTGGCCAGTAGGTGAAAAGTGGAATTTCTGTGAATGATTTATTGTAATTTGCTTTAAGAGTTATGTTCACACCATCCCCGAGTGAGAGAGACGGATAGAGAGACAGAGACAGAGACAGAGAGAGAGAAGGAGAGAGTTGGCCGAGCATTGCATTTAATCTAATCTACTAAACACATTGTTTGTGTTTTTTATTTTTCCTTTTTTGGGGGCGAGGTGCGGCTGCTTCGCTGCGTGGGGGTGGATCCCGTTGCTGCCCCCGGCATCGTCATTGGCATCGGCATCGGCATCAGCAGCGTCTTCGGCTATGCCAAATATGCAAATTAATGACAAAATAAGGTGTGTGTTTTGCAGCGGCCTCCGCGGCGCGTTAATGAGCCATTTTCGGCTGGACGGGGGTGTGGCAAGATGATACATACACACACACACATATATATATATACACACATATGTATATGAGTATGAGTACACTCATAAAAAATATGACAAATAATCTAGAAAATAGGATTTTTTTTTTAAAGTTGAAGTGCCAAATCTATAATCTTGTTCATTATAATTATTTAATAATTAAAACATTTTCGAAATATGTTTTTCATAAGTAGGAATAGTGATTTTTTATATTATATTATTATATATTTATATTTTATAGTTTTTGTAGCACCAAATAGTAAATAGCGATTTTGAAATTCTATTGCATACTTGGACATATTTAGTTTCCAGTGTAACGGGGCAGTCGAAAACGTAGCTCATCAAAAGCCGGCCCCTTATCTAGTCAGCGAGCTCAAATTGGGTGTGAGAATAAATTTCTCAGTTTTATGAGTCGCTCGCTTCGGCGTTAATAATGGACACTCAATTGGTTTTAAGACCTCTGCAGAACTGAGCAGTAGAAATAAGCCGAACTCGAGGCGACCAGAGACCAGAGAGACGGTGAGACGGTGAGACGGTCCCTGTCCGTTTCTATGGTTTGTGGCCGTTAGATGTTTTATTCAAGATTAATTGTTAATTTTTTATTGCTGGTCTCATTTTCGTTTGGTGCTGGCCAAGAAATTAAGTTGAGCTTAAGTAGTTTCGGCTTTTTCGTTGCTTGTAAACGGGGCGAACGAACGGAAATGTTATCGCCCAATAAAGTACCATAATTTGTAGTCATAAATCTTTTAATCTAAACACCAAATAAGATACAATTTCGTTATAATAAAAGCCTATATATATACACAGAGTGAGTGGGAAAGAAAGAGAGAGAGGGAGAGAGAGAAAGATGGAACAGCCTACTTACAATCTAAACAATGCGCTCTCCAAAGTGTTCTATTAGAAAAGATTCAAGATTTGAGATTGGATTGGATTGGAATGAAGAACTGTAGTAGTCGTAGCTAGTGGCAGCTAACCTCAATCGCATGCCAATTCAAAATGGCAACAAGAACTTAGCTAAGCCCAACAAGCCATCAAATTAAAGTTAAGAAAAAAAAAAGGAAAAAAAAACGGTGCGATTATTAAAAAACTTTTTAATTGCTGTATGTCGTGTCGAGATTGCTACAACAACAACAACAACAACAACAACAACAACAACAACAAAAACCATCGAAATGCAGCCATAGCATTAATAATAATAAAAACAACAAAAGCACGCAAAGCTCGGGGACTGCCTTGAACGGTCCGAACATTTTTGTGTTAAATGCGATTAATTGCGATATTATATTCTTATGTAATCGTAAACGTAATAATAGTATGTAGTTAAAAAAACCAACAAAAAATAGAAAAACGCTTCACAAAACGCAATAGAAGCACCCATGCCTGATCAGAAGGTGGGCTTTGGGGCAGGTGCGCAGTGCAGCCGCACAGCTGAGAATCGCCAAGTGAAAGGAAGTGCGGCAAAATGAAGCTCGCGCTTCAGCATTAAGCCAGCCACTTCGTGGGCAATCGAACTATATGTGTGTGTGTGTGTGTGTATGTGTGTGTGTGTGTGTGTGTTTATGTGTGTGTGTGTGTATATACGCTACATTTTTGCCAAACCTGCAGAAAGCGGAAGAAAGATGGACAGAGTGAGAGATAGAGAGAGCGAGAGGGGCAGGTTGGGGAAGCATTTATATGCGAATTAATATATGTACAAAATATGTTTAAGCAAATACATATGTACATATATATAAATACATACATATATATATTTATATATGCATCTTTAAACCTAGTAAGGAATCAATTTCGATAAGTTGAACATATAATTTTCAGCTGTTGGCCATTTGCAATCGCATTTGTTTTCATTAACTATTCAAAAAATAAGTTTTGTTTTTGATTTTTCAATTTTAATTTTTATTTATTTAATTTTACATTCGTTTCAAATTTGCAATAATTTAATTTCGTTAATTGTTTTTTTTTGTAGATTGCGCAATTTAAAATTAATTTGTTTCTTTTAATTGTTCGATTTGTATTTGAACAAATTGAAGTCAATTTTATTTATCTTTTTTTTTTGGCATTTAAGTGTTAGGAGATGTCAAATTTGGAGCTTCTCAAAAATGAGTATAACATTTTTAGAGTATTCGTCTGTCGTTCTTTTGCAATCCGAATACAAATTTGCACTTCCTTCTCTTGCATTTGGTTGTTGTTTCGTTTTTTGCACTGTTTGCATTTTTATTTTCTAATTTAATTTTAAGCTGCGACTTTCAATAAAAGTTTGCTGCCGTGTTGCTGTTGTTGCTGTTGGTGTGGACTGGCCTGAGAGGTGCACATGCAACTTTGCTTTATGACTCATGACAACATGCAACATGATGTCATGTTTCGTTTCGTTTCGTTTTGTGCCTCTAGTCGGACCAACTAACTAACTGATGGACTAAGTAAATCTATTTTGTTGCTGTTGGCATTGTTTATGTTTTTCTTTTTGGCTTAAAGCTTTTCTTAAGTATGCGATAGCTTAAACTCTGCATTTATTTAATGGCCTTCCAAAGAAACACAGAACAACCGTTAGTAGACAGACAGACAGACAGGCAGACTGACTGACTGAGTGACTGACGATCTTTTGCGGCTGTGGCGCTTTTCCTCTTTCCATCTGTCTGGCTGTGGGCCGAGGTTCGTTGACTCTTTTGCTGCTCGCTGTTATAATTGCCACTAAAAATGTCAGGTGCTAAACGCTATCAACCAAGTAGAACAACCAGCTACAACACAATAACAACAGCAACAACAACAGCAACATCAACATCAACATCAACAGCAACAGCAATAACACGTCCAACAAAATTATAATGACAATAAAAACAAATTTACAGATTTCCATTTAAAATGCAGGAGGCACACACACAGACGCACACACACACACACACACACACACCCATGCACACACATAGTTAGGGAACGACACACAAAATAGTGAAATTAAGTGTAGGTACCAAAAATTAGTATCGCGTTTTTCTATCTCGCAACAGCCACAGAGAACAGAACAAAAGAGATAGACGAATTTTTATGGCCAATGCCCAGGGGCGCACGAGGTGCCACAGACCCCATTTGATACACACCACTAACCGCAACAAGAGCAACAGCAACAACAATAACAACAACAACAACAACAACAACAAAAACAATGGCAACACCAACGTCAGCCAAAGAGACCGGAAGAGATGCTTATCGGTCAGTCCAGTCCCGTCCAGTCCCGTCCAATTCAGTCAGCGGCTGGACAGGTTCCAAGTTGTATGTGTGTTCAAAAATGCAAACCATTTGGGGATTTGCCAAAAGACTGTAACTCACTTGTCAGTCTTGTACGAGTAATACACTTGAATTCCAGGGTATATCTGCTTTGCCATTGGCATATCAACCTACAAATGCCCAGAAAGAAACAAGATCAGCTTTCTAATACCACTCTCAGAAAAAGAAAATTGCCTGAAGGGTTATGCACCCTTGCATTCAGGAAGTATATTTCCAAGACGAAGGGTTGTTTCTTCCTAAAATCAGCGTATATCTTTTCAAATTTTGAATTTCACATTTTCTTTTATATGTGTGCATAAAACTCTTACATTAGCTTTATTATATATATTAATTATTAAACATTTGTATTTAAGGGTTTTGCATATACAAACGCATTTTAGATAGTCTATAAATTCATGCAATCTAACTTATAAAAGTTACTTAACCAATTTTTTCTAATAATAAGAGTTAGCATTTCTACTTTTTGGAAATATATTGTATAATTATTAAAAATAGAAGACGAGCCTTTCTTATTTTAAGAACTTTAATTTAGTTCATTGAAAAATGATTTCTAAAAATAAGACAAACTTTCTAGTTTTCAAGGCGATACTCTAAAATTCAGATCTACTTTTTTTCTGACTAAATATTAACCACCAGACAAAAAAATGCACTTTCAGGAGCACTTTAAGAAATTCAAGTGCCTTAAAAGAATTCAAGAAGTGTCACCTTTGGATCTATAACTTTTCTATTGTCAAATGTTTTTCCATATCTAGGCGTATCTAGGGGTATTTCTCTCCTTAAAACTTTTATCCCTCCAAGTACTAGTACCATGAAATTGGTATACAATTTAAACTAGATATAATTTTCTATTATCCCTCTCAAAGTCTTAAACATTATTTCAAAACATTCTAAAAACAATTGTCCAACTAAAATCGTAATGGAACATGTAAATTTCTGCAGTTGTAGTTTCCCACTCAGATCAATTCTCACGACAATAGGATTCAAGGGCTGAGCAAGGGCATTTCATATTTGGTGTTGAAGCAACTCATTTTACTATTTTGTGTTCCTGTGGCCGTAATTATTGTTGTTGTGGCTGCCCTGTTAAGCAATGCGATTAAAATATTTAAATTCAGTTTGGCGAGTGCGAGAAATGTTCCTAAACTGCGCCTGCGCGCCTGATAAATGAGACAAGTCCACTGCGACGGCATTACATTAGCATATAGAACGAATGCTGGGAGAGAGTGCCAAAGGTTAAAGGGAACAGGCGGGCTGGTGAGGGAGGGAGGTAGGAACGTAGGGAACTAAGGCGACAAAGGTTGCTTGCTACGTAGATGCGGAGAGGGGAAGGGAAGAGTAGTTATATGAGCGTTGCGCTTCGTCGCTTGTTTAATTGTTCCTGTCGCGCAAATTGTGGTTCCTTGAGTTGTTCACTTCCCAGTTCCCATTCCCCTCTTCCCTCCTCACCGTTCCACGTTCCCAATTTCCCAATTCCAACTACCCTTTCCATTTGCACTCAGTTTGCGTGTCATGCGCCAAGCAGCGACTCTGCGTTGCAGCCGCAGTTGCAGTTGCAGTTGCAGTTGGAGTCGCTGCTGATGATGGCATTGACTGGCATCGCGCACTTATTTAAATCACTAAGCCAAACTTAACCAACTGTTAAAATACAAACTAAAATGCATTTAACTGTTTTGGGCTGTTTTGTCAACAAAGTGCTGTCATCATCATCATCATCATCATCACTGAAATCATCATTAACGTCGCTTCCCGCTCACGTACACCTCTTCCTGTCACTGTTACTGTCACTGTTTCTGTTGTTGTTTTTGATGTTGTTATTGCTGTTGTTGTTGTTGTTGTTGTTACTGTTGATTTCGTTGTCGAGCTGTTGCGTCTGTCAGCACTTTTGACGCAATTACCTCTCAAAACACACACACACACACACATGCTTCTATACATACATACAATTATGAACGAGCTTCAAAATTTGCCCCAAAATTTGTAAAATCGCCCCAATTATTAGAAACGTTTTTCTGGTTTCTACAAATAATATTTTAGTACACAAAAGAATTTTTTAAAAATGCTGATAAAGAATATATTTGAATGCGTTTCCTCAATTTACTGTCTCTAGGTCTACACTTACGGTAGATATAAGCTTACCCGATATTTGGATAGGATCTCCCGAAGAGGCTAATAATAACTAAGGTAACTTTATGTTTATCAAGAGTGGGCGTGAATATACATACCTTCCGAATTCGGTACAGTTTTCGGTTTTCTATTAGGCGTATCAGCTTAATTTGAACACTTTAGTGCAAGTATCTAGCTGAGGCTTTCGAAAAGAGTTCCGCTCATCAAACTAAAGCAAATAAAAGAACTATTGCAAATTTGATCAAAACGATAGATTTCAATATTTATATCCCATTTTAGTTTAAAACTAATCGTATCAGAATTTATTGTGGCAATTCGCATATTTCTGCATTTATGATGCTGCCAAAAACAACTTCAATTTTTTCAATTCCATTTATTATCTTTTTCACATTGAATGAATCTGTATTTTATACAAATGCTTGTTGCTACTAAAATGCAGTTAAGATAAACTACAGGACAACACTTATTTACCGTTTCTCCGTTTGATTCTTCTAATATCTGCATCTACATTTTCATCTATATATCACGAAATATAATTTAATTACTTTATAATTTTGAGTTTTATTTAAATGGAAGTCAAGCGCATTAAGTGCAACTTATAGCAAAGGAAGAGTAGCTAAAGAATGGAAAACCCTAGGCAGTTCGAAAAAGGTAACCTCTTTCTTTATACACTGATCACTTTAAAAATTAGTAAGCGGGTAAAATGCAGTTGAGCTTTAGGAAGCACAAGCCATCCCATAAGGATCAAAAGGCAAGTGATGTATGTAATACATATTATTAACTTAATTTAATTTAGGTAAATAAAAAATAAAAGCACATTAAAAAATTCGTTCAGGGTTCAAGGTTCCTGTATATTTTAGTTTATGTATTAATTAAAAATTTATTTACAAATAAGAATTCTCGACTCTTTTTACATTTAAATTGGATTATCGACTCTATGCGGGCATATACCTTGAAAAGTATTTAAAATCCAATATTAATGAGTTTTGTTCCTTAAAACCCCAATTTATCTTGTGATTATATAAATCTTTTTATGATATTCTCTCTCGCCCTGTCTCTGTCTGATTGTAAGGTTCCTTTACGCCCATTAAGAGCTCTTATGAATGGCCCTCAACAAATTTTCGGGCACTTTTCATTTCTCGGCCTCTTTAATAAACCAGCCTCTAAATAATTGAACAACAGCAGTAACAATTTCACGTAATTATTCTTGGTCAGCTATTTGTCTCTTTTCTCCTTGAGACCTACGATTTTTGGATTTCAACTTGCTCTCGGTTTTTTTTCTGTTTTGTTTTTTTTTTTGTATTTTGAAGTTTTAGTTTTGGCTGCGGCGCGTTTAATGCGTTTTAAATGGTAGCAAAATTTGATATAATTATAATTATGCTACTCAGTGTTGCCGTCGCATTGTTCCATCTGTTCGTTAGCTCGCTCGATGGTTGGGTTTCAGTTGGAGGCGGAGATGCCAAACAGCGATAAAAGTTTTGACGCAATAATAGACACCGCAACAACAACAACAACAAGAACAACAACAACAATAGAAACAACACCGCAACGATGTTCATAACAAGCCAAATACAACAGCAACAACAAAAAAATGTTTTTAATGAGACACCAGCGACGCAATTATTTAGATAGAGGCTGAGTGAGAGGGAGAGAGTGATGGAGTTAGGAATAGAGATAGATAGAGACAGCGATCGGCCGCACACATTCTATATATATATAGAATGCATACATATATATATATATATGTAAATTAGCGCTAATGCAACAATTGTCGAATATGTTCATTGTGTTATAGTTGTTGTTGTTGCTATTTCAATTAATTGCCAACAAATAGCTTGCGTGTGGAATCGAAAAATTTGCCAGAAAATCAAATAAACTTGGTAACGAGCTGACTGATTCGACTGACTTATCAAAAATAAAATATATAAAACTATGTCCAATCATGTTAATTTGATGGTGACCAACATTTCGTACATTCACATTTGAAACATTTCGCGATTCCATTATGATTATCTGTTAAATAAATCAAATGATCGCCCTAATTTAATTTGTTCTTGCGAAATGGATAATAAAACAAATAATTAACTTAGAAAACCGGCTAAGAACCTTTTCTGCAGGCAGTCCAATAAGTCAGCGTCAGTTCTTTAAATATTCCAAATATTGCCATCCTTTTCGCAACATCGATTCAAAATTCGATAACTCATCGCAAAATAGAAGCAATACTCGAGGCGAATTTCTAAAATTCTAAAAGTTTATGACCCAAATTTTTTAACAACAATGCCAAAACACAATTAAATTTGTCTACACGCTGAAGGACAACTTTATATATGCATGAAACATATTTTTTTTTTTCCAAAAAAAGTGGAACTACAAACTCTCTTTCGAAATTTGATGTCATGGAGACAGGGAAAACGGCATTCATCATTCTCCGCATTTTTCTACTTGAGTGCTCAATTAGCCAAGTCCAATTGCAATTGTCGCATTGTTGCTTTGTCGTTTTGTCGCATTGCGGCTGCACTTTATGCGTTTTTTATGCAAATCTACGGCACCGTTAAAAAAGGACATCAGCCAGCGTCCGTGTGCTGGGCATCATTATCGCAATAAGCAATAAGCAATAAGCGTAGCTCTCTAATTGTTCTCACGAACGAGTTGCGAATGAAAAATCAAATGATAAATTATCACGCAGTTGACGTCGCTGTCGGCGTCGCTGCTGCTGTCGCCGCCACGCAGTCAGCCAATGTCAAATGTAAATGATTATTATTATAATTGTCTCTTTGCATATGTGTGTATGTGTGTGAATGTGTGTGTTTGTGTGTGTTTGTGTGTGTTTGTGTGTGTGTGTGTGTGTGCGTGTGTCTCTCTCGCTTTCGCCTGTCGCTGTCTGTTTGGCTTAACCAAGCGTGAAATTTATTTAAATTCATTTTTAAGTGTGCTCAAGTTGAGAAAAAAATATGCATACAAAAATATAAATGTATAAATGTATGTGCGTATCACGTATGAATAAAAAAAAAATAAAAAATAAAAATAAAAACAACAACAATAGTACAGTGCACAAATTGTGCTAACAACCACTGCATATATTCAAATTTAAAATTCAAATTCAAATAAATTGAGTAATTTAACAAATTTTTCTGATTTATGCATTGGCAGCAAGATAGCAATCATACTTACTTAGAATATAATAACCCCCTATATGAGAGGGAGGTAATCATCCAGAAATAAGGAACGATCAAGAATTTATTCAGTCTATTTTGTTGTTCGCTAGAGTATAACAATATATTTTACATTAAATTCATTTAAAAAAATTGAAACTATTTTTGCGTAGAAAAAATTATTTACGTTATAGATGAACGAATCGGACAACTATATTATATAGCAACATTCAGACGAGAGATGATTTTTAAATTACATATAACATAAATATCCGTGGCCTTATAGTTCAACTTTTCTGAACTTTTCTAATTCATAGCCAGACCTCAATGGTAACAAAAATATTTATCTTTTTTTAATATTTGTTACAACAAAATACTTTTTTTTTTATTAATCTCCTACGCGTAGACCGGTATTTCATCTGCGGCTTGACTGGGAAAAGCGTTCTTTCTTGTTTTTAATTACTTTAAGTAATATTCCTTTTTACACTTAACCCAAACTCCACCACCTGATGTTCAACCCCCCCAGCAAATTGATTGCTGATCCTTGATCCACGATACACGATCCCCGATCAGCAATCATTCTCTTGAGCTCCGCACACAGTAATTACAGCATGGACAGCAGCGACTCCACTTAAGCCGGAAATGGTAAAACCTCCGTCGGATCTCATTGTAGGGTTTCCAAATTGTCATTCACCGAACGTTCGGCGCTAAGCTTTGTCGGAAAGCATTTTTTTTTTTTTTTTGTTTTACTGCGATGGGACGTGTTGCGAAAATTGTATTGTTGGTAACATCATTAAAAGGCCATAGTAGCAAAACGGCAAAACGGCAAAAAGTGCTTATGAAAAGTCTTAAAACGTTTTCGTTTACCAGAGGAGTTGATCAAAATGGACGTGTACAGGGCCTTCATTAGTGCCCACAGACACACACACACAAGTACAAACATACACACGACACACAATCGCTTCTGGGGCAGCCATGGTGGCCAATTACAATAACAATTGCAAAATATGCAAAATAACAGCAGCAACAACAACAACAACAACAACAACAACAACAGCGTCGACGATCGGCATATAATTGGGCTAACAACTGCGGTTGCTGCTGTTGCTGATAAATGCAACTGCGTGATTGGATTAAAGCCAACACAAGAACCGAACCCAAATCCGAAAAAAAAACCAAAATAAAAGTAAAAATAAACAACAACGCCGAGCTGCCATTTCGATCGCTAATTTTTCGCGTTTATCTCATTATTCCACAGATTTTGAGTATTTATCTGTGGGGGCTGAGCGCCCGCACTCAACTCCCTGAATCCCCTGCGCCCAACACCCATACAAAGGATCTGCGTTCAATGCATCCAATTAGAGAGCTCTACGTTCATCTTGCTTCTTTGGCTGTTTGGCTTCGTTGGCTTCTTTGGCATCGTTGGCATCTCTTTGGGGAATGATCGTGCTAAACTTCATTAAATCTTTTTTCTCGAAATCGCTTTTCAACTCGTTTCGTTCGCTGGACCGACTGACTGACTGGGTGACTGGTTGGCAATCAACGTGGCCAGTCCCTTGATTATTGGTTGTGAAAACGTCTTTTTCAAAAATTTATGCAAAATTGTTGAAAAATGGTTGCTACTGTAAGTGAGCCCTCATCTCCGACTCTCAGTAATCCCGTGCCTCTTACCTTATGCCTACCCTTATGCCTCCTGTCTTTAATGTCTTTTTGCCTTTTGCCTTTTGCCTCTTGTCTTTTGCATATGCCGCTGGCACATTTTCTATCTTTCGCTCAATTAATTGAAGGAACGCCTCAAAGGGCCATTTCGCTTAGTTAAATGTTAGCTACTGGTTTTCTGGAAACAAGTTTTAACAGAGTCAACCGTCGCGAGGGCTAATACTAATTACATTGTCATGGTTCTGAAGAGGCTAAGCCAAGTATCCCAAGGCATTCCAATAATTTCCAATAATCATCATTTGCATATGCATAAGCGCATAATCGATAAGAATACTCAATAAATGAATAGTTCGCAAACAATAAATATCTTAAGTGAGATCTTCTACAGTTTCTCTTCGACCTCAATTTTCAAGAATCGAACATAATCATTATCATAAATAATAGTTTCTATGTTACTTCAAGCTAGTTATGAATTAAATCTAGCTTTCAGTACCCATTAAATAAATCAATTAAATTCAGTAAGTGGGCTTGTCACTTATCATTTTCAAAATATTATTTTGTCATATTTAATTGTTGTTAATTGTTTTAGATCACATTAGTTTAGTTTTAGATCAGAATTTGTAGTCATTTTTAGATTAAAATAAATATAGCATGTTGAGAAAAAACTACTTAAAGTTAAATAAGTTTACGGGTTGAGCTTTTAAATGGTCAAGTTTTTCTGCAGTTTCTGGCTGATTTTGGATAGTACATATATATTATCTTAATTTTGAATTCTATTTTATTTCGAATCCGAAGATGAGTCAAAAGTAAACCGCAAAGCTAACTCTGAACTGGAATTCACAAATCACAATTCACAAATGATCGGATGCAATCAATTAATGATCTATCTCAGGCAAAAGTGTCTCACTCTCGGAGTGTGTGCGAGTATCTCTGTGTGTGTGTGCGTGTGTGTATGGTGTGTGTGCCTAAATGCTTCAACAAAGAATAACTAACGAGGTGTTATAATTATAAAGAGACACATAAACGTGTCCATATCGATCGTGAAGCGTTAATCTTGTCTAAGGGCTACCAAAATGCTGAGGCGCTTGTCATTAGAATATATTGTTCGAATTTCACGTTGGATATCGATTCGATTGGTTTTGTTGTTGTTGACTTTATTACTCGTGTATCTGTTAGATACTCGCGTCATTTTGCCATTTCATTGATGCTGTCGTAGACTTTTCCAGCCTCTCAATGAACGAATGCGCCGCGATCCATGAATGGGCCACCAAATCTGAAACACCATTCGAAGTGGCTTCGAGAATGGGTATACCTCTATGGATGTATATGTATGTACATATGTATGTATGTATGCATGTATGCACATACATATATTGTGCCTGGGCCACTCTCGCTGAGTTTTTCATTGATCATTTTCAACGTTTCAATTCGTTTCGACATTTTGCTGCGTAATTTGTGTTAAGTGGTTTCAGCCCACTTCAGATACTTCATCTTTGGTGAGGAGATTTCGTTTGCTTCCGCGTGAGCTCTCTGAATATTATGTGTTTGTATGTATCTATAGATATCTGAGATTCGAATGTATATGTTTAATTTTGTTTTATCGATTGAAAACAAACAGCACACACACACAAACACACACACACACACAACCAACACACACTTGGATATATCGAAAGAAAGCCACGGAAATTAAAATGCGGCAAACTGTGCATTTATCTCGTCATGACACGCCCCCTTCCCCTTCCCCAACCCCTACCTCTTGCCCCTCGCCCTTGCACAGCCCTCTATAAACAATTTCAAGTTGAGCTTGACCAACGCTTTGATCTGCGCCGAGTGATTTTGTTTATTTTTGTTCATAATCGACACAAACGCTGACCACCTTCGCCTCCTTCTCCCGGTGCTCCTACTCCTCCTCCTCCTCCTCCTCCTCCTGATCCAGCAATGTTGATCCGATCTCGCTGCCTTTTGATCGGGGCGCGAAAATTGTGCGCCTAACCCGCCTGGCGACGACCTCATCTCCGACTCCAACTCCAACTCCAACTGCAGACATCAGACTCAAAGCGTCAGCCGGTAGTTGCTACCGACAATGACGAGGGCGTTTGTTGCTTCTGCTTCTGCTTCTGCTGCTGCTGTTTGTGGTGCTTATGATGATGATGATGATGGTGATGATGATTAGATGATTATGATGATGACGTGGCATAGCCATAGATAGACCTGGCCAAGATGGGCTGTCAGGCGGACAATGGCCAATCGGTTCGCTTTGGCTATGAAATATGCGCTGAACAGCGCATGTGCAATGAGCTGACGGATTGATGATGCTGTGGAGATCAAGAGCAGATCCAGCGCTCTTTGTATGCCGCAAGATCATCAGCAGAGACCGTTGATGAGCAGCCACAAGATTTGCCAGCCAGCTGGCAGCCAGTTGGTTCATTAGCCTAAATGGTAGCTGGAATGTGTGAAACTACTTGTGCTAATAGATCACTTATCGATCATATTCAGCCAGAGAATACATTGCTCGGCTCTAATTGTATTTCATTATAATTTTACGATTGTTTGGCCAGCTTAAACTATATTGTTAAAAGGCATAGCAATACGTAAAATGTGTGGGTTATAATCTAGCTGAACGGTTGTAAAGCAAAGTGGTGGAAAGTAGCGGAAAGTATTTGTGAATCCCCAACAAAAGTTACTTCAACTTTGGGTAACAATTGAAAATTACATTAAATGTTTTTTTTTTATTATTCTTAAGAGCATTTAAAGGTAGGGATAGAAAGAGCGCGAGAGTGCAAGAGAGTGAGACAGAAAGAGATTATTAAATAATTAAAACAAAACTTAAAAAATATGTAGCTTGAGATGTGCGAAAATGGAAAACGAATACATTTTCCACAAATAAATCTGCCTTTCCTCGACGAACTTAATGAAAATTGTACAGTGGGTCATGTTAGGTAATACAATTTCCATTTATACATTACAATTGTTTCTTTTGTTGCTATTAATAGTCGAGTGCAGGAAATGTTTTCTTCTGCTTGTGACATACTTTTGCACAACGTCATGCAGCACTTTTCCCCGTTTTTAATGGGTTCAAGGTATACTAATTAAATTCTGTAAGTGAATCCACTAAAAAAATAGCGAGATTTATATATTATAATTATAAATAAGTTAGTATTGTGAGAATATTCCCACTCACACATAGATATATATTGACAGTGGCAATGTCGATGCCAACCTTACAAGTCAACTACTGTTCAAGTTCAACTTTGACGCCGATTTCAGTAACTAACTGTGGACCTGACTTGGGCTTTGACTTTGAGTACCAGTGCGATTACTATTCTATTCTCTGCTGGTCCTTTACGCATCACTGTGCTGAGAAATTGCCCATTTATTTAAGAAATGAAAAAAAAAACAAAAAATTAGTTTTAAACATTTTTCCAGCGAATTGTTCCGTTTCACCTTCGGCTTCCACTCCATGTTTCACTCTCTTATGCGATGTGTGTGGTTTTGTCTAATGAAGTTTCTGTCATATGCGGCTGGCTTGCAAAAAACTATTTTCTCCCCCATTTACCGAGTCGAGAGCTTTTACGAACGGAAACTGGCAATTTGCAAAAAAAAAAAAAAAATAATAATAAATAAAAAAAAAAATTGCAAATTTCTATATGCATAAAAATAATACATGCCTATAAACAGTGGCCGGCCTCACGCACTGCGGCACCCCGATCTTCCAGAGCGATATTTGCGGGGCTTGGCCGGATGGACGGCACATTGGCATTATGCGTTTAGTTACGCACTTATTTGCTTGGTATTCTGATGCGCAAAGTACACAATTTAGGGTCCTGTCAATTCAGCAGACGCAATTTGCGTTAGCTTAACAGGCACTTAAGGGACGGAACGTTTTTTTTTTACGCAATGCATCAGTGCGTCCATAGATTAATGCGTCTAACCATCTGGGCAGTTACTGTGCCACTCTTATGACACTTGGCAATCAGCCCAGCATTAAGTTGTCTGCGTTGCGGAAAAATGATTTAGCATCTATAATTTAAGAATAGGAAAGAGTACACATTTTATGAATATTATTATAATTTTAATTATTACTATTATTGTTAATAGTATTACTTTTATCATTATTATTACGTTTACGATTACTAAAATGAATACTTTTATTTCTTTCGTTATTGTGTTGCATGTATAATTGCCCGAATGACTTTTCAAAAAATACTTTACTCTATGAGTATTTATAAACTGATTAATTATGTAAAGGGGCTTCCTGTCTTGAGCAAATATTTCAGCTTCTCTATTGTCTAGCCCAAGTTTCTTTGTCTGTGCTTCTGGCTGCTGGCATTTCAAAGTCAGCCTCGCGACGTTGAGGCCTGAATTTTGATATGGCATACAAACATTGGTATAGCAATCGATTTTTGCCGACAGTCACGACACGTTTTCACCAGAGACACAGCTACAGCAGGCTAGAAAGAGAGAGTGAGGCCGAGAGAGAGAGAGAGAGAGAGAAAGCCTCTTGGAGAGGACAATGGAGCCAGCTCGATCAGTTGATCGGCCGATCAGTCGCTATTATAAGATCGTTAATAAGCGCTTGTCAATTTTCGGTAAAGTGTACAAAAAACGTTTATAATCATTAATAATAGCAATTTTTTAATTTTGTATAGATAACCAAAGTCTCAGTTTAGACCCGGGGCAACGGGACAGGCCAAGTCGGCGGCTATGGTGGTTGCCTTTTTTCGTTTTCGTTTCTCGAGTGCGTCAAACAGTAGCTAACAATTTTTTAAAAGCTCATTTAAATATTTCAGGCCCAAATGCGACGCCAGAAAGAGAAGATGGAAAACAACAGATAATGAGCGACGACTATCAGCAAAAGAGCGCATGGCATCAGAGATTATCATTATTATACAAATCAAATTGAGCGCCGAATAGAGGTCAAAGTAAAGAACAACTACAGCCCCAATCGGAATTATTTATTGATACAAACTGAAGGGTGTCCGGTGTTCAATACGCAAATAAACGAGTTGTCGCAGAAGTAGTTGGAAATCTGTATCTCCTGATGTGGACTTGAAATGGACTTGGGATGGGGAGGATTTGTCGTATAACACAGTTACACATGTCTGTCGGATCTGTCAATCAGTACAAAGGAAATTCTTACGTTTAGTCCCCGAAAATCGATTGGGTCCTTCTGATTGACCTTCCCCCTTCAACTAATCGTCGTGAAATCGATTCTATTGCGCTAATGAGCCCAATTAATTTTTGTTTTGTTCTCTCTAGACCCATTCGCTACTTTTTCCTACTTTCTCTTAAACAATTACAATAGCCTTCACCATGATACCAATTTTAGAATGCTCCATTTTTATCATTAAAAACGTTATTTTAAACTTCTTGTCTTTGGCTTGCCATCTTAACTAATTCATTTTAGCTTTTGTCATTTTTATTTTTGATCTGATTGGGTTTTTCCGGGTTTCTCCCTGGCACGACAAATGTTGGACCCATTTTAAAATTAATTATACCATGAATTTTAATAATCATCAAAATGTTTAATTAAATTTAATAAGCGTAAATATTAATATGGGAATGGATTATCGAGCTTATTGCAACTCTAATTGTAATTTTGTGGCAATTAAAATGTGTATTTAAAAATCTTGTTCGGTATATATTGTATACTATACGTGAAGAGTGTAAAATTGCAATTTGCGTTAATGCAGTTGGAGAGCGTTTAGCACATGCGGCCAAGTCAGTGCAACAAAAGGTTGCAAGCAGCATCAAGGGAAAATGGATCAATGAACCTCAGCCCGATTCCAATTTCGAGACCGAGTCCCAGGTTAAGTTTGAGGTGCTTGGGGCGTCGCTGTCGGCGAGAGCAAAGCCAAACAAAACGCAGGCCGGTAGTCGGCAGGGACGACGTCGGCGTCAGCGTCAGCATCAGCGTCGACTGCAGCGCCCATTTAAAAACCTTTTAAGTCATCAGGCACGCCCACATTTTTAAATGCCGTGCGCAGGCGCCACCCTGACGCCAGCCGGAAATGGGTAAACTCAGAGCCAGAAGACAGAAACGGAGACGGAGTACGGGGTGCATGGTACATGGTGCAAGGTGCGGGGTGCGGGGCGTTAAGGTATTGTGGTTAAGTTGACTTGACTTGCTTTTCCACAAGCATTTCCATTTCAATTTCTATTTTCAGTGAGCCGGGAAAAGTTGCTGAGCTCCTTGACTAATTCGATTGCAATTAGTTGCACGCCGGGAAAAGGCTCGCTCTCTCACTCTCTTTCTCTCTCTCGCTCTCTCTCTCTCTCTATGGCTCTGTCACTCTCTGCTCGTCTCGTGTCATGTCGTGGGTGCGTCATAGTTGTGTGCTGTGACAGGATTTGGCTCATAATCCAATTAAATGCATAGCAGCAGTTGCGGTTCGTTTCCTGCTCGCACCTGTGCGGCATCTCTCGTCTCGTATCATTTTTTGTTGGTTTTGGTTTTGGTTTTGGGTTTGGGTTTAGGTTTTGGTGTTTGGCTTTTGGCAAGCAGACGCGGAACGGGAACGGGGACGCGGAACGCGGAAAGGGGGCGGCATGCAAGGGGCAAGAGGCAAGAGGCAAGAGGCGACGGCCATTGATCGATCGGCCAATGATTTTGCATAAATTATAAACCACAAAACAGAAACGTTAACTTTTGGACTACAAAAGCCAAAACGCCGCCAAATGAAAACATAAAAAACAAATTCAGGAAACAAACGAAACAGCTAAATAAAAAAGAAGCCGAAGCTCAGATGCTCTAGCGTCTGTGCAATGCATTATATATATACATATATATATATTATGATTATAGATAGATAACAAAAACGAATGTGGAATATTTTATATATTTTTATTTACTGTTAAAGATCTTTAACATTGATTTACTTCTCATATTTTATGCTATTAATATTCATAATACTTTTTTTTACCATGGCTAGAAAATGCTTTGCATATCGAATGCAAGTGCGGCTTTGGCCAAAAGTAGGTCTGGTGGAAAGTCAGCAGCTTTATGCCTTATGGATGCCACCCAGGCTGGCGTGAATAGATACAGAAACAGTTACAGCATCAGATACAGATACAGATACAGAAACAGCTTTGATTTGGTTGCGTTACTAATTTTTGTAGCGTTTTGCATGCGACAAAAGCATTCAAAGCGGGCATTTCAAGAGTCAATTGTGCGTCAGCATGAGTCAGCAAATGCGGGAGGTGGAGTGGAGTGGAGATTGAGAATGTTGAATGGGGCAAGCGGGTAAGGGGTATGCGGCAAGGGGAATGAGAATGCAGTCAGTTGGTTTTTTTTTTTTTTACTTTTTTGTTGGCCACTGTCCGTTAACAAGCGACTATCAGCCGTTGCAGATCTGCAGCTTTTGTGGCCTTAATTACAATCTTTTGAATACATTTGGCGCTTAATCACATGGCCATGATCTCATCCCCCACCCGCTCCCGAGACGCTCTCTCTCTTTCCCTCTCTCACTCTCACTCCCTCTCTCATCATTAACAGCACCTGCGACTCAAAGCAATTTAATTTTGCTCGTTGTTTATTTGCTGAGTTCTTTTTTGCTGTTGTCGTTTTGGCCAACGCACAGTTGAAAGGCAGCTTGAGTGAGAGTCAGTGACAGAGTCCAAGTTCAAGTCGCAGTCCAAGTCGAAGTCGAAGTCCAAGCTTATGTCCAAGTGCCGCCGCAGTCGGAGCCCTGAGCTGCAATCATCAATCAAAGAGTGCCGGATTGTGCGGCTTTCAACACGTTTAGCTGCGCTCCAGCGGTTTGAAATTTTAACTGGCACTCTCTCGCCGGCAGCAGAAGAGCTCTGCAAAAGGGAATCTCCTTTACTTTTAACAGACTCTAAATGCTTGACCACTGTCCATAATAGTTCAAGTTGTTGCCGTTTTATAACCGCTCCCTATGATTGCTCAGTCAGCTCCGATGACATCGTCCAAGTCTCCACTTCGTATTCGCTTTCGGCTTCGTTTTCGTCTTCGTCTTCGTTTTCGCCTTGTGCCTGGCTGCCTTTTGTGGCTTCTTCTTTCGCGTTGTCAAGTGGAAAACGTTGTAGAAATGTGTGGTACTTAAGTCCATCACCACCGCAAAAACCGCACAATTTAATATCGAATACCGAAAAATGCTAAAAAAAAAAAACTGAAAAAAAACTGAACAAAAACTCATATGAAACTTAACTAACTATATACAAGTTATTGTAGCTGCCAGCTATATTTCGAACGACACGTCCAACCGGTGGACGATGATCTATTGATGTACGTATCTGCTGGAGGAGCTGTGTCTGTGGCATCGCTTCGAAATCCGCTACTTAGCACACGAGAGCATTAACCCAGATTGAGCGGTTTGCCAGGGGTCAGAAGACAATCAGATATTAGACCATTGATTGGGGTGTGTGGAGGGTGGCTTGTTAATACGAAATATTTTTATTTTATGCATAGGATCCATCAATCAATTCATTAAATTTGTAATCATATTTTGAGACTTAACCTTAAAGTCGGCCCCAAACCATCTTCAATTAACTACATTCGAATACATAGAACATCATTACGCAATGTGCGCATGACTTCAATCACTGTCAATCACTCACAATCGCTTTCAATCAAAAGCCTTCACTCTGAATTCCTTCCCTTGTTGGTGACAACCAGCATCCAGATACCTTTTATCGTTGACAAAGTGCCAAACACTCTCCCCCAATGTGTGTATATGTATATATATATGTATATATATATATATATACCTGTATATATGAATATGTATATTTTTCAGCTCACCCTTTGGTCACCGCAAACCGCATACATCAACACACTAGCAGTTTCAGTCGCAGCTTGAGTTTGAGTTCAATTTGCAATCAAGCTGCACTCTACTCCGCTCTCTTCTCGTCGTCATTTCACTTGTCAATTGAATGTTGCCCCTCCCGCTAGCCACGATGCTAAATTGGTAACTAAATACTTAAACTAATTTTAAGGTTTAACAAAGTCCAAGACGTTGTCGCGTTGACAAGCGGGCGGTCACTTGACCAATGCGACGGAGTGAGGGAGGCAGCTCGGGGGGTAGACAGCGGCAGCCGCATTGACCGCAAGCAATGAAGTGTGTGCCAGCCAGCAAGAGAAACAGAAACAGAACCAGAGACGAAGCATGAGACTAGGGTGGGGATGAAGGCATTGGGATGGGGCATGCCTGTGGTTAGAGCCAGGCCAGAGACTGTAAGTGCGACTCGAACTGGCAATGGCACTGGAACTGGAACTGGAACTGGAACTGGAACTGTTCAACGGAGGGAGGGGGGTGCCAGGCACTTAAGTAGCTACTAACTGTTATTTACATTATTTGCTAATTTCGTTGGCCCAAGAGTACCGCTCAAGTGCCTCATACGATGAAAATTTCTAAGGTTTCGCTGCGGGGCCAAAAAAAAAAAAACGAAAAAAAAACGAACAAAAACAAAACGAAAACCAAAAAATAAAATAAAAAACTGTAAAAGCTACAACAAAAAAAGTGAGATTTTTAAATTCAAATATGAAATTCAATAGGGCGGCCAAAAAAGCGCAGCGCAGCGTGAAAGTTGCACAAATTAGAAGACTGAGAATGTAACCAAAGCGCTGCCTCGACTCCATATTGAATGCTAATGAAGCTAGCGATGACCCCAGCTCAAGAAATTGCACTGAGCGATCAGCTGACTTAGCACCACTATATGCCAATGAAATCGTGATCCAAATCTATATTCAGATATACTCTCGAAAATACAACTGCAATCAAATTCGAATTGGCTTTTCTTTTTATGAATATTATCTGAATTTCCAAAATCAGATCTTTAAAATACTTCCATCTAAATTACACAAATCGATGTCAACATTTATTAATTTAGATAAATAGACTTTGCTTACGTAGAATAAAAACTAAACTGCTCAAAGAAAATTTCCTTTTTTTTTTTTTTTGAGTGTATCTATGTATATTCGTCTGCCTGTTGCTGGTATCTGTATCTTTGTATCTGCTAATTATTTGCGAGGTTCGTGTGAACTCGGTTTGTAGGTTTGTAGCTGTACGTAGATTTTTTACCGCAAATGTCTAATGAAGTTGGCCCGCTTTGATTGAGTGGGCGCAATTAAGCAGGCAAGCAGGCGACGCTGGGTTGGCAGGAGGAGGGGGGCACGCGGTGGTGGGGTGGGTTTGCTGGCAGCTACCCACATGTACTGGCAGTTAAATACAGTTGAGATTTGCGACGTTGCCGCGCATATTTCTCACTCATAATTAAGTCGTTTTGAGCGCGTTTAGAAATTGTTTTCGCTGCGTGTTTAGTTTTTTTTTTCATTTTTATTTTTTTTTATATATATAAAGCGAGCAGCTAATTGCAACAGATTTTCCCATGGAACGCTTGCCCCACCCTGACACCACCCCCGGCCACCGGTCCAGCGAAAGTCAGCATCAGCATCAGCTTCGGCTTCGGCTTTGGTTTTCGTTTTGGCTTTGGTGGCAATGTCTCAAATTGGGTTATTATGTGCATAGTTAAGACCATCGCATGCGACATTTAATTGCAATGGAATATGCCCTAAGCCTGAGATCTGGGTCAGTTAAGTGGCACAGATCTCGGTTGGCAGCACGGGCTCAAAACTGATTCGATTTGGATAACATTTGTGGCGCAAATGTTCGCATAATTTATAATTACGTATACGATGCGTATGCGGCGCATAATTATGCACGGCATTTGCGGCTTTGTCGCTGCCACAAAGCCAACACGCAAAAGATACAGATACAAAGCCAATACCAGTTACAGATACAGGTACAAACAGTTTCTGGTTTTTTTTTCGGCTGCTTGTCTGTATTATTATTGGGTGCCAGCCATTTTTTGGTAGCCATTGAAATTGTTGGACAAAAGCGGAAATATGTTGAAATTTCAAATTAATTTGCTAATTTACGCGTTATGTATGCTATGCGAGTGCGAAAGAGATAGCGCGCATTTGGGCTAGTTACATTTTTGGACACTCAAAAAAAACAGAACTTAAAAATTCGATTTAGTTAAGCTTATTTTTTCTTATTTTTAGATGTTAGTTCTTAAGAATGTTTCAAAATAATATTTTTAAAATATATTTTTTATATACGAAAATTGTATAAAGATATAAATTATTTTTGCAAATTACTTTTAAGAACCGTTAAGTTTGTTGCGATTTTGGTTTGTTCTGTTTTCTTTTTTTTTGGTTTTTTAATACGTTAATTCGGTTTTTTCGCTGAGTGCAGTTAAATCTAGCTTAAAGTTGCACACAAACTGTTGGTTTTCAAAACTTTTGCCATACTTCATCCTGTTCGTTCTTGTTCTGGCTACAATTTCCATTTCCATTTCCATATTCAGTCGGCTTCTGTTAAGCGCACGCATCAGTTCCTGCCGCATTTCACAAAAAAGAGCTGAACGCATAAATTGTTATGGCTCATAAAAATACAAAATAACAAAACAAACAGCAGCAGCAGCAGCAGCAACAGCAGCAGCAGCAGCAACTCTACAAATAATAAAAACAACAACAAAACCCACAGCGTCAAGTAAATTGAAGCATTTCGTGACCAAATATGCTAAACAGTGACAATTTCACAAATGTCTATTGTGCGATACAATATAATTACGCGTCAGATACGGCAACAGATACTTATGTACACACACACACACACACACACACACACACACACATATACATGAATACATTTGTATCTACAGCTGTGCAACTTTGCCAATTAATTTGTGAAAATGCGCTAAACAAAAGACGACAGAGATAGAGAAAGAACAAACAGAGAGATAGAAAAAGGAGAGAGAGAGAGAGAGAGGGAGAGGGAGAAAGAGAGAGAGAACAGAGAGAGAGAGAGATGGATATTGCGATCGGTATCACTTAGGTAAAACTTTGCGCACATGAATCTAATTGAGTTCGCCGCTCAAACTCAATTCAAATTATGCATGCACACCCACCGCAGCACAACCACCCACCCACCCAACCAGCCAACCACCCACTCACATCACCTGAGTGGTGGCTCTGCCGCCCATTGTTGTAATGCGCCACTTTATCCGCTTTAATTAGTTTTCGCCACTTGAATACCTTTTGCCGTTGTGCCCATTGTGATGCAGATGCTGCAAATGCTTCCCCTTCCAATTGCACTTGCAGCGAGTATCTGTTAGATTCACATTTAAATATCGTGTACACATACATAGATACATAAATAAGCAGCGGCGTCATCGTTTGGATTTTGAAAGCAATTCGGTTTGTTGGCATGTTATACCAAAATTATTTCATTATATACGGCCTGGAAATGACTTCCGTTTATGGCTTCGACTTTTGTTTTAATTTACCAACTCTCACACTCAGCATCTCGCATCACTCTCGCATCCCATCAGCCCTGTCCCTCTCCCTCTCCCTTCGTCGTAGCTGTAGCTACGCTCTGCGGAAATCTGAAATGCTTGTAATAACCATAGATCGGAAATAGAGACGAGTGAAAAAGGGTTAATTGCATTTTGATGGCATTATAAAGTCCGACGATTGTTGCTGTTCATTTTTTTAACTTGGTTCCGTTTGCTGCCAACTGAAACTATTTACATTGTAACGACCATGACATGTGTGATATGTGCGTGTGTGTGTCCGAATGTGTGTGTGTGTGTATGTGTGTGTGTGTGTATGTGTGTGTACGTTTTTCTTTCCCATGTGCGTATCAAATCCCACATGAATTGCTGATAAAATACTCTGCTTTGCTAAGCACTTAACTGAAAATTTTATTTTTAATGTTACTCTAATGCTCGATAAATCATTGCCAATACAAGCAGAGAAAAAGAGAGAGAGAGAGAGAGCGAGAGAGAGAGAGAGAGAGAGAGAGAAGAGAGATTTTGCGACAGATAGTTGGCTGGCGCATCCGCCAAACTGGGTCCTGAGCCACAGGCCAGTCTCTCTATCTCCATCCATATCTATGGCACATCAATTGAATTTTAATGGAAATCGACGATGAATAAAAGAGACTAAAACGCTGCAAAAGGAATGACAAAAAAAAAAAAGCCAAGGAAAAAAGATTAAAAAAAATTGGTAAGCTGGCAAACAGTTGGAAAAAGGGAAAATCGTACGTGGAAATAAAATGAAAATGGCAATGAGCAAACGGTTTTAAAGACTGTGTAGCGGGTCGTGAACAATCAGACGATGCCCTACAGTAGCCAACATTGGTATTATCGGGCCCAGTTTTAGATAGGTCTTAGCAGCTATATTAAGTAAGTATTGAAATAATGTTAGCGAGCTGAAAAAGATATAGCAATAGATTTGATTAGCCAGTACAAATAATTGAATATCGCCTGGTTAACTCTTTGTAGCACAGTAGTCTAACAGTTAAATGTTCCCAGTATGATCTTCTCTCATCAGGTCAACTTGTGTGGCCAAACTGAAATGCCCCAAACCTGGCTGCCATCCTAAGCATCGAGTTATTCATTGTAACGCATATTTACATAGAAAAATTCGACTCGTTCAGCTGTTCAACTGTCGATGACTTATTTTTTTCCAGCCGCTCAGCGGCTGCGTTCTGCTTCAACGCAGCCAAATTTTGTTATACTACAGGCATAGAGCCTGCCGCCAAACGGTCCCAAAGCATTGGCCCGCCCAACAACTGGCAACTGGCAACGAACCCAACAAACCCAACCCAAGTGCCCAGCGTAACCAAAAATCTAAAATGGACAATTTTACAATATCAAGTCTGATGTTGTCGTTGTTGTTGTGCGCGACAATTTTTCTACACAATTTTGGTCCTTTCTTTTTTTTTTTGTTGTTGGTTTTTGGTTTTGGCAAAGGCAGTGGTTGTCCACCAAAGGAGGGATGGATTGGGGATGGAGGGATTGGGCTCAATTCGCGCCGCTTCGTCTGTTTTGCCTTTTTTGCCGTTTTTAAATGGGCTTTTTATGCGCGGCAGATCAATAATACATACTTTATATAAAATAGAGACACATGGCTAGTAAGGGGGCAACAGCGGACAGTGGCCGGGGTAGGGGGACAGGGAGGGGGTCAGACTGGTTGGCTGGCTGGCTGGGTAGGAAGCGCGGACAGGATATGCGCGCCAAACGGAAATGTGCACATTTATTTATCCTGTTTCGATTTCGCTTTGATTTTTCAACAATTTTGTGTGTGTGTTTTTTTTTTTTTTACATTTCGCTGTTTTTGTTGATTGTTGTTGTATTTTTATTTTATTGGAGAGACTGCTAAACGAAATTTTCAAATGGTTTACCAGGAACAGGAACAGCATCCAGGGACAGATATAAGAGGGCTGAAGAGCCGTCTGGCACAGGGCGCAGTTTAGTGGCTTGTGACTGGGCCCTGTTGCTTAAAAGGATACACAATATACACACTCATCCGAAAACACACACAGACAGACAGACAGAGAGAGAGACAGAGAGAGAGAGAGAGTGAGAGAGAGAGAGAGAGGCAGACAGCCTGGTGGCCAGAGGCTTCTGTTTAGGCAGGCACAAAAAATGTTGTAAAATATTTGAACACGAGATTTTTCACGGCTGGTAGTTTGGATGTTCAGCACCGTTACAGTCGGTGCTCGGTCCATTTGCATAAAGGAATATCTAGGCGCCAGGAAATACAGCAGACTCATGCATTTATGCAATCAAAAATTCGACCCCAAAAGCCACCCATTAATTGTGTTTTAAAGTTCAATGGGTCTACGAATACTCACACATACGCCGCACATTCATTCGAATCTATCTTGTGAATATAGACATAGAAGTGGCAGAACAGTCGTACAGATTAAGACCAGGTTAAGCAATTAACTTACTTATTAATTAACTCAATCATTATTTTAACACATAAATCAGATGCTGGGCTTGTTAGTCAAATTGTTAGTTGCAAACTTTTTACAGGCAATAAATAAATGGCAAAATAAAATCGAATTCAATTTGAAAATGTATTTACTTATATGTAAGAAACCGAAGCTATTTGATTCTATAATATATATATATATATATATTTCCATTAAAGCCATCTAATAACCGATATTTTTCTGAATGAAAAAGATGATTAAAAATTATTACTTTGGCTTTAAAACTGAGAAACGAATTCGCACAGAAATAGATAGACAGTCCGGGCTATATCCACTCTACTTGTATTGCTGATCTATAATATATACATTATAATTTGTGAGATCGAAGATGTTCCCTTCCTGCTCGACATGTTAAATAAATTAGATATGCGATAATTTCGACATGAAAATTATTACAAGCTGACTGCAGTTCAGGCAAGATTCTTCAGAAAATTATGTAGAATGATATCTGACTGGCCCAATCAAGTTTTCAAAGAGTACATTACAGGGTATCAGGCCACCTAAACAGTTTCAGTTCAGGCATAATATCGTATCGCAATTTGAGATCAATGCTATAGTGCAGTTGGGGTCAGACATATGGATTGTTTATATCGGCTCTGTCGTCTGATGATGCTGATCAAGATTATATTCGGTTACCATGCACGTTGCATGTTGAAGGGTTGCAGAGACACCTCCTCCAGCTGTATATATGTATATATATTTAGTATGCCCTTTTTCATCCACTGTTTATTTTTATTTTTTTTTTTTTGGTAGGCTGCTATCGTGGCTAATTGAGTGCACTAGCGAGCTTCGATTCGAGCACAACTTGCGGCTGCAACTGCAATTGCGTTTTGTTCGTCGACTGCTACCGGGTTTTGGGAGCTGCTTGGCCATGTACCATGTACCATGTACATACATAGCTCTGTCCTGAAGGACGATTAATGAAACGGCCTGCCGTTGAAAAATTAATGATCAATGCGCAAGTTATAAATGAATGCGCTTGACTCTCGTTCTGGCTGCGGTGGTGGAGTGCTGGTGGTGCAGCTATTGCTGCTGGTTGTTGCTGGCTGTTTCCATCTGGCGATGGCATCTTCCATCTTCATCTGGCTGGTCGACTCTCGTGCCGGTTATTATCGAAATCTTTTAGCCAAAAGTGGCTACTGTGCGTCCAATTCTACCGCCTTTGTTGCAGTCGCTGAGACAACTGCTGTTTGTTGTGTTGCCGCAGTTGCTCTTTGCCACTGCTGGTTGCATGATAGCATCACCCATCGACCATTAAAAATGTTGCCATCTTCAATACGCTGGAGCGCACACAGGAAACCAACAGCACCACCCTGAAATGCCATTCGCTCTATGATCAATTTAAGCCAAAAATACAATTAGTTGGGGGCGTCGAGATTGTGGGTGGCCAGCCAACAATTGTCAGCGGGAAAATTATAACAATTAATGGTAACAATGCTTGCCTCACTATGTGTGTGTGTGCAATGCCCCATTAATTGATGAATACTCTCTTCATTTTATTAATGATTCTATTAAATTCAACTTAATAACTTAAGCACAAGAGTTATAAAACTTGAAATAATAATAATAAAAATATATACTCCGACTATATACAGAATTCAATTAAATACACATTCTTTTTTCCTTATAATATGGTAAATATAATTTTTAAAATTATCATCTGTTGCACCTAATGTGCTAGCTATATTTAAAACAAATTAAATAAAAGAATTCTAATTTAAAGGGCATTCAATTAAGAGGAGAACAGCTTGGAAACTCAACGCAAATAGCTTTTCAGTATTAACTAATAAAATCGATTCGGTTTCGATTTATCAACTTCTGAGACTCCTGAGGATGGGCCTTGAGATCATGCTCTTCGTAGCTCCCCAACGGCCAGAAACTAAATCTGAACCCTAATGTCAAATGTTCCCACATGTAGTCTCTACTGAATTAAAATACGCAGATAATGTTTCAATATGACTATTATTATTATTATTAGCATTATTATTAGTATTATTACTATTATTAATATGATTATTGTTAGTTTGAAATGAATCAATAATTCATCAAGGAATATTGACATACGTTAAGTATTTTGTTTGTATTATAATCTGGCTAAGCTGAAGTATTTAAACATTTATGGAATAATTTTGCAAGTCTTCTGGGCCCAATATAACTAATGTAAGCCAAGTTGACTTTTGGTTCAATTCCCTTGCTCTTTCGGCTTAAACTTATACTCAATAGCTCACAGAAAATCTGACAATGAATTTATTTTGAGTACATATTTGGCATTAAATTGAATTTGCTCTTGACACATTTTGAGTGTATAATCGAAATGCATTTTTTAAATGTTTTTTATTTGTTCGTTGCAGCATTGTTTTGTAATCAATATGTTGGCAATGGCAAAACGCGAGTTTAACAATAATAACTGGCGCATTCGAGGCATTTAAGCGCTCAATTGTGAGGCATTAGCCGCAAAAGGGGCTCAATGCACCCAAGCACCCAAGCACCCAACCCAACCCAGCCACCCACTCACCCACCAAGCGATCCGGTTCCGATTACGGATTACTGGCTGGCCGTGCTATTATTTGCTTGTTGTTGTTGCTGTTGATGTTGATGTTTGCCGCAAATGGTGTAAATGAATGCAAGTTTGTTAATAATAAATGTTTAGGCGCTTGATTACATAAAATTGCAATTTGTCGCCACGGCTGCTGAGAGTCGACCACAAAAGTTGCTTTAACCATCAAGTGAGACGTAACTAATAATAACAATGACGATAATGCCCTTACACTTACACACACACACACACACACACACACACATTCGTACAGCATCCGTTCATTGGAATATCCACAGTAATGAGCTGCTATCGATTTACAGAGCGAACGATCATTATATGGCCCAGAGTCTGACTGCGAGCCAGACTCGCGGCATTATTAATAAGCCACAACAACAATTACAACAATAAGAGCTGTCCAGCAGCCGTTTGCTTGTTGTAAGTAGCCCGAAACAATTTTGCGGCCTAAACTGCCGAGTCGCTGTTCGAAGCCAAAAAATACGGAGACAGAGACGGAAGTGGAGACGCAACTAAAGCTGAAGCTGAAACTGAAGTTGATGTTGAAGTTGGAAGCGCGCTCGCGCCTAGCAAAAAGGTAGAACCACTGCCTGGCTGGCTGGCTGGTGTTGGATGATTAATGTAAGGCAATCAGAGCCTTTGACTTTTGGTGTGACTACTGCGTGGCCGCCTCCACTCGACTACATTCGACTCCACTCGACTCCACACCACTCGACTCGCATCGCAGCTCCATTACAAATGAAGCCAGTTGACTTGGTTTTGTTTGGCGACTGATGAATGCAGATAAAGAGAGAACTGGAATGCCTTTGAAGCGAGCGCGCCTCCAGCCACCGTAGGACAAAATGCAACAATAAACCAAACAGTTGACGAGCTGGCCGAGCTGTTTGGCCTGTTAATGAAACCGACGTGGATCCGACTCAGTCTCGAGCTGATGGTGATTGATGAACTGCCTCGCACTTTGGCCAAGACTGCGGCGGACTGCGGAGTGTGGACGTTCAGACTGACACACGATTGCAGCGCTAAATTAAATTGAAATTAAATTAACGCCTGAATCGTTGAAAATGCGATCAAAGTGTGAAATTAACATTCTGCGCTAATCAGGCCGTGAGCAGCACGCGTTGCAGATCGCCGATCAACGCTGCTGGAGATTCAGCTTCTTTTGGGCCACTCTTTGGGCCACCCGGCCAACTCCAGCTGAGCTCAACTGTACTGCACACAGCTATGAGCGGCTGCCACTAGAACAAATCAGCCAGCTTGGTTATTGATAAGCATCACAATTGCCCACTCTGCTTGCCTACAGACAGAGTCGTCTCGCAACCCTTGCGGCAGCGGCGGTGTCGTCTGTCAAATGGCAGCAGTTGCCGACACCACCCAGCCCAGTAATCGAGTACATATTCATATATAAATATATATATATATATATATAGATGTATATATGTATATTCCCATACTCATACTCATATTCCTATTCCATGTGGCGTTGCGCTTTTTGTGGTAATTTACATTTGGTTGCGGCCTTATCATTTGTTTAGCATCTTCAACGGTTCTCGTTATGGGTGTGGGGTGGTTTCGGGCTCTAGCCAAGGGTAGGGCTAGTTAGCTACCCCGTCAGCTAAGTTATTCTAATTTCATCGCTGGCAAATGCTCATAACTCATTTCAAGTGGGCCAATTGATTTCGTTTTTTTTTTCTTGATGCTGATCTTTAGCTTTATGTTGTTCATTCGAAGTATAATTGTTGAAGTATTTAGGGACTCAGCTAGATTTCCAGTAAGGAAACAGTGATAACTAATTCACAATAATAGATACAAATATATCTTCTGCTGAAAACAAGCGAAAAACTGAGCTGTTGTTTAAAATGAATAGCTCAAGCGAGCGGATAACCCTGGCAGCATTTACTCCCATAATTTAGCAGTAGGTTAATAATATCTTTGTTAACTTTCGCTTTAATAAATAAACAACATAAGAGGTACAAAATTAATCAATGTAAATTTTGTTTGTATAATTTGATATCTGGCTTTATTCAGCAAAAGCTGAAGCGAATATAAATTGTTCATTATTTCAGTTTATTTTGCTATGGCAGCATGACTCAAATCATAAATCTTAAATCGATTTGTGAAATCACAAATAAATTGTTAATTTAAATGTAATTGAAGATGAAGGTCTGGTTGCAAGTTTTATTATTATTTGAAATATTGTTTTGTGCATAAATGTATTGTAGTTAATATTAACATATAAATTGAAATGAATGCTTATTACTTTAACAGCACTAGTAAATACATTCATATTGTCCAGACACCTCTTACAGCGTATGTGGGTCTATTTTATATCAATTATAAAGTTATATTTATACGAAAACGGAAGCAGATATCGACGAAATAAAATAAACGTCATTTAAATTATATTCCAATCTCCAAATGAAGCCTTTAGCACTTTTGGTCGGCGGCAGATCGGCGTCTTTATACAGACAGACATGGCTAAGTCGACTGGGCTGTTTATAGATTTTCTGGTATCGATGATGCTGCCTTCTGCCTGTGAAATACTTTTCGACAAAGTTATAATATGCATTAATTCATAGGAAGAGTGGTGCTGAAGAACAAATGAGGAAGAGGAAGAGGTGCACGCCTATAACAATATACAATATATATTATGATAGGTAAGTACACGTTTCAGTTTCGCTTCCCGATCCGAATGATCAAGTCAAATCTCCCAGGCATTGATTGCACCATAGGCAAACCGACCGCTAACAATTCAGCAGTTACACTCCAACTATGCCAACACTCACACACGAATACAAATAGTAGTACTCAGTTTGCAGGTATTCACACTTGCGGGTACTCACTGCTGCTACTCATACCCATTCAAGTGCCTAATCATTGCGCTTGCACTCATTTTGCTGGGCATTGTTTGCAAAACTGAATGGCGCCTTCCTTTCGGATCGGGCGTTGCTGTTGTTCACACAATTAAATTCATTTAAGTGCTTCATTATGAGCATTTCTTGATGCTCCACTAAGTAAATCTCGTTTGTGGATTGCATCCATCCATTGCTTGCTGCTTAGCAAAGTCGAATGCAACTCTGCAACTGCAACTGCAGCTCTGCAACTCTGCAATTCTGTAATTCTGCAACTGGCAACTGGCAACTGGCAACTGAGTTTGCTAATTGCTGCAACGAGTTTCACCTTACAATCGCTGTGTGGCATTCTCCTCCTCCTCCTCCTTCTCCTCCTCCTCGGCACATCCCCGACACTTGGCCGATTTTCCAGTTGTTGTTTGCATTTTCAATCACAATTTACTTTGCAGCTCGTCTCCATTCATAATTAAATTTTATCAGGCGCAGATCTGGCCGGGATTAGACATAGACTCCACTCTGAAAGCATAGCTCTTACTGGCTGGAAACGATGTCAGTCGCAATTGTAGCTATGGCTGCTGCCATAGAAACAACATTTGCAACGCTAACAGCCAACAATCATCAGCGCATTCATTTTGCCAACGTCTCGAAGATGCATCCCTTCATCATTTTTGGCCATTTAATTTTCACATAAAATTCCTTGTCGTATCGCGGTAATCGCCAGTCCTAACATTCGAGTCCGGCTCTCGAGCATGTTCCAGCAATTTAATTTTTGCTAAGTTTTCTCATAAAAATGCTCGAAAATCGAAATTACAGGCTGCGCAAATAAAAACAACTATGGCCGATCTGGCCGGTTCCAGCTTGTGGATTGATGGCCAGTTGCGTTTGATTGTTTGATTGATTGCCGGCTAGCTGGCTTGCTGGCTGGCAGTCTGGCTGACTGGCTGGCTGGCTGACTGGCTGGTTGCCTGAATGCCTGAGTGCCAGCTACGATGCTGAAGCTCGAAATGAGGCACCAGGCATTTAATTTGCAACATTACAACCGATAATCAATACAATGAAGAAATATTGCAGCATTCGAATCCGGCGACCCTCGCTCTGCCCCCTCCCCCTCCCCCTCGTCGTATTCCGCTTCTGTCCCCTTACCCCTAGCCAACAAACATGTACATTTCAAAATTGTTGCATTTGCGTCGTTGATGGCTAAAACGTGATTTCTATGTTTCCCAGTCTGCAGCAGAGTTGATGACGACGATGATGATGATGATCTGGCTTATAGCAGGTCAGCTTTCATAGGGGCTGTCAAAGGCGATGCGGCTAGACAGACTGCCAAATGGTTCTACATTGCTTTAAGAAAGTTAAATCAGACCAACTGACAAGCAAAAACTAAGTATTTGATCTAAAATCTATTTCTATATCCATCAGCTGAAAAATTCATTTTAAATATACACATTTTCTCTTTAAAGCACTGCTTGGAAAAGTTTGAATCGCATTTGATCTATTTCAGTTACATAAAACCAAGAAATGAGAAATATAAATTACATTCAATTTAAACTGGAAACTATTTAGAAAAACTTAAAAAATATAATAGCGCTATCATAATCTTAGCATTCAATAGTCTAAAAAACAAATATAATTTGTGATATTTAATTTTGTTAGTTTTTTATCATATCAAATGGCTTGAAGGAAGTAAAAGGCCGACAAGATGTAGTGTAGGAAACCAACAAATAATTTTTGTATTTTACTCAATTTTTGCGATATTTTGTTGATGTTCGCTTTTGCTGTTTTGCAGCATTTGTGCTTTTCCTTCATTTCTCTAAATTGCAATTTGGCCAAATTATATGGCAGACAAAGAGCCGCAAATGCTGCTGAAGCCCCCCGCACGAGACGGACAGGGAGCAGACCCCATTGGACGTGCAAGGAAAATGCATTTTATTTAGTCGACGACGAAGACAACTACGACGACGACGACGACGACGACGACGACGACAGTGAAGCATCCAGCGAAAACAATTGTAATTGAGCCGAAGACTTGCAGACCCTGAGGAAACCGGAGCCCTCAAAATTACTACTTTAAGTAGTGCACAAAATGTCTGTCAAAATGTCTGCAAAACGTGGCCCATATTGCGCCGGGGGAGAACTTAAAAAGTCCATGATACACTGTTGCAGCCAACGATCGATCAATCGGCCATCATGTCGATGGTCAGGTGGGGGAAGTGGCAGTAGAAGGGGAGTCAGAAAGCAACTTGCTGGCGACTGCAATTGCCAACTGCCAACTGCCAACTGCCAACTGCCAACTGCCAACTGCCAATTGCCAACTGCCAAACGGCAAATGGCAATTTGAGGAGGCCAAAACGTTGGACGGCTATAACGCGATTGGTGCATTTAGTTGCCAACTGTTGCCAGTCCCCGGTCGACTCAGTTGTCCACGCGGCGGCCATTTTGAAATTGCCATCAGGCTGCCATCATCTGCCACAAGCAGCTGCATCAGCTGCATCAGCACTTGCAACTACAGCTTGAGCTGCAGCTGAGAGTCGAGCAGAGAGTCTTGGGCAGTCAGCTCCATCTGGCTGGCCAGAGCTACGGATATAGCCGGCAATAAAATTAACAATTTCCGCGCATTTAAAATCGAATACAAAGCACACAATGGGCTACAGACCCAAATTAGTAGGGGAGTAAGTTCTTCCAACCCTTCAAATTGGCATTATTCAATGACAATGCCGGCAGGGCACAGTGGAACATCGCTATGCTCAACTCGCATTGTCTATATTTATATATATTCGGATGTTGCGCGTTAGCCAAACTTGGTCTTATTTATTACAATAATACATGCGAATTGTCATCATCATAATCATATTGCTGATGCTGGTCACCAAGTATTATATATTCCATTTACACAAAGTAAGATGGTTGAAAAAGAATTTAATTAATTTCCAACTTTCATTAAATTTAAGATTCTTATAATCTATTTTTTTTTTTTGAATGAAAATGATTTTAATTACATCTAAACTCCGTTAAAATATTAAAGGCTCAAAGGCATGATATGTTTAGTATCAGTATCAGTTGAGTATTGATTTTGTTGAGTGTGGCAAGTGTAGCTTGTGGAATTTTCTTTCGGTTCGACTATCTCGTAGCTGTCCCGTATGTGTGCCAAAGTCTTTTAGAAACTTTTCCTCCACAAATATCAATTTCCGCTGGCGACGTTTTGCCCATAAAAAAGAGCAGCATAAATTGTTGCCATTGAGAAGACAGTAAATTGTATGTGAAAGCAGCTAAAAGCGCCACATTATACAAGCCAAGACTTCCAAAGAGAGAGAGACAGAGAGAGAGAGAGAGAGGGAGAGAGAGAGAAAGAGAGGGTAGCAGGGGGTAGATAAGCGTTAGGCAAAAGACGCCAGTTGACAGGGACCGGAAATGTGCGCTAAAGCGAGATGGCGCTGTCATTGCCAGGACTTGACTGGTTTGGGCAGAGTGTGGGAGGGGGGAGGGTGGGGGATATGTGGGTGGCTTTCACTGGGGCTGAGGAGGGGTGGCTTTGGCTGCTGCTGCTGCTTGGGGTGTGTGCGTGCGTAAAACACGAATGCCGCCGCCATTGAGCGACTATCGAAGCATGGAGCTAGAGGCAAGGACTGCCCCAACCACAATACACCCCCCCACCCACCTCCTCGGGCTCTGACGTCAGATGCATGCGCAACAAACTAACCGAAAACTTTCTATCAAACTTTGTGTCTGCCTGTGTGTGTGTGCAGTGTGTGTGGCTATATGTGTGTTTGGCTGTGTGTAGTGTGTGTGTGGCTATATGTGTGTTTGGCTGTGTGTGTGTGTGTGTGTGCACATAAGCGTTATTTTTCTGCGCTAGAAAATCGGCATAATAAACGTAAATGTTTGCCGAAAGACGTAAAAACAAACTGCCAAACGCAAATTTATATGTAAGTGCATATACGTATGTTTGTATGTGTGTGTATATGTGTGTATGCGTGTGTATGTATAGTGTGTGTGTGTGTGTATGTATAGTGTGTGTGTGTGCGTATGCCATGCCAAGCAAATAAAACTAAATCAGTGGCACTTTGTGCAATTTATATGTTAATATCATTTGCCTTTGTAGTCAATTTGGCCCGACGGGCGCTTGTAATTGGCTTGGGGTTAAGGAAACAGAAAATAAAAAATTTAGCAAGGGGTGAGCACATGTGTGTATATGTGTATGTGTGTGTGTGTGTGTGTGTGTGTGAGTGAGTGTGGGTTTGGGTGTGCAAACTTACTGAACTAGAAGATAATGCTGCCAAGCCAGCGACTGCGACAAATTTGCGTCATAAAGAACAAAGACAAACTGAGTGGCGAAATCAACACACACACACACACACACACACACACACATACACACACACTCTTACACACACACAGACACATACACATACATGCATTTAGAAGTTCGTTAGCCGAAAATTGAATTATGAAACAAGCAAAAATGGAACGGAGTGTTCTTTTCCAAAGTGCCTGACAGAGTATATTCGACTGAGAGATATCCTGTTCTCAGCTAAACTCAACAAATGTCATAGAATTTCGCACTTATATTAAGTATTGAACTTGTTATGAGCACTTTAATATTGCTTTGAGAATGAAATGTTCTTTGATCATTGATATTAATGAGCAATTCAAGATCTGTAGAAAAAAAAGTGTGAATTCTACAGTTATGAAGTGGGTTTGACTAGGATACTGAACGCAGCTGCTAATCAAATTTTTTCTTGTTTTTTTGATCAAATTTCCATTTAAAAAGCTTTGCACACACAAATGTAAGCAGGTGTGCAAGAGTTCTCATTTCTGGGATTTGGCTGACACTCTGAAGGAAAAGAAGAAATACGAACTGAAATGCGAAAGATTACATTCCAAATTCTCAAGTCTCTAGCTATAAGGACACTTATTCCTTATTATCTGCAGTTGATGCTCATCAAGAATATGTATTTCCAACAAAAATAAATATGTAAAATATATATGGGTCCGAAGATTTTTTTCTGTATGCCAAAAGTTTTTATATAGTTTGTGTTGTTGCAGACTAATAATCGGAATTGTGCTAAAAAATATCGAAGAAAATGCAGTGCTATGCCAGTTTTGACACCACTTGACACCTGTATCCTTAAACTGTGATTGGCCGCAGAATTTGATTATATGTTTGAACACTTCCATTCGACGTTCTCACTCATTCTCTCTCCCTTTCTGTCGCTGTCTCGCTGTCTCTTTCGCTGGCTAAATGTGTTGTGAATCAATTTGAATAGGAGTGGAATACAAGCCGTGCTGACGCTAATTGCCATGTAGGCAGTCAAAGTGGCACAAACAAACAATTCAACAGCCAAGCAAATAAGCCAAATGCAAAAGGCAAAACTGGGCAGGGGGGCGAAAGTCAAACGGATGTTGCGTATGCGCCGTGTGGCCGACGACCAACGCCCACGATGACTAGGACGAGTGCGAGTGCGAGTGCGAGAACTTGGAGAACGTGTGGGGCATTAAATGTCACACACAGCGCCACACACGTGCCAGGAAGTCAAGTGGTTGGTCATAATACGGCTGACACTCATAAATCTAAACAAATGGCAAGGCAAATAAACGCGCACAACGCCACAAGGATAAGGGCAAGGACAAGGGCGCTGGTTGGCTACGGCTGCGGCTGTGGCTGAGGGATGGCGGGTTGGCGGGTTAGCGGGGTGGATTGCCTTTGCATATGCGTTGGCCATGACTAATTTGCATTATGATCCATCCGAAGGACGTTGAGGACGACGTCGCCGGTTGCCATAATCTGCCTCAAATCGTTTTTATTGTTCGCACTTAAGTTGCGTAAAATAAAAATCATGTTTCTAACGCCACACACAACCTGCCTCTCTGCCACACCACCCCCCGTTCCCCTTCGCATTCCCATTCCATTTTCCCTTCCCATACCCGTTGCCAGTGCACGTTGAGCTCAAGAAAAGCCACAGCATGTGAGTCTTTGCTGGTGGGCTGCCCCAGATCCCCATACTAAGCTCCATTTGCCCTGAATGCCATAATTTTTATGTGAAAGCATCACGCATGAACTTCCCCCTCCCACACTCCCACACTCCCACACTCCCCTCCTCTCCCCATTCCCTTGGAGCTTTATCAGACTTAGCCTTGTGTGTTACGGCGCTGCTTTTGTTCAAGAAAATCTGCGCCACAAATCTGTGATTTTTTCCGTTCTTTTTTTTTTTGTTTTTGTTTCATTTTTTTTTTTTTTTTTTTTTGGGTGGGCGTGCATTGGGGCACATTTTATGACTGTGTTTTTCTTTGCATCGCTTTTCGGGGCACAAAGTATTTTTATAGCTCAATTAGCATATGCAAAGAGGGTTGCCGCCCACGCTGGCATACAGTACGCCCCGAAAGGGTTGTCGACTCCAACATTCTGCCAGATAATTAATCAAAATAAAATTGTTTTCCTCAACATTTCCACATAAAAATGGAGACATTTTCTTGCTCAAATTCAAACTGAACGCCACATTAAATCGAGTGAATAACATGAATAACTCAATAGACTCGAGTTGCGAAGCTTGGTGCTCGAAATGTGCACAGTAAAAAACCAAAACTATTTTCATAAATGTTAAGCAAATAAATTTAATTTTATTTAATATAAATAAATATAAACATTTTTACTGAACAAATGTTTTTGGCACCAATTTAATCTTTACTCTTTAATATTGCTATTTCAAAAGTTCTTTAATCAATAAACTTAATTATTGCGAATATAATAATTACATTAATTTTTAAAATTAATATAAATTAATACAAAATTGTAAATTAATAATTAAATTTAAATTGAAATTGTAATTATTTGTTCTAATTCTTATTTCGCAGAGACAAACATAATTAAGCCAATAATGAGTCCGTATGAATGGCGTCTGGTATATGTAAAAAAAATGTTTTAAGGATGATTTTAAATAGAAGAGTTTTATAATATAATTTATGTTATTTGTTAACCCCTTAAATACATGTGTATGCATATGTAAAGGTGTGTGTGGTTGCCTACTTTTGTGCGCAATTGGAAATTAATTTTAGCGAAGTTTTGCCGGCCGCGTGTTCAGAGTGGGTTAAATGACTTTAATCACTTCCCATGGAACCAACAAGCCAACAACCACCACAAAAGTCAAGTGGCCCGGACCCACTCATTGTGGTGTGGGCTCACGTGTGCCGCTAAACCCTCCCGTTAGCCAGGACTAAGGTCCCCGGGCCCAAATACGAGTGAGTCGATGGCGGCAGGCATGATTTATGCTCGCCAGTGGCAACAATAACAAATCAACGGCAAGCGACGTCAGCAAAAAAAAAAAAGCAAAAAAAAAAAACTACAAACGGAAACAAAATACCGTTGGAAAGCACTTAAGGACCTTTTCATTAAGTGCGCAGCGCCGACGCCGACGACGGCGTTGGCGTTCATTGGCGGTCGACGGTAGCGTAAAATTTACTCTCGAGCTGATTTGACATGTTCACAGGCAAATTAGTGTCGCCCTTTGCTGGCGGCACATTAATTTCAACGCTAGCCAGCAATGCCACACCACCGCACCACAGCACCACCGCACAATCCCCTGCACCCCTGCGTGTTAAGCAACAAATTTTCGTCGACTGCCACCTAAAATGTTATTTAGCGCATGTTTTAGCCTTATTTATTAAAGCGAAATTATTGTTAATGAGCCGGGCGGAAAACTCAAACCACCCAACCACCCCACCACCCAACCACCCAACCGCCAAACCACCCCCACCAGCAAACACCCACAGAGTTGACTTCAACGCAAAACCAAAAATCAGGCAAACCAAATTCCGACGCCTTTTCGACATTAACGTGAAGTAAAACTGGCAAACTAATTGCGTGAATTTCGTCGAGCAGTCCGGGAAACTGTTTCGCCTTCGCTATCGCGCATTTAAACGAAGGCATTTGATTCTTGTGCCGATAGTGCCACAAAATGATTTAAGGCACCCACAAAACACATAGGCCGAGAACAGTGCAAAACAAAAACAATAATCACAACTGTCGTTATAAGCGCTCCTGCGAGGACTCCAAGAAATGGGAAGTGGGTGGAGGTGGAGGTGGATTTGTGAGGTTGTGGGGTTGATTGCAGATTGTTTGGCCTGGTAAAATGGCGTAAATATTATTTGGTTAGAGGAGAACCTATAAAATGTGTAACAAAAGGAAACTCATTTAAGATATTTATGAAGTACTTTGCCAAAGATTTGTAACGACCCAGAGACTTGTTTAGCTTGTATTTCTATATTTATGTGTTTGTGTCTGCACGCGTGCGTGTGTGTGTGTGTGTCTGTGTGTATGGGCTGAGTATTGTAATGAGGGCTGGCTAAACTGGCTGGGTGGAGTTGTGGCCAATGTCTGGGCCTAATGAGCTTGAAATTGTGGTTATTGCGGTACATATGAGCAAGAAAACATGCATCGCAACGCTAATAACAATAGAAGTCTGTCAAACTCAGTTGGAATGTTTGAATAAATCGGACAAGCTGATAATAAATTATAATATATGCAAAAGTTATCGTACTTTGCCTAGTCTTGTCTTGACGATTGTTTTATGCTAAACTTAAGATTAGCACTTGAATTTTAAGATCGTCTAATACATTCATTGATTCAAAATAACCTATTTATAATAGACATGCTATGAGATAATTGGTATAGTTCAAAGCAGGCGAATTTCTAGAATTTCAAAGTATTAAACTACCAGATCTGACGTCTTTAATCGCCCACAATTTAAGGAAATAACAGCAAGTAATGGCGAACAATTGAGCTGGAATACTAAACGGTCTCTTGACGGACATCATTGACTAAGACGTAAAATAACTAGACTAGGTGTAGTCCGCAGTGATCTTTGCCGTGTCGACTTAGCTAGGCATAGAAACTCTCAACGCAACAAAGATGGAAGAGCTATGGGCTCAATGGGTCGTACAGCTCGCGATCGGAATTTCTCTGCTAGAATTCGCAGCAGTAGCAAAAGCAGAGCAATATTTCCATTGCTTTTACTGCCAATCGGTTCAATCGCTGATAATAAATATAAAATGAAAATAAATTTGTATTTGGTACTAGTACAAATAAGATTATTAGAACATTGGGCTGTCATGGCTAAGTGCATTATTTTTGGCTTGCTGTTCAATTGCTCATCGAGTGACCCTTGGCAAAGGAAGGCAACTGTTGGCTGTTCTTCAGTTGCACGTTTAAAAGTGGCTGGCTTTTGTTTGGGCCAAGTTGCGTGCTTGTTACATGTACTTTCCCACAAAAAATATACCCCGCCTTGCAATCATATTGAAGCGCATTTCCGCACACCCAAAGACAATGGACACACACACACACACACACACACATGCTGAGCCACACACGGCGCTCAAAGAGTAACAGAAAATTGTTTTGGCAATTAAAAAAAAAATTCGGTCGGCGAACAAGCTGGAAAATATGTATGTACGAAAAGATGATGGCGAATAACTCAAAAAACTACATAGAAAAAGAAAAAAAATTGCCGCATCATTTGAAATTCATTAGGTCGTAGGTTGAATATGTTTTTTCGGGTTGGGGTGTGGGGAATTGGGAGTTTCGAGAGGAGGGGGGGTGAGGCAATTGAGTTCCTTTCTTGTTGCTCTGAAGGGTATAAATAAATCAACAGCCTCGCGTGCTTGACAGTTGGCCATGAGTAATAGAGATGAAACACTGAGAGAATTATACCAAAATCGAGAGAGGGTGAAACGGATGGACAGAGAAAGAGAGAGAGAGTGTGTGTGAGTGTGTGAGAGAGAGAGAGAGAGACTTGGTGAGAAGTCGTCAATCATGACAGTGAAATGTGTCAACAAACGTCAAACAACAGCGGCCACAGTGCGGTCACAGCTTCATCAGCTGTCAGGCAAGGATGCGAGGATGAGACTGTGACCAGGCACTGGGCCCAGGATAAGCGCGCCTCTACATCAAATTGAGTGATGATCTCACAATGATTTGTCACAAAACATAAAAACAACTGCAACAACTCACTCAAAGCGACAGAAATACAATTGAAATGCATACAATAATAAAAAAAAAATTATCCATAAATATATTTAATTTAATCTTTTATTTCTCTTTTTTTTTAAATGATTATAACATAAATTATTAATTTGATTTATTAATTTTTAAGTAAATGAAACACAAGATTATAATATACCCAGCAACATCTGATATTCAGAATCGAATTGGAAGATATGATATATAGATTGACTAATCAACGCTAAATAAAGGTATATTTCCGCCAAAATTAAAATTCAAAGTTGTATTCAGGATGTCTACCTGATGAATTTAGGTACCGATTCCGATTCAGATACGTCAAATGTATATAATATAATTTGTTTATGTTTGTCAAGAATCAAGTCGATCAAGCCATGTTCATCGATCTCAGTTCTCGTGTATCATAATTCATAGTATCAGTTTTTGGGTTTTGGGTTTTACAAACACTTTTAAGCAATATTTCGATTTCGATTCTGAACTCCGATTTCGTTAAACATCCGGTGCGATTCAGATTCCAATTCCGGCCGGACAATGTAATTTCGATGTAATTTCTTGTCATGCGAGCTGTAAAGAAAACGGTTTTGAAAAAGGCCGGCAAAGATAAAAAATAGATGAAGAAGCTAGGCACGCAGACCGCAATGTACCAGTGATAATGCAGTGCGATTCATATATTAAAAGTGCATAATTTGTAGTTAACAACATTTCTGTGTCGCTGTCGGCGTATTCTCATTTGCTTAATGCGTTTATCGCACCTCTTTATAATAGTTGCATACCTTGCCCGAGGCATTGCAACAATTAACAAGTTGGGAACTGTATGCCCAAGGACCTGTTCTAGTCCTTCGTGTTGTCTGACACACACATACATATAAATGAACATTTTCATGCATATTTCATCTCGATATTATTCCAGCGTTTTATGCATTTATGAGAAAGAAAGAAAAAACACAACGCAACGAAACATTTTTAATGCGTTTTATGCGTGCGCGCATTTTAAGTGACTAAAAATGCTAATCGGACAAATTAAATGCCCCCCTTCCCACTCCCCCTCCCCACCCATCTCTCTCTCTCTCTCTTATTCCTCTGCAAGTCTCCCACACTGCTCGAGCTTCTTATCTTTATCAATGTGTGCGTTTGTGTGTGTTTGTGTGTCTGTTTGTTAGGGCTCCTGGTCAGCGTCCGCTAAACGACGGTTTGTTTGGCTAACAACAAATGAGGTTTTGGCCCTGGGTGTTGCTGTTGTAGTTTTACGCTAATGTGAAAGCAAAGTAATGCAAACGACCAAACGCAGGGCAGGTGCTGGTGTTGGCTGGAATGGGTTGGGATGGAGAGGGTGTTTTTCTTTTGCATGACCAACAAACAGTTTGCTGTTGTTGGTGTGTGAATTATTTTATGTGAATTTGATTGCGAGCGTTTATGCCGGAAAACACGCGGCCCATTCCCCAAAACGCTTCAAACTCCGACTTGGTGTAGGGAGTAGCCTGTAGGCTGTAGGGTAACGCTAGTCCGGAGCCGGCAATATAAGTTTTTGTTAACAGGAACCCCATAGATTTGGCATATGCGGAAACGGAATTGGCATAAGCCAAGCCTTGAGTTGTGAGCGAGGCACAAAATTGAAAGCGTTGACGCTTTTGGGCAGAGACCGCTCAGTTTCCGAATGCATTTAAAATTCTATGCTATGCCCAAAACTCAATGCTCAATGCTTGCCCATGCCTCCTCTCCTCTCCTCTCCTCCCTCCCATTCGAACGGTTCCCCCCACGTCGATCTTACACACTTGCGCTCTCCCGTATTAATCATAATTATGTAAATTTCTTGCCACTGTACCGGGGCCTTTGGTGGGCATTTTCTTATTTTTTTTTTTTCGTGATTGTAGAGGAAGGCTGGCGGGAGGTGGGGGGGTGCTCTTTTTGTAGGTTGTTTGCACAATTTTCCACCTTTTATAGTACAGTTAATTTTCGTGCTCGTTGCGGGTTCGCGTTTTGCCCTTGCCTTTTTGCATAATACATGACTGCCTGTAATAAAAAGTAAAATAATAAATAAATATATACATTTATATATACATATATATATTTATGTATATATATATATATATGGGCAGCTGAGGAGGAGAAAATAGAGAGCGAGCGAGGAAGGGAAATGTCAAGAATTTCCCAGTTCGTTTTGGAAACGTTTTTATGCAATTTATTTGTGTTGCGATTAACGCCAACGTTTCCACTGCTTTTCATATTTGCTGGCACACACCAATATACAGTTACTTATGAATGTTTGCGTGTGTGTGTGTGTGTGTCTGTCAAGCTGGTCTAAAAGTGGCTATATTTAAACGTTAAGTCACTGTTTGACTTGTAAGTGACCTGAGCGCCCCTTTAAATCGTCGCATCAGATTTTAGATAAACACTTAAAGATAGTTTAATCCGATGTGTTCAAACTGCTAAAGGTTTTTTTTTAGTCGATTTTGAACTGCTTGGGGTATTATTAAGATATGTATTACATTTGCAAAATGGGGTCACTTGAAAATCATTTGATTGGCTCAATAATATTGAGAGATCTGCAGCGGATCGTTCTGGATTGATGTTCAATTACTATTCCAATGTTAATTCTTACTTTTTGGGATATATGACTTTGATCCGCTTGTGAATCATAACCACTTCAAAATTACTTTCAAATGAGTTTACACAGCGAAAGTTGCCTTGAGTGGAGATCCATTGTTACAGTTTGGTATTAGTCCAAAACAAGAGAATCTCTGTTAGCAGGTAATACAGCTCATTAATGTTTTCGATCATAAAGTAAAAATTGCACATATTAAAGAATTGTGTGACTAAAGGAAATGTCCGTGCAAGCGAACTGCCCGTTAATGGGAGCTTTCACTGTATATATAATTTGTCGAGTGTGGAGACAAATATGTGGGTGGGAAAGCGAAGCTAAGAAGCAGGCCTTAGCAGGCACCTTGGCGTAGTTCAGGCCCGTCTAACTGCACCGGCAATAACATCAAATAATTAACTAATTAAAACCCAAGCAACAACCTACGACTAACAGCAACAGCAACAACAACAACAACAACAACAGCAACTGGCAGTAATCGCAAATTATGAGTGCGCGCTTTTTCCCGGGTTTGGGATCCAGTTACTAACTAACTTTAGTATCGCATATCAGCTAGCTAGCTAGCTAGCTGCGGCAGAGGGCGGGGACGGAAAACATTTGCCAAAACAGAGCCAGCGATGCCTGTGAAAAACCGCAACAAGCTCAGCGAGCAATTTTCACACAATTTGCAATGCGAACGAGATGGAAACAAATACCGCAAACCAAAGCCGAAGCTGAAGCTGAAGCTAAAACTAAACTCACAAGCAGCTTTAACTAGTTCAGTTGATAGAGGGATTGTTGTAGCTAGTTGATGCTACCATAATTAAAACAGTTGGCTTGTTGTCTTGCTGCCAGACGCCAAATTCAAATCGAAACAGCAGCAGCAAACAGCCAACGATGAACAACAAAGGCCAATTAAACATTTAGTTGTTACCGACCAGCTACGAGAAATGCATTTTGCATGAACTTCCTCCTATGCATCTACAAAATGATCGAAAGTCTTCTTTTCTTTTAAGCCGCATGAGTTTCCGGCATGCTACAAAGTAGTACAGCAATATCTCGAGACCTAAATCAAAACTATTCTTTAACTATCAGTTCACATTTATTGAATTCAATCTACAAATAGTATAAATAAATAAACACATTTCTTGACTATATGTCTGTAGAAAACACACATTGATAGATATATTTTGAATAGCTTTTGCGGCTGCTGCTGAGCTGTGCTGATTTTTACAAACTTTAGTTTTTGGAATACTCAAGATAAAGGTGCTTTATTCGCTTTGAATACACAACGAACTGAACTGCTTACTGAACCGAACCCAATTTACAATTCCCAAATGTTTTGGACTGATTGAACTGGTTAACAGTCGTGTCGCAAAAGCAATTTCTTCGTAAGCTAAATAAACATTGGCAGTGCTGTTTCAGGTAAAGTGAGCAAAAAGCCCGCACAGCTCAAGTTCTACAATGCCATTAACTTTGTTTTACTTTCATTAATCATACGCAGTGTGTGACGCAAAGAAGGCAATTGAAAATGATGAAAATGGGGGAAATGGTCAAAAGTGTTGCCGTCCAATTGATTGATTGATTGACTGCGCAACAAACTGGCTAAGTGCGTTTTGGTCATTTGTCACGAAAGCGAAACGAAAGTGTCCAATGGATGTTAAACGCCATACTCAGGGGTTGCTGCCACAGCACAGCACAACCCACCCACTTGGCTGGCTGGCTGGCTGGCTGCATATGCAAAGCACAACTAAACAGCGCTAAAGAGTACAAAGTGTTGTTGGGGTTACCCCCTTGGAATTTGCACGCGTTCACGTTAAACGCTGAAAATTAAAAGGCAGCAACATTGCCAGCCAACCAGCCCCTTAACCGCTCAATACCGCCCAACCACCCAACCACCCCAACCTCCCTGCTAATCGCACTGCCGGACTTGCATTCAATGCAGTTTCGTGACTCGTTTCGTCTTTGACACCAAAAGTCTGCCTGTACTTAGAACAACAACAGCAACGAGTCGAAGGCTCTAAAAGGCTCTTTTGTAAAACCAACCCAAACTTCAGCAACCCCAACCCCAACCCGAACCCCAACCCCAACCCCAACTCAGCCCCTAACCCTGTGTGGTGTTGAAGCTGACCAATTGTTACGATTGCATGCTAACATTGTAATTGATTGCCTCAGCTCAATTTGGGGGGGGGGGGGAGAGGCGTGTTGTGGGAGAGGGGATGTTGTTGCTGTTGGTAATTTGATTGCGCAATTTGCGCGCATTGTGTTGCATAGTTTTTGGCGCGCAAGCCAGCTTGTCGCATGCCACAAGCTGCCCCGTAGTGACCAGGCCTGGGCCCCGATGAGGATTTGGGTTTCGGCTTGGGTTTGGGTTTGGGGCAATAAGAACGCACGAAACCGCCAACGAACATGACATGCATTTATGTCACGTCACATGTGGAACACGCATGGCCAACACCAACACCAACGCACACTAGCACACTAGCACACACACACACACACCAAGACACGAGTGCAACTATTTTAATTGGCGGCATTCCGCAATTTTATGACTTTTAAAATTCTACATATATTTCATGCCTTTGCATGGCAAATGGCAAACATGCAACGTTGCCACACTTCAATTGGCTTTTGAAGGACACACATACAAGTGCAATGCAATGCGCAAGGATATGCCTGAGTGAGGCGAATGCTCTTTTACTGGGTGTACAGGGGGTAGGGGGTAGGGAGAGGCAAACGCTCGCTTGTCCGCCCGGTTTGTTCTTGTTGTTGTAATTAGTGAGCTGCATTTCTTTGCCACTTTTGGCCGTGGCAATTAAGCAAACTGGCAGCGAGCACACACACAACTACACACATATAAATATATACAGAGTCACAGTCACACACACATACACACACAGCCAGCAACTATATGAACAAGAATAAATCCCCCCGCACCGTGCCCTCCCTCAAGAGGGCTGCTCCAAAAGGCTATGCAAAACCCGAATATGAAATTATGCAATTAAGCAGTGGGATGGCGCGGGGCGGCCAGGGAAAACTTGAGAATACATATATGCATATATATGTATATATATATGTGTTTGAATGTGTAAACGGAGCAGACATTTGGAACAGAAAATTAATGGAGAGGTAGCACTGCAAGTGAGGCCAAGGGCAGTGCTAGGCTAGCAAACTTGTACGTTAACAATCGATTAATTGTTATCGATTATGTCAATATTGCGTGTGTGTGTGTAAGTGCACATCTAAAATTATTATTTAATTAGAGATAAATGATAAATGATATTGGCATTCATATTCGATAATTGAGTGACAATCGATAAGTTATCGATTGCATAAGCATTTGTGTGTAAAGTGAATTTGATTATAATTACACTTTAATGTATAGCCATTTAAAATTTATCGATTGCGCATTTGAATATAAATCGATAGGTTTCTAGAGTTTCTTAATGAATATCGGATAATACAAATTTCGATCTATATATGCACATACATATGTACATTTAAGTGTAGATTACCGCGTGGCATCAGTCGTAATGTTTTCACTCACAGCTCCAAAGTCGTCGACAGATCCAACAGTTTATCGGCCTAAGCAGTGCCCAGCGGGACGCAACTCATTCAACCCAAGTTGGAGTCCGAGTCCAATCTGAACCTTTATTTTATAGTTTTTTATTCTTCTTTTTTTGCCACTGACAATAAGCGTTGTGCAGCTGCTGCAGTTGCAGCTTCAGCTTGAGCCAGAGCCACAAACACCTTTTATGGGGTGTCATTAAACGTGGACGGTGGAAACAGAGACGCAGTTGGGAGATACGTTGGGGAATGGTTCGTGCGGGGGCCAAGGGGACATCTCACAATGTTGCTGAGCGGTGTGTTTTTTTTTTATGGCTGCAACTTGGGCCCATTTTGCATTTCACTTTAATTCAATACGACTTAATTTCTTTTCGGATGATGACCGGCGAATGCAACCCGCAGCGACAATTCTTGCTGCCGAGAAAGGTGGCGAGATAACCGAGGAGCGAGTGGACAGAACAGAGTGGACGCAAAGCGAGAAATGCTTATAAATGCCCAAATGCGCGTAGCCGATTAATTGCACATAAAAATTAACAATAATCAGCATCAACAGCAGCAGCAGCAGCAGCAGCAGCAGCACCTGACTATTGTTAAGCTAAAGTTGCAGCAGCAGCAGCAGCGGCAGCGGCAGCCTGAGCCAGAGACGCAGCCGCAGCCATAGTTATCACACCTTTTGTGGCAGGCAACGTGGGCTCAACAATGTTGCACTTTGAATGCCGGGCAACAGCATTTTTTATGTGCACCAAATTGAGTCATAAAATGCATTTTCACCTCCGCTGACTACAACAAAAATCAAATAAAAAAAAACTGGAAACCCGAACTTAAAGTGCAACTGGCGAATGGCGACCAGCGGGTCTTAAGCGATGCATTTGAAATGCGCTTAGTTGATTTTAATGGGAACATGCAAATAATTACTGTCGCAGGGGGCAAGGTGGCAAGGTTGCCACGTTTAGCGAGGCATCAGGTGCGCCTAAGCACAATGGGGAACACATAAAAGTCAAACTTACTTAACTCAAACCAACAGCTGCAACGAGAATAAAGAAAGGGAAAAAAAGAAACAATTATTTCCGCTTTGAGCTGGACAACAATTTTTAGATAAATAACAAGGGCATTAAGTTGTTGTCACGAAAGAGGAATCATTTAATCGGTTGAAAGATATTTCCAATATGAAATTTGCACAATCTTCAAAATATTCCAAAAATTTTCGATTAACTCATTTTAATTTTTCATAAAATTCAAGCTGTGGATAATTAATACAAAATGAATTTTATCCTGAATCTCTCAAATTGATAGTGCGAGTCTAAAAGGTTTTAATATACGTTTAAATTTGTTATCATATGCCTAAGGATCATTAAGGATCATGTTGTGATCAGTAAGAGATGATATTCAGGCATAAGAAGATATTCGATAGCAATTTCATACTATATGTCCTAATTTGTATTTAAATATAAAATTAACTGGATGAGCACAATTGTCGTTTGATTCGATCGATTTTATCGATTGCGATTAATTATCGAATATGCATAGCCGGATGATAGATATTGGCATTAAGTATGCGTTGATAAGTCTGCGGCACAATTATCACTTTAAATTTATGGCAAGTGGTAACTGGAATCAAAACTGGAACTGGAACAGGAACAGCGGCTGGCACCGAGGAGGAGCACAAGACAAAATTTGAGATGTTTTATGGGCGACTAAAAATTTGCCCAACCTGGCCGATAAGAGGAGCCCAGCAACACAGCAACACAGCAACTTAATGACTAACGACGACAGACTGCAAGAAAGGCAGCAGGCAGCAGGCAATGACTTGGCAAACACCCTAACATTGCCCAACCAACCAGCCACAAATGGGAGTGGACAAGTGACAAGCTGGATGTGAAATGAGCAGTGCCGGTTGCCGGTTGCCGGTCAAGTTAACAGCGGCGCAAGGAGGTGTTGATTGTGGCCTTTTGTGAACCTCTCAGCATCTCAGCCAAGTTGGCAACTCAGCTTCTCGTTGTGACCATAAAATGTTTGCACAGGTGCCAAAATCATTTTCGTAGCCGGCAGTTCAGTTCCTCAGCTAGATGCGTAGAATTTATAGGCTGGCGCGGGCACTAAAAATTTAAATTGCGGCCATTTAGTGGCCAACACAAACAACAACAATTGCAACAACAGGCATAGCAACAACAACAATAACAGCAACAACTCCTAAGAGCCAAGCATCAAACGACATCAATTTAAACGAGCGCCGTTCAAAGGAGCGTTCCTTATTTATTCATATGCATACGCTTTCAATGGGTATTCTGATATTTGAACGACGTGTGTAACGCACTTGAGTAGGATATTATTAGTATATTCTGGATGGGAGAGTGGGAAAAAGTGTTACAGCTAAGATTTAGATTACAATCAAAAGTTAAAACAGACAACAGATTCTGCATTGTCAATTCTTTACTTGTATGTTTAATAATATATTTGATTTGACTATGCCTGTTAGGGTATTAAATGTCCGCTCACACCGAAGATTGCACTTCTTTCTTGTTTGCCCTGGTACACTGAGAAAATAAGATAGATAATCGTGTACTTGCCATCATAGAAAAAAAAACACAATGATAAGATCAAAGGTGCAGTGTTCTTCATGAGTTAAGAACTTGATTACTTTAGATTTAATCATTTTTTTATGTAGAAATTCTGTGCTGGTTTCTTAGCGTGCAGTTTTTTTTTTTTGGCTTGAGCTGTCCTTTATCTCAGTTCATTTTGTTGTTGTTGTTGTTGTCGTTGTTGTTGGCTTGCTGGCTGATCTGGAGCAACGATAAATTGGTGCCACCTTTGTTGGCCCCTTGTCCGTTGTTGTTGACAAATCAGTTGACGTCGCGACGGCACACGCGCTGCCCAGTTCGACGTTCTCGGAGTCTGTTTTATTCGGCAGACCCGTTGTCACCTACAAAACCCATTTACCCCCACGTCGCGACTGTCACACTGTCGCATCCCAATGGTCCATCGTCATCGTCATCGTCGTTGTCGTTGTCGTCTGCGAAGGGCAACACATTAAAAGTAAATTAACTTATCAGCGACAAAGATCAGTTATTTTATTACGTTTGTCCACGCAGTAACACGAACATTATAATATCAAAGATGCCGATTAAGATTCTCAATGAAACTGAGCGAGATGCAGCCACATCCACAGCGATAAGGACAGCGATATCGAGCAAGGCAATAAAGAGCAAAAGGGATGGAGAGGGAGGGTGAGAAATAGGGGTAGATAGTTAGTAGTTAAATCACTCAGTTGCCCAGTTGCTGCGAATATTTATGCTTTGTGTGGACAACTTGCTGGAAATATATCTAGTTATATATATAGTTCACTAGAGATCTATCGAGGTCTACAAAGTCTCTGTATTTCTGCTTTTATCTGCTATCCAAATGAGCATTAGACGATTGTAAGAAATTCCCAAGCACACATCTAACACTTAAGATTGCCCCATCGACGTCAACATCTTGATAAGTGGCATCATTTGAGATTACACATTGCACTCTCCGCACATATCACTTATATGTATCCAGGGGATAGCTTTAGGCTCTGAAGGAAGCACAATCGATACAATCCCCAATAAAAATAATATATATATATATATATGTATGTAGATATATAATATTATTTACATAATTTAATATCTGGTTTCAATTTAGATAACTAGAGTCTTCATTCATAGGTTAAAGCTTGTAGCACTAGGTACAAAATGTTAATATGCAAAATTAAATATTATATTATAAATATAATTATATTATAAATATAATATAAGTTGTAAATAAAATATATTTCGTGCTCGTTTATAAAGTGTCAATAAACTGAAACTGAAATCCTTGAGCTCAACGATCGGCGCAACAGGAGTCTCTGAGGCACAACCCACAATTCAGAAAGTCCGCCGGCAATGCAGAGTATCTCTCTCTCTCTCTCTCTCTCTCTCTCTCTCTCTCTCTCTCTGTCTCTCTTTCTCTATGTATACGTATATATAAATTTATATATTTATATATTTTTATACATATACCTTGCTCTCGTTGACTCTGTCTTATCTGGCTAGCTGATGGGGTTTTTCTTTATTTTTGGGTAGGAGGGCGGGGCATCTACTCGCCTGGTTGGCTGACCAACTGACTGACTGGCTGGCTGGTTGGTTGGCTGGTTGGTTGGCTTGCTGGCTTGCTGGCTTGCCGCCTGTGTTGCGGATGTTGTTAACAGCAGAGCAAACACATTGATAAGGCAGTAGAGTCAATAAATTAGTGAACATTAACTGGCAAACAAACACGCTAATTAGATAGTTAGATAGCCAAGTTAGCAAGTCAGACGGCTGCCAGCAGCTACAAAATTCGCAGAACAATTTGGACAGAGGGGGGTGGACATGGGCAGGGGGTTTGCTCAGTTAGAGAGGATGGCAAAGGCCTCCTGTGGCTGCGCTTGCGAATGCACAAAATTACGACCGGAAAAACTGGCAAGTATCCAGTTTGCACACCAAAAGCAACAGGGTGAGGATCGGGGGTAGAGGCTGAGAGGTTGTGCGAGGGGGAGGGGGGTAAGGGGGTAAGGGGGTGACAGACAAACTGACAACTGGCAACTGCGCATTGCGCATTGCGGTTGGCGACTTTTATACAAAAGTATATAGTTTTGTACAATTATTTTAAGCATTCAATTGGAATTCGACCGCAGCAGGCAGAAGGAGGCGACCGCAGGATACTTTTGCCTGCCGCTGGCAATTACATGCATTTAAATGCAATAACCGTCATCAGCCGGAATGAGCACCAGAATGAATGAGCAGCCAGTCAGCCAGCCAGCCAGTCAGTCCATCAGTCAGTCATTCAGTCAGTCGCAAAGTAATTTTTGTGTGCATTGAGACTAATTATTTAAAATGCGCTATCCGGTAATTGAAGTGTGCGCATGCGTTCCAGTTGCCAGTTGCCAGTATCCTGTGTTATCCTGTCGCCCTGTCCTCCTGTCAGTTGGCTGCTCTAATTTCGTTGCGCCTTTTGCCACTAACCGCACTAACAAACGACTAATGACCTGACCTGAGCACAATTCCAATTCCAATTTCCCAGTCCGAATCAATATCAATCAAACGTTTGCCGCTCGACAAATTGCATTTTTTCTGTTTTCTGTTCTTATTTTTCGGGTTTTTTTTTTCGGCTTGAGCTCGGAACTGGTACACATCCGCTGTGAGAAGTAATTAGTGTACTAGGCTAATGCTGCTCCGGGGGCAACATGTGGCCAGAGTTTTGTGCGTCTCTGAGGCTGAGCTATTGGCGTGAAATTTTAATTGGCGCCCATGCTCAGCCACTTGAACCACAAGCAGGCAACAGAAGCTGCCAACTGGTCAACTAGTGTGTGTGTGTGTGTGTGTGGGTATGTGTGTGTATTCGTTTGAGGGAGAAGTAGCTGTTTGCCAGCCAAAATTGGAACTTAAATAATGTTGGCATTCCATGTAAACTAAATGCGCCAAGATCAAAATCGAATTTTGCATTGCAAAAATGACAATTCTTTTTGTTTAAGGATTATTTATATTTAGAGATGATGTTAACTGAGAAAACCTATATTGTGAATGACAATCTCATTCTTCTTGAAAGAAACTTTGAATTTGAAAGTGTTCAGCAGTCATTTGAGTGATAAAGTTTTCGTGGCACACATTTAAATAGGAAGCCAAACAAATTAGTAATCAATTATCGTTCCAAAGTCACATATTAAACTGCCAATTTTAAATGCTAATGTTATCTAATAAAAAAATGTCCAAAATTGAATCAAAGGAGCCGTCAACAAGCAAGTAAGATAAGAAAATGAGGGGAGTGGGAAATACAGGTATACGCAAAATTGAGTAAATTAAAATTATATAAACATTTATTCGACACATAAATTAATAAAAAAAAAAATATACACACTTTTTTTCGTTGCCAATGCCAATTTATTTTTATTGTTCTACTTTAAGAAACCCATTTACTCCCTTAGTTCCTAATGGGCTCTGCAGAATTTGATTATAATTGTATATGGAAAATATATGGATACTTTTCTGATATTTTGACATTATAACAACTTCACAGAAGTCTGAATTGAGAAATCGCAAAAAATGTAGTGCTTAATTTAATTTTCTTACTTTAATTTTTATTTTTTGTTGATCATTACTTAGAGTTAGACATAACGAAAATGTTATTACTATAACTATAATGAATCAATTGGAGCACTAGAAGAGAATAGCGTCAAATTAAAAGCGTAATCGGCACCAGATATTATTAGTATTTTTACTCAAGATGTAACGCCAGTGGACTGCCGATAATTGATCCTTTTGCCGTAGCAACATATGCGCCATTTTGTGGAGCCTCAAGGCGCTACCAACTTGCTCGCTGCTCTGCGCTGCCCACTTGCGAGAGGCGAATAACAAAGAAAAAAAATAAATAAAAATAAAAAAATAGAGAAAGACGCGTTCCTTGGCCCTTTGCCTCGCCGGTGCCTGTGTTTTTGACCGACATTCGCTTGGCTGCTGGCTACGAGCAGTTTGCTCTCTGCGCTCTCGTTTTGTTTGCCGCTCAGCAGAGTTGCCATAAAAACTGGACGAGAAACTCACCACAGACATGAGCTGAGCGCATGTTGAGTTCGCGTTTGCCCATCAACATGGCGCTGTGCACGAGCGGGACAGCATGAGTGGAACAGCGACAGCACACGGACAGCAACACCAAAGAGGGTGTGTGTGTGTGCGAGAGCGAGAGAGAGAGTGAGAGTGAGAGCGAGATGCTGTGAGAGAGGCAGCGCAGTCGGAGTCAAGTACAATTCGCAGCGTTCTCGCTTGCGCGCTAAAACCACCACCACCACCACCACCACTGCCACGAGCAGGAACAGCAGCAGCAGCAGCAGCAACAACAACAAGCAACAAGCAACAAACCACCACCTATGACAAAGTGGCAAAAAATTTGCTGCCGCCGCTGCGACTGCGAGTGACTGTGTGAGTTTTGTGCGGCAAGAGCGCTGCAGGTGCGTTTAGTCTCGTTTTGGCAGCCACAGCGCGACGACGTCCACAGCGCAGGCAAGAAACGCTCAAGCTTAAGCTTTGCTGATCTTTCAAAAAGTCGAACTTCAAATTGGAAACTGAAAGCGAAACAGTGTCGAGTGTCACTTGGTTTATTCTCATCTTTTTTTTGTTTGTTGCAACTGTGTGAAACTGTGAAGTGACGCGAGTGCGAAAGTGAATTCAAATTGAAAGAAACAGAAAGCGAAAAACAAAACAAATCATTTTGCGGCCGTTGCTGGCAATGAAAGACTCAATGAGCATTTTAACTCAAACGCTGCCGACAACAACAGCGAACAGCGAGCCGTCGCCGCATCATAATCATCATTCGCACCACTCGCACCACCACCATCATCATCATCATATGTATCCGCTGCAGCAGCAGCAGCAGCAGCAGCCGCCGCCGGTCAACATGTCCATGTCCAGCTCATCGAATCTGAAGCCAAATCGTTCCCGTTTCATGATCAATGATATTCTTGCGGGCAGCGCGGCAGCCGCCAGCGCAGCGGCTTTTTACAAGCAACAGCACAACAACAACAACAACAACAATACTACTATTAATAACAACAACAGCAGCAACAACAATAATAATATCAATAACAATAGTAACAGTAATAACAACAATAATAGCGAGCATTTGGAAACGGAATCGGAGCCAACAACGCCGCCTAGTTCAGTTTTGGGACTTGCACCACCGCCGCCACCACATCAGTTGGCGCATCAGGCGCACCCACATGCGCTCCATGTCCACCACCAGCAGTCACATCCTCATCCGCATCCGCATCCACATCAGCATACGCATTCGCTTCCGCACGCTAAACTGACCCACTTTGGAGGCACCGCACAGCTGGCTACCAACGGCCTAAGCGTGGCACATTATGCAGCGGCCATGCAACAGCATTATGCAGCAGCCGCCGCTGCAGCAGCGGCGCGAAACAATGCAGCAGCAGCAGCCGCAGCGGCAGCAGCGGCGGCCGTGGCAGCAGCAACTGGCGCCGGTGAAGCGCCGACGCCGTCGGCTGATCTTGATGATAGCAGCGATTATCACGAGGAGAACGAGGACTGCGACAGCGATGAGGCGGGCAGCGGAGGCGGCGGTGGCGGGGGAGGAGTCGGAGGCGGTCACATGGATGATCACAGCGTTTGTAGTAATGGTGAGGTGAGCTTCTGTATTATTTTGGGGAGGGGGGTGGGTGCCAGAGAAATCCATTGATAGATCAGCATTGAGAGAACCACAAAAAAAAGGAGAGACAGAAAAATTGGAAAAACGTTTTGAGGATGCTGCTGTTGAAAACAATTGGTTGCTAAAGTTAGTTAGTTGTGATAAGTTGAGTTTGCTTATTCATATATATATATATAGATATATATATATATATATATATATTGCAAAGTAATTGCAACTGAAAGTCTTGTCATGCCCGTGAGCTGATTAGATCACCATTCGAAAGAAATGACAAATGCTTTCGATTTAGTGAACGGCTAGAACAGAAACAGAATTGGATTTATAATCTAAATAAACGTTGATCGTTAATTATTAACTGATATTGTGCATGTACAATGACATAACTGTTAAAATAGAACAGCTTTTGATTTATAATTCAATTAATTACTTAACTTAAACTGTAACAGGTAAAAGGCAATCAGATCGACCGTGAATCGTTTGCCAATAAATTAAGCTGTTGAGTAAGCCAAGTAAATTTAATGCGATTACTTAAATGTAAAATGTGTATTATGGTAATCGGATATACTGAGTACTTAATTGAGAGCACGACAAATCAAGGGTAGTAAGACAACAAACAAGCTAACAGCTTGTTCACTTTACAAACTCACTTTCGACTTTAAGGTCTCTTCTGCTTGAGATCTATGCACATAAGTATTAAACGATTCTATAAACTAGGCGCTTATGATATGAATATTAATAGATTTTGGACTTGATTTCAATGCGAAAGCATTTACCATGACATATGGGATGATAAAATGTGTGCTTTTTCATGGCATTTGTCTATCTGAGCGGCGATAACCAATCGCAGTTCAAATCGCCACCCTCTCGCTCTCGCTCTCCCTCTTATCTCTCTCTCTCTCTCTCTCTGTCTGTGCTTACATGTGTCTGCTTCTCTCTCTCCCTCTCTCTCTCTCTATCTCTCTCTCTTAATATATCCGTGCAGCTGTCTGGCTGTCTGAGTGAATGTCATGCCCAAGTTCGTTGCCAGAGTCTTTTGTTTGTGTGGACGCAGCCGCTTTGCAAAACAAACTGTAAAAATTGCCATGAGCATGCCATATTCTAGTTGTTGTCGGAGGTGTTGTTGTTGGGCGCCGGGAAAGGGGGTACAAGCGAGGGCGGCTTTTGGATACACCTGAAAAATTGCATTTTCACGCTTTGTTTGCTTTTGCCAGTGCTTTTTGCCTCTTTGCTGGTGCATTCTCCATTTCCTAAATGTGCATTTGTCTGCCAGCAAAATTGTTTAAACAGTTAACAATAACAACAACAACAACAACAACAACAACAACAACCACAGGCACAACTCCAAATGATAATGGCACAGCTTGGGGGCGTGGCTGCTTGTTGCTTGGCAGCGAGAGGGTGAAGTCCAAACGCAGCTTACACATATAATTTTTGTGTTTTATATTTTTTTTGCTTTTTTGTCATTTTTTTATTTTTTGTTTTTAGTTGCTGCATGCCACTCAGAACTAATAAACGGTTGTCTCTTCTGCTGTTACATCCATTTCTCTGTGCCAGCAAATGCTAGAAAAAATGCATTAAAGGCCAGATCAATGTGTGTGTGTGTGTGTGTGTGTGTGTGTGTGTGTGCATGTGTGCGAGTTATGCGTGCCAGATGAATCTGCAACTCTCGTCAACCATTTATTACAGCAATTTCCTGTGTGCAATTGCAATTTTATAAACGGTAGTCGAGTCTTGTTGGCCCATAGGCATTGGGCTCAACGCCCAGTTGCGTCTCTCTTAAGCATCTGCCTCTTATTTTTTCTGTTAATGTGAATTCACTGCAATTGTGTTTTCAAAAATATAACTTCGTAATTGCGAGCAGCAGCTTGTTTTTTTTTTTTTTTTTTTTTGGTTTCTTTTGTTCAGTTGCGAGCTTAAGGGCAGCAGTTAACATTTTTCTCATTCTAGTTGCCTGGTGAGCGGGGCGCGTTTTGTAAATAATGTTGCTCAGTTTTTCTTGTTTTCAATTTCAAGTTTACTTTGGCCTAAACGCGTACGCGGCAAATTTGCGCTTTAACTAATTTAACGCTAGTGAGCTCGTGTGCTGGCCAGGCAAAAAGTGACCCTGGACTTGGCCCTGGACAGAGCCCAAACGCTTATCGCCTAACCGCAATCAGATAAATTTACATAAATTTTATGTACTAAATGGAAAACGGGTAGGCAACAAACCAGAAAGGGGTGGAAATGGCTAATGCGAAAGGGCCACAAGGTATATGCAACTCAGCCAAGTTTAGACATGTTGCAACACATTTTTACTACACTTACACACACAGGCTGAGAATGGCCAAGCAGAGAGCCGGAATGCGTTGAGAACGGAAACGGGCCTAAACTGTGAACTGTTAACTGTTAACTCTTAACTGCTGCTGAGTTTATCGACTCTTTTAGCCATGCAAATTGTTGCAGCTATCGCAGATACAGTTAGAATCGTTTGCAGCTCAACATTTAGCAATCTAGCACTAAGATATTAGATTGAATCTACCTTAGCACAGCTTAATTGGTTATTGCCTTCCCTTTTTGTAGGTGGCAAGGATGACGACGGCAACAGCATCAAGAGCGGCTCCACCAACGACATGAGCGGGCTGAGCAAGAAGCAGCGCAAGGCGCGCACCGCCTTCACCGATCATCAACTGCAGACGCTGGAGAAGTCCTTCGAGCGGCAGAAGTATCTCAGCGTCCAGGAGCGACAGGAGCTGGCGCACAAGCTCGAACTGAGCGATTGCCAGGTGAAGACCTGGTATCAAAACCGAAGGTGAGTCAAATCATAATCAATTTTGTTCTAAATCGCTTGAGTCACTTCATACAAGCTTGTTCAAAGATTTATTTACATATTAAGGGTTGATGAAGTGAAAGGATTGTAATAAATTGGCATAAGCAAACCCAAGAGAGAAATGAATAAATATTTATGGCTCTGTTAAAATGGGGATATTTGGATTACCCCAGGAACTTTTTACTTATGGCTTATTGCTAGAACTATGCTTAAGATACATTTTCAATGGAACTTTTCACATTTTCCTCCTCTTTGCAGAACCAAGTGGAAGCGACAAACTGCCGTGGGTCTTGAGCTGCTCGCCGAAGCGGGCAACTTTGCGGCATTTCAGCGTTTGTACGGCGGCTCTCCGTATTTGGGCGCATGGCCGTATGCGGCTGCTGCCGGCGCCGGCGTCGCAGCAGCCGCTGCTGCTCATGGTGGACCGTCGCACTCGAGCATCGATATCTACTATCGGCAGGCGGCGGCGGCAGCCGCGATGCAAAAGCCATTGCCCTACAATCTGTATGCGGGCGTGCCGAGCGTCAGCGTTGGTCCGATGGGCGCTGCAGCCGCGCCCTTTTCCCATCTATCCGCCTCCAGTTCGCTGTCCTCGCTGAGCAGCTACTATCAGAGCGCAGCGGCGGCCGCAGCGGCAGCCAATGGTGCTGGCAGTGGCGGTGGTGGTGGTGGTGGTGCGGTTGGTCCGCCACCGGCAACGGCGCCAACTGCTGGCATGAGCATCATACATAAGCCACAGCCACTGGTGACCGGTTCACCAGCTCGTCCGTCGGCAGCCAGTCCGGGCCATCCCCCGTCGACGCCCAGTCCGACATTGAATCCGGGCAGTCCGCCAGGCCGATCCGTGGACAGCTCTCAGGCGCAGTCCGATGATGAGGATCAGCTGCAAGTGTAAAAAGTTAAATAATATAAAAACAAACAAAAAAAAAAACAAAAAAAAAAACAAAAACAAATCAAGCCATTTTCAAGCATTTGTTTCCAAAACACTAAATGGCAAGTTGAACGATCGTGTATGTATGTGTGTGTTTGTTAGTGTTTGTGCCTGTGTATGTGTGTGTGAGGGGGGAATGTATATACGTGTGTGTGTGCGAGTGTGTGTGTCTTTATTTATTTTTTGCTTCTAGTAATTTATTCAATAAAATAACTAACGAAAGATATATATATATATATAAATAATTTTTTTTTTGAGGTTAGGTTTAAGATAAACGATGTATTAATATTTATTTAAATGTTGTAAAAATTAGCCGCCAAACAATTAAATATAATTAAATAATGAGAACAACAACAACAGTGTTAAGCTAACCACAACATGTATTATCGCAAACGAAAACACTTTTTTGTTAAAATTATTATTTTTTTTTTTAATTAGAATAAACGTGCTCGTTGTATTTGTAATGTAAATGTAATTCAATCCAAACATTTTTTTGTCTAAATAAATATGATAGAAATATAAACATAAGTTTTTTGAACCGAAAGATGGTGCAAGTACCGATGGGCATACGATTGCGAGGATAAGATCGAGGACGAGAATGAGAAAGAGGACGAAAATGAGGACGAGAATGAGGACGAGAATGAGGACGATAATGATGACGATGTGCGGGCCAACCCCTAATGATAAGAATTGCATGTAAATTGCATTTAACCGCAATTAGTGCATTTATTGGGCCAAAAGCAGAAGCGAACGTCTCGCATATTGAATAATACCAGCCACTAGTTGGCCAGTTGGCTATAACAGCTCTAGCTGCAACTGCCACTGCCACTGCGACTGCCACTGCGACTGCCACTGCTACAGTTATGACCATGTCCAGTCTGCTTTTGGCCAGGCTGCATTGCGTTGCGTGCAACGGTGCCAACATGCAAGTAAGCGCTGCAGGCTACGCCGAGGCAAGCCTTCCAGTTTAGCTAAGCACACCTGACAAGCTCACAAGCTCAACAACTCCTGATCCACAAGAGCATATTCAATTCAGCATATGACCCACAAAAAAACACATAATGGTTCACAAATTACAGTTTTAACATTAATGGAAACGAAATAAACAAATATAAAAAAAAAATGCAATTTAGAGAAACTTTTTGTTGAATTGAAATTTCAGAAGAGGTGCATTAAGGGTTTTTCGTATCAATGCAATTAATATAAATAATATTTTGAATATAAATTAATTTAAGGCAATTCAATGCAAGCCGAAATATTGAAAATGTTTGTCATGGTTATGAGAGTAATTAGCAGGGCATTGGCCAGTCGGTATGGCCGTCACTCATCAGAGCTGGCGCTGTTGCCCTAACCAAAACTTTTCTGCTGCACGCTTCTTGGTAGCACACACTCACACTGGAGAGAGAGCGAGAGGGAGAGAGAGCGAGAGGGAGAGAGAGCGAGAGGGAGAGAGAGCGAGAGGCAGAGGCAGAGAGACACGGAGTGAGAAGGGAGGAGTGGGGGGAGACTAGCGCGTTTCTCTGTTTTGCGCCTTCGTCGACAAATTGGCCGCAATGTTAATGTTGGTTTAAAACAAAAGCGACGCTTGGTAGGACAATAAATGCAACGGCCAAGAACAGCAGCAATAATAACAATACCAATGCTACAATGCCCGCAGGGGGGAGTTGGGCAACCGTTCATTAAAGACAAATGACATAAAACCTGCACCATGGATGCGTCCTCTCTGTTCCCCGCTTCACCTCTTCCCCTCAGGCGCTGCACGCTCAATTAAACATGAGCGCTGTCGGTAGCCAAATGTTGCTAATTACTGCAATAGTACCAGCAATTGGCGAAAGTGCCTGTCCAAAGAGCTGGCTGAGTGCAACCAGTGTTGGTCAACAGCACATTCGAAAAACCCACACAATTTTATTTAAAAACTCAGTCCGATCTACTTTAGCACTTACTTATTACTTATTCACCCATCAGTTATTTCATTAATTATTAATTTAACTTTTAATTATAACCTTTAATGGGTCTGGCACATCGGGTATCATTCACACGCTTTATTGGCTGAGTTCATTTGTTATTATCTGTATTGAGTGGATGTTTCAAGAACCTTGTTGTTTGTTTCACATACGATAATTATATTATTTTTAATAAAAACCGTATACAGATAAAAAAAAATTAAAGCTAAATTAAATGATTTAGAATTAATAATTAAATGTGAATTTCAAATGCAAAAAGCAATCTAAACTCGATTAAAAAATGAAATGATATAAAATTGGGAATTAACGATTCAACACAATAAATAATTTAAACTAAATTAAAAAATTAAATTAAAATTAAATACAAATTTATATTGAAATAAGAGTAATTAAAATTAAACAACAACAGCAAAAATGAATAATTAAATGCAAACTTAACAGATAAGTAAATATAAATAAAATAAGAAATAGATTAATTGTTTCATATTTCCAACAATAAAATAAAAATACATTTTAACGTATTATTTTATTTGTTATTAGCATATGCTTAAATTAAAAACTGCGCACAATTCTGGCTGTCACTTTACTCAGTTATTAATTTGTATGTTCTTTTATAAAGATTATCATTTTCAAGTGTTGGATTATCTCATAATGTGTATTTGACAACGATTTAGAGTAAATATTAAATTGGTTTATTTTTTAACCAAACACTTTTCGTAGAAGATTATTACAACTTTGGTTCATAAAAGGGGATATGTTTAATAATAATTTGGAACTTTTCTTTACTCTGGCACAAAGTCACCAATTTTCGAATATATCTTATTGATTAAACACTAAACATTTTAATTATTATTACTATTATTGTAATTATATTATAATTATACATTTTGAAGCATATAAAATGAATAAACGTATCTTCACTCTGAGCATATAATCATAATTATAAAATATTTTTGATTACTAACAGAAACAGAATCGTCCAAAGTAACTCGAGTATTGGTCCCGACCAAATGTGGGGAAAACAAATGCTGCGTAATTGGCTAAATTTCATGCATAAATTAAAGGTGCGAATATCTTGCGGATAATGTGGGGAGAGAGAGAGAGAGGGAGGGAGAAGCTTATCAACGTATTTGTTTACATACATACATGCATACACGCATATATGTACATATGTATCTGTGGCGTTCGTTTGATATGCAAACTTTGTCATCTGATGGATAGATGGGCGCCTCGCACCCCCACCCCGCCGGGAATTGTGACGCTGATTGGGGAATTCGCCCGGCGCATTTATGAAATGATGCTGAAATGCTCGTATTGGCTGCTTACTGTGCTGTAACATCAATTTGCATGGAAATCAGCAAAAACAAACCGCAGTCTGTCAAAGTATCTGATGCTGTTGTACATCCACCCAACACCCCCAACTGCACCACTTTCCCACTTTCCCAAATCCCCACCCCGCCACTCAGCCGCCAAGGCCCAATATAATTGCCTGCTACACACGCGGCTGGCGTTAAAAACCGAAACAGAATGGGAATATGGATGAGAATGTGCCAAACTGAAATATTCATCGTCAAAGATTGTAGGGAGTATGAAATCTTGGCAGCGACACGACACTCACAAAAAATGTCGCCTAATTTCTAAGCTGATCAAATTTCAACACTATTTTCTGAATTTTAGAAATGAAATTTTCTAAAAATAATATTTTGCATTTCTACTTCTTACAAATATATAAATATTAGGAAAAATATATCGGAAAAATTCAAACTACAAATACATATTTAGAATTGTTTTTTCAAATCCAGAAAAACTTTCTTTCTTTCAGACCAATATTTGCCAAGTGTTTGCACTGGGAAACCCAGTATTTCATAATTTTCGTCATATTCTCGCGACTGTAAATGTTTTCTTAAAGCCTTGCAATCTTTACAATGAAACAATGGAATGTTGAATATAGACAAGCATTTTATTGGAAAAGTCGACAGTTGGTTTTTCATGAAATCGATCAGCTAAGTGTCTATATGCATTTTATTTTGTGGAATCAAGTGAAATTTTCGGTTATGCGCCATGTGGTCTAGATTCCAATCGGAAAGCATTTACCCGGTAAATGGAGGGAATACGAGTTGCTTGCAAAATTTTTGGGGGCTGAACGAGCGAACCGGAACAACGCCCACGATTCGGGATTCCTATCTTTGCGACCAGAGAGCCACCAAATTGCAAACGGAAGAACAAACTCCACACTGACCATGCCGTGTTGCTTTCTACTCTGCTCTGCTCCACATGCAGTCAAATTAAACGTTTACTCAACAACAACAACAAAAATAATAATAATAATAAAATATGTAAAAAAAAACGAAACAGAAAAAAGAGAAAAACAATTTATTGAATAGTTTATTATGGGCACAAATTAATTCTTAATTCGCATTTAATTTTGCTCGCCTTTTTTTCTGTTTCGATTGCATTTCCGCTGACACTTGCCATATGCTACTTATCAGGGGAGCAGCGGCAGCAGAGCTGTTGGGCGTGTCAAGTGGGCGGCATTATTAATGATAGTTTTCAATGTGTCGCTAGCTGATGCATCTTGTAACAAGAGAGAGAGAGAGAGAGAGAGAGAGAGAGAGAGAGAGAGAGAGAGAGAGAGAGAGAGAGCGAGCGACAGAGAGTTTTAATCGCATATCTCCCCTTTAATTTTTGTCACATTTTGCACAAATTATATATATATATACATATGTATGTACATATGTGCATTTGTAATAATGAAGCCATTTGGCAATAAGCGGAAATTGCGCTTAATTGCCGCAGTGAAGCGCAAAGTTTGGCTTTTAATAATAATTTGTTGAAATTGTTTTATTTGATAGCACAGATGTCTTTAGTTTTTGACACTTTTTTGGCAATATCTAGTCAAGGCATAATCCCGTTAAGACAGGGTTTAATAAGGTGAGAGTATTTGAGTTTCGCCTTTGAGGGCAGCTTGTGGCACATTATAATACAAAACATGCAAACAATGAGTGTATGGTGAATGAAGCGCAGCAACGCTTAAGGGGCGGCACATGCAAATTTCACGTGTTTGTTTTCCACAGCGATTATATTCAATAATTGTGTGCATTTAGATAAGTTACAAGCCTCGCGGCAGCAACGGCAACGGCAACGGCAACGGCAATAGCAACAGCAACAGCCACATCAAATGCAACTGCAACAGCACAGCACAGACAATGCCGCAGACGCTGGCCACTTCAGGCGCCGTCCAAATGGATGCCAGTCACGCCATCGCACCCTCCCCAAACCCAAATTTGGACTTGACTGGACTGGACGCAAGTGACCCGGGTGACTGTGTGTAGGTGTTGAAAGTAGCTGCAGGCAGGTGCACCCCCACCCACTGCTCCTCCACAGCACACGCTCCTCTCTTCTACTCAGTGCGGTCCCCTTGAACGCATTCCTTTTGGATCGCTCAGCTGAGCTACCAATGGGGGAAAATTGAGCACCGTATTCGCCATAGTCGTCGGCTCTGAAATGTGTCGGAAGTCTTTAGTAAAAGTTAAATAGAAAGCATATAAAAGATTTATATGCAGTTCCCCCGTTATATTTATGTAAATTCGCCAAAGCCACAATCTACACTCTCTGATATCTGCTCAGGCTTTGCATAGTTTCGCACAAGGCACAAGGCACAAGACACAAGACACAAGACGTGTTAGTTGTTCATTTCTTCAGTACATATGCCAAAACTAAATTCAAAACCTTACAGCTGGAATGCATGTAAATAAATTGCTTTTTTCAATATGGTAGATTCTTCTTCCATTCTGGTTTTTCATAACTAATATCGGTCATTAACAGTGTAAACACACGCTAACTTAATTATCAATGATCGTATTACTGATAGCACTTCTTTATCTAATTTTAAAATTATTATTATTAACATTATTTAGTACAATTATAAAGTGTAAATCGCTTATCTATAAATCTAATATGAACCTGGCAACTTTGGCGATTTTGACTAATTAAAAAAAAAAAACATAAAAATTTTTACTTATTAGAATAATAAGAATAATAATCTTATATTTTCTTTATAAGATTATTTTTACTTATGTATTATTTATTTTTTAATTTCTCCTTCCATTTAGTATTATACTATTTGGTTGACTTTATTTGCATATACAGCTGCTACAACTAATCGTGAAACCTATATTTAGATATATAAAATATTAAAAGATTTCTAATAGAGATAAAGAAAAAATTACAAATATGATATTTGAGTATTATTTCGAAAGTTATCGTGATTTTTTTTTTTTTTTTCGTTAACTGTTCGAATTCCCCGTTCGGCATTTAATCCAAACGCCTTGTAGTGAAAATTAAAACATTTGTTGCCATTTTCTATCACAGCCGAAAGATCTCGGCAATTTGTACAGGAGCGGGAGATTAAAATGCGGAAAAAATATATATATATATGGATATACCACTACTTATATGGGAAATAATAAATAAAACGCACGAACAAATTATGAAAGCAATCGGCGGACAGAGATGCAATGGGGATTGGACTGGGATTTGCCGCTTTGTGTTTTTTTTTATTTTTTTTCGCCTCGGTTCGGTTCGGTTTGGGTTCGGGGTTTATGTCTTATCAGCGATGTGAATTTGAGCGTCGCTTGAAAAGGACATCGCCGAGCCGGCAGAGGACAACTCAACTAAACTCAAATCAAACTCGATGGAATGGATGAATTTGTCACATTAGAAGCATTAACCGGGGCCGGCATATGTGAAGGAGCTGATAAGATCCAATGCCGATTATGGGCCGAGGCCAATGCAGCAGAAAATCTGGACAAGGGCTGGGGCGGGTGGCTGCCACTGTTGTTGTTGTTGTTATTGTTGTTGTTATTGTTGTTCCAAGTAGTGGTGGTGGTGGTGGTGGTTGTACTGTTTCTAATGCAATTTTTAAAAATATTGTTGTTGGCAGTGTAATTGCCAGGATATTAACAGGGGTTGTCCATGCGTTGTAGACGGATTACGCTGGGCATTATGAGCAAATTAAGTGTGAAGTGGCATTTGGGATTTATTTACACACACACACACACACACACACACACATGTGTAGAGAGACTAATACAGACACGCAGGCATAAAGTCGACAAGGATGCCAAAGGATCGCTGCTCTTAAGCGCTTTACGGACAACAACAAACAAAAGGCGTGCTCCGTTGACACTCGGCAACAAAAGGTGTCACATGTCAAAGCAGAGACTCCCAAAATATACCCAATGTCATTTTTTGCCTTCTTCTATTTTTTTTTTTTGTTGGTTACACTTTTGAAAAACAAACTAACAAAACAAATGCGCTGCCTATTGGCTCCGTCGGCGTTGCGCATTTAACCCCAAATATTTATGAGGTAGCCTCTACTTTCCAAGCATCTCTCTCTCTTTCTCTCTCTCACACTCTCTGTCTCAGTCTCTATTTCTATAGCTCTCCCGGCTTATCATTTACACTTAACGGCTCAGTGAGGGCGGCGGCACGTGCCTGCCTGACGCATCCAGCGATTCATGAGCCTGGCCAGTTGAGGTTGAGACCCTGACCCGGGCAAAAAGGGGAAACATTTGAAGTATTATTAACCGCAAAATGCTCATAAAGGATCAATTTGTGCGCACACGTGTCCAGGATAATGCCTAGCCACTGTGCTTGTGGATGGAAGGAAGCGTGGGGCGTGGCAGTCACCATCATAGCAACATCATTGCGACAAAGCGTGAAGTGCACATAAATCAAAGAAACGTCTGCCAAATGGACACAATTTTTGATGACAGCATTGAAAGCTGGAAACGGCTGGAGGAGAAGGGAACAGTGGACAACTTGACGCCTTGCTTTGGACATCAATTGCATTTTCGAATCCCCTACACACACACACACACACAGTTAAACTGCACTGTTCCATCATATCCATTTGATATTTTATACCTGGCTAAAGCTCTGTTTCGAGTGCTAGCCAAGAAGTCATGAAACTCCTGCTCTTGTAGGTCTCACGTAGCGTCTTCCATAATTTTCAAGTTGTTCTCATGTTGTAGGTAACGATTAGTCCTTTCCATTCTAATTGTTTACTATTCGTTATCCACTGCCTCGCTTTTGCACTCGACCTCCCTACTCCAAACTAATATTAATTCTGATAGTCTCGCATTCATTTATGTATGAAGCCTGTGCACCTTTTATAGAATATTAAAGGTAATTGAATTACCTTTACAGAACTATAGGCTTGCATGTATAGTTAAATAAAAGCTTCAGAAAAATGTTTGGGTTTTACACGCTAATTGATTTTAATCGTTTTAACGTTACGCCCAGCAATGAAAAATGATTGCGAAGACTGGGCAACATTTGCAATTGAACTTAATTAAATGGTCAAAATTATTTTTTATTCATTCCACACTTCTCTCCAGAAAACTATGTTTAGCATGTCGCCTAAAAGGCAGCAGCAAATGTCAAACAGCTATTGGACATTTTTGCAATTGCCAGTGGAGCACAGCTGGCTGACTTTAATGACCTTTTTATAACAGCAGCTATTTTATTTTTTTTGATACCTTCCTGGGCACAAGCTCAATCAGCACGAACGATGCTACACTAAGAAAAATCTAATTGAATTTTTAGAAATAATTTTTTAAATTACAAAACTAAATTTCATAAAATAAGAAAACATTTTTACTTTAATATTTTTCAAACAATATTTATTATTAAGCCGTAGTTTTTAGAAGAAGAAAAAAACTCTGAAAATAATAAAGCAATTTTGTTCCCCTGGGAAAACAGGGTTTATCAGCCTATCAGGAATTCAAAGTCATTATGCATTATATAATAAATATTGCTGATTTAATTCTTCTCGAAAATGCGCAAATGAATTCTTAGCTTTTCTACATTGGATTTCGAACAAATTCCGAATGCATGCGAATATTTTCATTGCCTTGCTTATCGAGCACTTTCTTTCTTTTCAGGGTCGAGTCTGGGAAAGAGTGTGAAGGGTTTGCCTTGCTCTCTTTATAGAATCCCTTCACCGACTCTGCTTCTTTTGCTGTTACGCTCTTGCGTTCCACTGCGCCAGCTGCTGTTAAAAGACAATTAATTAAACAACGCTTTTGTTCAGTGCAGGTCAGCACCTTTTGGCCAGCACCAGTTGCAGTTGCAGTCGCAGTTCCAATTTGGTGCCAGTTTGGAAACCGCGTAAGGCCTCAGTCATCATTCAACTGACCCCCAAGAGGAGCGTCGGTGGCAGGCGGCGCCCACTCACAGCTCAGCCCTAAGAAGCCCCCCACACACAGAAATTGCTTGCAATTTAGTTGAAGTCGCGCCTCTTGGCCAAATTGACTTTAAATTGGCAGTTGGCGCAGCGCATCATAAATCCAAGCGGCACCAACTCTAACTCCAGCTCGAGCTCCATTCAAAGGCAGCTGAAGCATTTCCATTTCCATTTATGGAGTAGCGGAAGTATCGCTTGTCCCACCGATCTCCTCAGCTGCCGGCCAATGCTGGCCGTGGGGCATCGTTGGCGGTCAGCGGCGGCGGTCGCAAATTATCAACAAATTAGACTTTTCGTCGAAGTGATCGCTGGAGCTGGAGCTGGAGCTGGAGCTGAAGTTGACTCAAGTCCGACTCAGAGCTGGCATCATTTTATTTCATTTGTTTGCATGTCTTGTTGTCATTTCGTTGATTTTGGCGGTGCCTCCTTTGGCCTGTCATTTCTCAACCCTCATCTCTCAGAGCTGAAAGCAGCTCGTTTTTATAGCTGCCGCCGTCGTCGTCGTCGTCATCGTCTCCGTCGCCGCTGGTAAAGTGATTTCTTCAACGCTTTGTTAGCGCACAGGATTGATGCAGCTGTCATTAGGCGTTTTCGGCTTAAACGGATCCAAGCCAAGTGACTGCAGCAGCAGCCGAAGTTTGCTAAATGCGTTTTTAACGTGCTTTTAATTGTCAGCTTTGCTTTGTGGTTGCCCACATATGCCAGCCACATACACCCACCACCACACCCCCCCCCACACACACACACACATACGCACACACTGGAGCTGTTGAGCGCAAATTAAATCAAATTGAAACTAATTAGCATAAATAAATTTACACAAAATCCAATATAGCAATATGCCTCGTTAGAGGCTTTCACACTTTACACTTCACTGAACGATGACGATTTCGACGACGTCGTCCTCCTGCCACTCCCATTACTTCTGCCCCTGCTCCTGCCGCTGCCTCTGCTCCGCTTCAGGCATGACATATCCAAGCGACAACTGTCAAAATAGACAAGTTGCATTTGCAAATAAATAGACGGGCATTCGTCCGAACGGAAACGGAACTGACGGCACAAACGCGCAAAAGGACGACGCACAGGACTCGCCTTCCATTTGATGGTGCCATGGGCACCCGTAAAGGGTGTTCGAGTTGCTTATAGCAGGGGATGGGGGGGTGTTTGGCTGGAAGTGTTGGCTCTGCTTCAACGCTTGCGCTTAAAGTTTTAGGCGCAATAAAATTAATTGGATTTGCCGACGTTGCTGCCGGCTGCTGGCGATATTGGTGGTGCTGGTGGTGCTACTGTTTGTCAGTTGATGTTAAGCTGCTAACCCACAAGCCACAATCCCGCACACACCCTTTGCCCCAAGCTCACACTAAGAAAAAGAATCAGGCTCTTGAATTTACATAATCGTCATATTTCCGCTCCATAATTGCCGCGATTTCTCCAGAATAATAGTCGCGAAAACATTGACTAAATATCAGAATTTATGAAATTTAATTTGCACATTGCATTCAAAAATTATTTCTAAATTTTGTTTATGCCGCGAATTTGCAAATTCGAGCATATATAATTTTTTGCAGAGTGCATTCAAAAGCGAGAGTTGATTAAACACAGGCGTTGCCTTACTGCAAATATTTCAGGCACTGCTCGCCAGCCAGCCACGCGGCGTATGCGCAATGTAACCCAATGTATCCCTGGAGCCAAGTTCAGTTATTTACCACTTTATTTGCGGTCTTGTCAAAGCAATCAACACGCTCAGCCAGCCAACCAACCAGCCATTCTGTCAGTCAGTCCTTGTCCTGGTGGTGGATTTTATTTACTTCATGCGGACCCCGAACCCAAAAGCCAAACCTGAACCAGGACTCTGGCTCTTGTCGTCCAGTTTGTTTGAATAACTGTCCGTCTGGCTGTCTGTCTGTCTATCTGTCTGCCTGCCTGCCTGCCTGCCTGCTCGTTGAGTTTATTTGCAGAATGATTTTTCAATAATTTATGTATGATGTTGTCGACAAGCACAGCTACATCTACAGCCACTTGATTTAATGTGCGGGGTGTTACTTTCAACACCCTCCAATCATAATAATAATAACAGCAGCAGCAGCAGCAGCAGCAGCAGCAGCAACAACAACAACAACATCAGTCAATAGTGTTGTTGGTGTGACAATGCAATTATAAATGGTGACAAAATAATTTCCGCTGCGTGATTTTTATGACAGTTGTGCGGCGCATTCTGCTCGAATGCATTCGCATCAGAGGCACAAATTAAATAAGTATTAAGTAGTTTATCTGCAGCCTCTGGCAAGCCCCGCCCTCCACAACAAATATCAACCACCATTATATCCACTCCACTCCACTCCACTCCACTTCACGCCAGAGTTCTAACTAAATCGCATCCTTGGCATCAGCACATTTCAACTGCCAATTTAATAAGCATAATTGGATACAAAAAAAAGTAAAAAGGAGCAATAAATGCAACAAACGATACACAAACAGAAACAGAAAGAGAAAAAGAAAGACAAGCAGAAAGAGAAAAAGATACAGAAATAGAAACACGTAACATAACATTGTTTCAAATAAAATATGTATAATTTAAGTTCATCCTGATTTCCGACCTCTTCGGTGCTGTGCGGGTGTTTCCAAACAGCCTTTCGGCTCCTACAACTCATCTCTGCCAACGGCGCCGTCAAATGAAATCATAATTTAATGGGTGTCCGTGTGTCCGTGTGTCCGTGTGTCCAACGTCCAACGTCCAACGTCCCCCGCGTATCCGACCCCATCGTTATAGTCGTTTCGAGACCATCGCGAATTCATAAAAGCTTGTCATTTTGTGCACGCAATCGCATTGCGTTATAATTGGAAATTGGAAATGGCTGAGAAAAATATAAAATGTAAAAAAAGAAAAGAAAAACGGAATAGCGACGCGAACCTTTGCGGAATTGAATCGATCCGGTCTTGCTCTTGAACTTGGGTTTGGGTCTGGGTCTGGGTCTGGGTCTGGGTCCCTCTCCTTCCCTCAATGTGCATGCATGTATATACATATGTATATATCTAGCAGAACCACGCCAATTACACTGTTATTTACAAGCGGTTCAAATATTTAAGTAGTTATACCTTAAATATTCTCTTCCTTAACTTTAATAAATAAACCATGGAGTATATTAATGAACTCTACAGACAGGCCTCTTTGCAGACCGGTTATTGTGAGAAATATGATATATTAATTCGAATCGATATTTTTGACAAAATGTGAGAAGAGATCTGACATGAGCACATTTTCATTATGATAAATTAAATAATTAGCGATTAATATGCGTAGGAACAAACAGACTATTGATGCTGTCAAAAATATATATTTAAATACACTAGGTTACAAAAGTATTTTGACGACCGTCGAACTGTTATAAGCGATACGAAATTAATTTAAAATCATTTTAGCATAGTATTTTGTGGTCCCATGGAAACTCTTTTTAGTTTCATTGCTCCAAAAAAGAGTCTAAGTTTATAAGTAATATTTTGAGGATTCGTATCCTTCAATAACTGTGGAGATGCAGTGGCGGAACCATTTAAGAAACAAAACCAATTATTCAAATTACGGAAATAAACTTGCTCCCCCTTCTTGTATAAATTAAAGTTAAACTTATAACATCATTTTAGGAGTTATCAATTTTGATTGGATATGCTTATATATGTATGTATACACGTCACTTAAAACTGATCTTTTAATCGATTTAGTAGTCTGACTTCCTACCTAGGAATTTTAAAAATACCTTTTAAAACCTAATTACCATATATGTGAAATACTTTTTTCACTTGACGATTTTATCCTTTTTAATTTGGCTTAAGCAATATATAGCCATAATTAAATTGTACTCTAGTTTCTGGATAATATATGTATATGGCTGTCTGCCTAGCAGGCCAGTACTTTGGGCCCGTTCTGATACAATTATCTATAAAGCAAAGTCTGTTTATTTTAGAGATCTGTGAGTTTGTTAGCTTTTTCATTTCCACTCGATTCTAAAGCCGCTAACTCTGATTAAATATAGAATCATAATGGAGTGTGATCGTATGCAATACCTTATAATAATAAGGATTCAACTAACAGCTTGTTAGGCGCACTCATTCAAGTATCTGTTAAATGCATCAAACTCGAACAGACATGTGTGATTATTTATGAGCAGAGTACTATGTGACAATTGAATTACCATGGGGCTTATGCCAAGTGCCACTGAAATTGGGTGTTCCAATTTAACGCGGCCTTCGTCCATTTGCCAGTTAGTTGCCACCACTTCCATTGTGCCAGCCGATTGTCAAAGTGGGCACGGGTCAGCGCATTGTCATAATCAGAGTAAAGCCCATTTCCAATCCCACTGAAAAGGAATGCTGACAGCTGTTGGGGGTCTTACCTTTTCCTTTTTTTATTTATACTTTTACCTCTGCCGTGTCCTCTTTTCAATTTGAATGAAAATATAAAAAATAAAAGAGAAAGCTGAAAAAAAGAAAACCTGTAACACTTGCACCTGACCACAAAGGAACATAGTCCGGCAATCACATTGTTGATGCAGCCGTTACAACTTCATTACAACAGCTGAACAATGCCTTGCCTCCCCTCATTTTTTTTTTCTCCACGTAAAGCGATAAATCCACCCCATAAGCCAACACTCCCCCATCCGCCCTGGACACTCTGGTCGCCTGTCGATGGCGGACTGGGGTCAAGCCGTTGTTGGCTCTAAGTGAGTTGGCTTTTTATTGGCAGCACACGGCGCACGGACAACCCCCCGAATGGCCTTAGCCGAGCGAAGGACGATTTTAATTTACCCTAATGCGTCTATAATTCGAGCCATTAGTGCAATCACATTAGAAACGCTCGACAACCCTTTGCCAATGACATATTGAGCAAGCAACCAACCAGCAACCAGCCCGAAAGCTATTCACACACATTTATATACATCTATGTATATTACACTGTCCAGCGAATACCCTACAAGGTATACCCTCAGCGGGAATTCATTATATTTATTATATTTGTTATCATCTTTATTTGGCTGATGCTTCATATAATGGATTGCAAAAGTCAGTTTGCAGAAATACATTTTATTTGAGTTTTGAAAAAGTACTTTTTAAGAACTCAAATATTTTGAATTTTCATTTTTATCATATACAAAAATCTCATACGAAATTCGATGGAATAATATTTATTTGAACTATAGTATCTCTAGATACCAAAATTAAGAAAGGTTTCTAAGAAAGCCACAAAAATAGAACGAAAACAAATTGTTTGATTTTTAATGCGTTTATGATTTCCACATGATCGTTTGCTTATATCATCATATACAGATAAATATAAGTATACCACATATACATATTGGGAATTACTCAGTATAATTTAAGTTAAGAGCTTAGTTGGTTGTAAATAAATAAATAAATATACAGCCAAACTAGATGATTATCGCTAAACTCAAATAGCAGATCGTTTGAGAAGGGGACTCAACGACTTCATCACATGCTGCTCGATTCTTTCGTAATACCCCTCGGTACACTCTCTTTACCTTTTAGCTGCGTGCCTGAGGTACTTCGTATCCAAATATTATTTCATATGCTGACACTCGCACGTAATTAGGGCTCGACGAGCACGACGAGAACGGGAATGGGAATGGGAGAGGGACTGGGTATCGTTTGGGGTTTTGCGTTAGGGAATGGAGTCTACTTTGACTTTGGTGTACGCTTGATTGGTTGGCCGAGCCAATTTGACTTTGAGCTGGCTGACAGACACGAAAGCCAAACCGTCAATAAGGCGGCTAATTAAAAATCAATCGTTCGCCCCCTTTTAATTGGGCGGCATTCGGGCCGCTATTAATGGCCAAAAGCTGGCGAGCTTATCCTGGCACGTGTCCTGCACAAATATTGCCGCACACTTTCGACCAGCGCTCGATGGGAGCAAAAAAAAAAAAACAAGAAAAAATGGAAAGCAACACAAAAATAAAACGAAAGCAAATCGTTTGATTTTTTATGCGTTTATGTTTCATATTTATTTATAGCTTGTCCAACAAATTACGCGCTTCAGTTGCACAAAAAGACGGCCAACACGTGCCTCCCCTCCCACTCCCACTCCCCTCTTCGCGCACATATCCTCTCTCCCTGTGCGGTTCACAGGGATCGACATTTTCAAAACTGAATGAATCTGCAGTGAGCGGAAAATGGATTTCTAATATATGCCTTAAACATATTACATGAAGTAAAAAGAATATATATACAGTGGGGGACAGCTCAAGACGACCAGGGTCAAAGAAAAAATTTAATTGCCTGCCATAAGCTAATCATTCATTATTTTTCAAAAATTCCAAAGACCGATGGTAGGTACATGTATTAACCACCAAAATTAATATATGACCCCAATGCACTGGGGTTTCCCCACCTGCTAGGTAGGATTATGTAAAAAAGTAGCCTATTTTCATTGACCCTGATCGTCTTGAGCTGTCCCCCACTGTATATATATATATATATATCTATGAAAAAATGTGGAAAAAATAAACTGTAAAGATGAGCTTAAAATATGCTAGCTGCAGCCGTGGCGGGACGGCAGGAGGGAGCGGGTGTGTGTACGCAGCTCAACTTTTCCCGGAGGACGTCCGGGCTTAAAAGTTGAGAAAAATGAAACTTTTATGAGTTGAGCTTCTTCTTAGCATTTTCATTTGGGCCTCTAGCGGTCGGCGAGCAACATTCATTTCGATTAAACGCTTGAACAGCGCCCAACTAAAATGGCCCGCATAAATGGCTGCAGCTACAGCTACAGCTACAGCTCCATCTTCAACGCCCATGTCTGCTCCTACGCCTGCTTGCGCCGCTTGGGCGCTCCGATGGAGTCCAGACCGCTGTCAAACTCGGATATGGTCAGGGCTCGAGATTTGTTAAGGCATTTCATAAAGTTGCTCTTGCCGGCGCCCTCCGGCAGATGGCGCTGTCCGATCTTTCTATGATCCGCGCCGGCCACCTGCTGCTGCTGCAGTTGCCGCACATCCCCGCTAACCGTTGTTGTGTAGAGACGCCGCTTGGCACGCTTCGCCTGTTGCAATTTATCGGGATCGCTGTGAACAACGAGCGCAAATGAATAGAAATATACAATGAATTGAATATATTTTTGCTGTCTGCTTACCGCTCTGTGTAGGTCAGACGATTGGTGGGCGGTGCTACTTTCGGTGCCGCATACTTGCTGGCAAATTTTGAGGGGGCCTCCTTAAGGGCAAAGCTCTTGGCAAAGTGGCCCATGTGTGTGGCGCGCACACTGAAGATGGGCTTCAGCTCCTTGGGAAACGTCGAATAGAACTTCATCCAGGAGACAAAGGCTGCAAGCAACAACAAAAACAGTGAGTCTGTGTCTGTGTGTGTGTGTGTGTGTGTGAGAGAGAAAGGGAAAAAAGACTTAGTTTGGGTTTTGGGGCTGGAGTCGGAGTCATGTTAATGCTTTTAGAATTAATTGATGTGTTGGCTTAAGTGCCTGCCCTTATATGTGTGTGTTTGCGTGCGTGTGTGTGTGTGTGTGTGTGAGGCATTCATTACAAAATAAATTTGTTAAAATGACAAATGAGCAATGTCAGCAAAGGATTTCTCGCTGCCATCTCCTGTACGCAACCACCCAACGCATATTCGTTCAAAGTCGTCGTCGTTGTTGCTGCTGTTGTTGTTGCTGTTGTTGTTGTTGTTGTCGTCCTGTCTCTTTTGTGTGTTGCGTTGGTTCTGTTGTGGGCATGTCCTTGCTAATTACGCAGCACTTATGCCAGGCAATGCCAAATTATACAACAATGATATCAAATTACCACAACGTGCGCTATGCAAAAGCCGCAATTGTCCTTCCAGCATGTCCTCGAGTGTGATAAGCATCTCGCACACACACACACACACACATGCATAGAAAGCGACAGGGATATGTAAATGTGATGTGAAATGAAAAATGCTATGAAAATTTACAACAACAACAACAACAAGAACAAAACGAGCCAGCAGCTGTTGTGTGTGCCACGATTGAGAAATGGAAATGGATAAGTCAGTTTGAGTGAGTGCGACCTGGTCATATGGGACCAATTCTAATAACAGGCGAACCAAAACGAACCAATTACCTAACCACAACTCAACAGATCCCAATCGAAATATTTGTAACGACAATTAGCAGGCGATATGCATATAGCACATATAGCACATCAAACCAACCATTAGCACGCTATATCATAGATTTCGAATACATAGTTAGCCCCATTACATCTGCATATCTAGTGGAATATATATATATATATATATATACTTAATATTATATACATATATGTATATATATTGCTTTTTATATTATTAGCTAATTGAATACATTTAATATGGTCGATAAATTTGGATTACAGTAAAAACTAAACAAGGAAGAACCTCATCGACCGGAGTCAAATTGTTCAGATGTAAATCTTTGCCGGAATATTCAAATAGAAGATATAAAATCACGAATAGCACTTAACAATTTTATGGATATCAATTCAATTGATTTAATTCTAAGCATAGAATGAGTTTTACAATGTACAATAATGCTACGACTTACTTGAAGCACAGACTTACTCGCTTTAAACTTAAAAATAAACTGCAAAGATTTAACTGTAAGGCAATTCAAATATTTTGAAAGTTGTGATTTAATTTAAATCTGTTTTTAGTCTGCAAATATTTAAAAAGCTTACAAAAAAAGATAACAGGTCTGGAGATATATGCGAGATACGAATAACTCTGCCTCGCTTCAAGAACTACAACTTGGCGCCACTAAAATCTTAAATCAAAATCTAAGCCTAAGAGAGACAGAGAGAGAGAGAAAGAGAGGGAAAGAGAGAGAGAGAGAGAGAGATTAAGTCAGAGATGCTCTGCCCAGGCAATTAACTGGGTGCAGACCCCGTTTCGTTACGTTCCAGCATCTATATCCATTCCATCTATACGTCCGTCCGCTCGTTGTTCCGTCGTGCTGCTGGTCTGGGAGATGAGGGTCTCTTTTGTAAGTCCCTGGGCTGTGGCAGTCTCAAAGTCAAGCCCTTGTCTTTGGGGCTGCTTAATTGCCGCAAATGCGATTACAGTCAAGTGGCAGACATTAAACAAACAAAAGTATGACGAGCCCGGATGTTTGGAGACGTCTGCCAGCCGGAAGTTGCGAATAAAATAAATGTCATTCGAGCACTGTCAAGTCGTGGGGTGGCAAGCCGCACGAGAGAAGCCAGTGCAACCCTCCCCCACCCTCATCCCTTCCTCCAGCACCCCAACCCCAAGCTGCAGCACAAACCGCACAAAATGGCTTTTCATGCCACATTCTCATCCCCCCATTTTCACTTCCAAAAAAAAAAATCTATTCTCTCCCTGCCCGATTGCCATTGTTTAGCTTGGCCAGTGGGGTGGCTGATATGGGAGGGTGGTGGTGGGGAGGGTGGGGCGGTGCTCGGCTAATGCGCCCGTCGACGGCTAAGCGGCAAATGCGAGCGGATATATTTTATAAAGCGCGCGTGTCCATGCGGTTTCTCTTCTTCTTCCACTGCTTCTTGTGTAGGCGTGGCAAATTGTTGTGATTGTTTTTCCCCCTGCTGCTGATCCTCCTGCCCTTAAACCGCCGGCTCGGGTTCGGATTTTGGGCTCGGTTTTCGGCTTAAGGCTTTGCGGCTTGCGGTCTTTCGCTCATTGTCCACTCTGGCCAGTGCTAGTAAGTAGTTAATCATGTGGCAAGGCGTAGAAGGGGAAGGCGAATACTATTTCATATTTACTATACTATAATACTATTTAAATTGAACTTCTTATGTTGTTATGATGTTGTCATATCTGATTTCGAATACTACGATTGGGAACAAGACAAATGATTCCATATCTACAACAGCAAAGCACTTCTTCGACCAGCTCCCATTGGAGATGAGTTCCAAAAATGCATTGCTTCTGATTTGATTTGCTTCAACTGGGTTCACCTTCCCAAAAGATAAAGCCAAGATTAGCCCCACTAAGCACTTTATATTGTATATTTAAAAATGATGTCTCTGCTTCACCAGCCTTTGACAGTTTCGCTCTTTCCTCTTCTTTTTAATCCGAATTCGCTTTATTCCAAAAATATTCCAATTTGTGAAGCATTGACAAAATATGACTTCAATTTGCGATTTTCTCAAAGTAAGGTAAGAAACTTAAATTATTTACTAAATGAGGAATATCAAATAGTTTAGCAAACTAGCCGAATATATAGAATATGTAAGATATATTTGATATTTGGTACAATCAGGCCTGTGCCCAAAAGTACGTTATGATTGCAGTTTTAAAACATAAATATATACAATATAATATTTACATATAAAGGAACAAAAGAGTGCAGAGATTTTCAGCATTTCATTTTTGGTTTATACTAACTATACTCGATGTTGAAATTCATATGCCAAACAAGTTGTTGGCTGGACATTATAAAGGACATACTTCTAGCACTTCTACTTCTAGGTTCTAGATGCTTGAATTCGTGCAGGAATTAAGCTCAGAAGCAGGTACAATAGATCTAAGTAATGATTATATTTATTGTTCATCAGCAAATATACTGTATGCTGCACTTATGCGACAACAGAGTTTTGTTTGGCTCCAAATCAAATTTCGCTCAGATCGTCAACAAATGATTTTGCTTCGTTTGCTCAACTTGAACGACTTGGGAAAGTGAATTTCAACTTGAAAATTGTTTCAATTACTCACGCATGCAGCTAGCAGCTAGCAGCTAGCAGCTCGCTCGGCGTCGGAGGAGTCAGCCAGCGTTACGCTGGCGAGCAGCAAGGATGCATTTGCCTGCTCAACTTTATCCAGCTATATACGTATGTATATCAGTCTACCCACACTCCGAAAAAAATCGCACAGCATTTTAGAAAATCGCAATGAAAACTAGAAAGTTTTTCTTTATCTTAGAAATAATTTCAAATTAAGAAAAAGAAAATTCCAAAAATGATTAGGCTGATCCTAAATCGACTATCCAAAAAAAAAGGTGTTTGGTAGAAATTTTTTCTATTATCAAAATTACTTCTGAAAAATTGTTGTGCAAAAAAATGTTCTCTAAAATGAAGAAAAGAAAAACGCAGAATTTTTGAAATATACATTCTAAATAACAACTTGCCGCCAAAGGTAAACCGAATTTTTCTGAGTGTATATTCTCCCTCTCTTCTCTGTTTATCTCTTTCTTGCTGCTCTCGCTGTCTGTCTCAGTTTGCCGTTGTCTTAGTTTGTTTTTGTTGTAAATGCTAAATGCTTTTATCTGCTGCTTTGTACAGTTTTGCTCAAGCGAAATACTTTTTAATGGCTTTTTGATTGGACGCAGCACAGAGACTGCAGCCCGTAGCTGTAGCCACCTTACCCTTGCCCACCACCCACCACCCACCACCCACTATGCCATACCCCATACCCCTCCTTACCCCTCCTGGCCAACCCTTGGCCAACGCACAGCTGGCTGCAGTTATACTGTATTCCTTTGGGTGCGCTCTTAAGTTTTGCCAAGCGGCTTCCTGCCGCTTGATGCTTGACTCGGCGCTTAAGTGCAATTTGAGTATTGCCATTTTGACTGTGCGGGCAACTTGTTGTTATTGTTCTTTTGCCCCTTTGCAATCAGAAACAACATCATCTTAATCCCCATCATCCTCATCCTCATCATCATCATATTTTTCATTTTCTTTTTTCATTCTCTTTTGGCTTGTTGTTTTTCCCATTGTTTTTCGCCATTTTGAATATTTCGCACAATTTCCGTTTCCTGTTTGCTCTTTCGCATTTTGATATATATAAATATATATATATATATATATGTATATCGGTCTGAGCTCATGATTCATTTCGATTCAATTTATGTAAGGAGCGAGAAGTTCGTTCTATTTCGTATGTTTCAATCAAAACTGCCAGTAAGCCAACGACCCCCACCCCCAATCCCGCAACCCTCTCGGTAAAACCTTTTACCAACCCCCAAGCGATCCCCCATCTCGAGAACCTTAACCCCTTTTTTTTCTTCTTTGGATGTGGGGGCGTCGCTGCAGCCTTAGTAACATCTAATTAACTTTTTGTCTGCCGCGCTGCAATTACATTTTCAACAGGACATTAACGACGACAAAAAAAGGCAACATATTGAGCAGGAAAGACACCGCCAGCGAGAATACCCTTACCCACGAGCATTGCAGTCAATCAATGGCTGTGGACCTTGTCTGAGAGTCGTCATGGTCAATGGCTGCAAGGGTATGCAAGGGTATTCAAAAGGACCAGAATAACGGTATGACGATAGGCAGGAGCTGGTCACTTTACACACACAGACACACACGCACACACACACACACAGAATGAGAAGGGGCGGGCGGGTTGAAAGGAGGCGGGGCTGGCAATATGACACGCAATCGAAATTAACTTCAAATATGAAATAATTTTTCGTATTTTTAACGCCAGCCAGTTGCCAGCGTACAAGTGGGCGCAAGGGAGGGGGCGTGGCGCGAACGTCCAACTTATAATTGGAAAATAGTAGCGAGTGTTTATGTGTTTGTATATCCTCCTGGTATTCCAACTCTTTTTCCTATTTTTCTATTTCTTTTTTCTTCTTTTTTCATTGAAGAGCAGCTAATATTGTGTTGTAAAAAATCATAATTACAAAGTTAATATCCTTTGGTGAAAGGATTAAATTGCTAGTTGCTTTAGACAGAGAGGGGGGTGGGGGGGTTATTGAGGGGGTTGCATTGCCTAGGATACCAACTTACCCTTGCAGGACTTGTCGTGCAGTTCCCGATCGTCCTCGAGCAGCGACTGAAACTTGTGCTGCAAATTGGATGCCGCCTCCTGAACGGTTCGCGCCTCCGCATCCCGCGGCACCAGCGCCTCCAGATAGCCATGCATATCGCCCTGCTGTATGCGTATCCGCTTGTTTTCCAAATGACGCACAAATTGCGCCTCGCTGGGCGCCAAGAAGAGCACAGCGCGTCCCTGGCGTCCTGCCCGAGCCGTTCGACCCACCCGATGCACAAAGTCTGCCGTTGTCTGCGGCGGTGTGTATTGCACCACCAGCTTCACATCGGGCACATCGATGCCACGGCCGACAACATCGGTGGCCAGCAGGACACAGCTGGCGCACTCCCGGAAGCCACGAAATACGCCCTGTCGCTCCGTTTGCGTCATGGAACCATGCAACCTGTCGCAGACAAAAAGTAGGCTTCGGTTACAAAATTGCTTAACTGCTTATACTATATATATATAAATATAGTTCGACCCAGAAATCGAACTAGCAATTTATATAATCACTAACACAATACAATATGTCAAGGAAAGATTTATATTGGGAGTCGGATGATGGCCGAGAAATTATGAGTGTAAAAGCGGATTTCCTTAGTCCGAAACTAATCCTTGCACTTGAAAACATGATCCCAGAACAACAACATGATCTGGAACTGGATAAGCAATGCAACTTTTCAAATTAAAAAAATGATCCATTTCCGAAATGTTAGAGCTAACAGCGTAAATGGGATTGGTTTTAATTGAGCTGATCTTTGATGAGGAAAAAATGTTGTAGTTAGGAGCGTTTTCTAATTTAAAAGCAAACCTAAAAACAATCATTTTTGCTTACTAAAAAATGTACAATTTTGAGTTGTGCCACTTTAGTAGAATGGATGAAAATCGGATTTTATCTCAAATATTTATAAATGTGAAAATTGATTCATTTAAATCACTGTTTGCAATGATTAAAAACCAAAAATAGTTATCATAATGGCTTAAGAGATATTTTTCATTTTTGAATAGAGCTTTAAGAGTTTAAGGCAGGATGTGAAGCCAAATATGAGGAATTTATTACAAAATATTATTATTATTATGATACTATAAGAATTAATAGAATCGGTTCCCTTAAATACAGCACTGCTGACGGCTTAGCCCTGCTGACGACACTTGACCTTTTGAGACCTTATTTCACAACCGAAAGGATTCATCGAGGCTATTAGGATAAAACGCTCAAATGTTTATTTGCAAAGGTTATTTTTACAATAACCTTTCCTGCCTAACTCCAAATTCCGCAAAGGATGTAGAGAAAGAAAAGAAAAGAAGTGTGCCCCATAAAATGGTTGAGTCTAGCTCTCAAATTGCTGGTCAAGATTTGTTCCTAATCTTAAAAGGATTTTAGTTGCAATTGCTCAAGTTCCGAAATTGCTGGAGATATAGGATCTCTCGGTGTTAGGAGGAGGTAATAACTAATCAACCTGTCATGTTTGGCAAGATATAGGCTTTTGCAATTATTGGCAGTCGAGAAGTTATAAACCTGTAAAACTGTTGTGAAGATTAGCCTTCCAATTGTGGGAGATGTATGACCGATTTACATTATACAGCAGTTATCGATCCATAAAACAACCAATTATAATAAGAATTAATTATACAGCCACTTTTTTTTTAAATATAAGACTAGAAGCAGAAGCAGAAGCAGAATTAGTGGATAAATGTGAAAATCGATTGGTTTGCTTACTTGAAAAAGCGGAGTCCCTGCAGCAAGGGCGTTTCACTGTTAAGCTCATCATTACTTGACTGATTATCCTCCTGTCGCTGGTTGTCATCGTCATCGTCATCGTCATCGAGGACGCGACGTGTTAGGGCCTCGTTGAGTACATCGTGATGGAAGTTCACCATTTCTGTGGTGCTCATGAACACAATGGCCTTGAATTGCTTGGGATTGGCGGCCAGCTCCTTGGCGAACAGAGCCGCAATGGTAACCAGTCGCAATTTGGGCGGCACAATCACATAGCTGAGCTGGAGATTCTCTGGAATGCTTAGCACACCGGTCACATCCTCCAGGTACTCGCCGAGACCGTCGTCATCAATCGATTGCGCTTCAATGGTGTCCTTGTGATAGCCATTGTTGCCCTTGAGCGCCGCATCTGCCGCCTCATCACTATTATCGATGTAGACGGGATCCTTGAGCGTCAGTCCGGCCAGCTGCTGCACCTGGGCGGTCAGCGTGGCGCTGAGCAAGAGACGCTGCATGGCAACGGGAGCAATTGTCTGTCCATTGGCTTCGATTTCATTCTTCTGTTGTTCGACATCCTCGGCCCGCTGTTTGTCAATGGCCTCGACCAGCTGTTTGACATCACGCTCGTATCCCATTTCGAGCAGACGATCGGCCTCGTCGAGGACGAGAAAATGCAGCTTGGATAGCCGAAAGCTGGCCGTGTGCAGCAGATGATCGACGAGGCGACCAGGTGTACCCAGCAGCACGTTGATGCCCTTGCGCAGGCGTGCCTTCTCGCTTTTGCGACTCTCGCCGCCCAACAGGGCGCCCGGCACAATCCATGTGTAGGGCTTGACCAGCTTCTGGAACAGTTCGTATGTCTGCAGCGCCAGCTCACGTGTCGGCACAATAATGAGCGCCAGCACGCCATCAGTGCGCTTAATCCGTGGCAGCTGCGACTGCAAACGCTCCACCATTGGCAGGGCATAGGCCAGCGTTTTGCCGGAACCGGTTTGGGAACGGACGAGCACATCCCGGCCAGCCAGTACTTGTGGTATGGCCTTCTGTTGCACGCTCGTCAACTGGCTAATGCTCAGCAGATCCTTAAGATTCTTGACGGCATGTGCATGCAGACCCAGAGACTCCACCTTGCTGTCGCTGAATATTGTCTCCTTGACCGGTTTGACCGCACGCTGACCCAGTTGTTTCAGTGCCGCCACGTCGCTCTGATCGAACAGGCCAATCTTCTTCGTGTTGCGAAATTTATTCACTGGCTGAACTGATTTCTTTGGCTCCATCGCCTCCTCCTCCTCTGGAGCTGCTGCTGCTGCACCATATGTCTCCTCGCGCTTCCGCCTGTGCTCCTTGTCCAGCTGCGCCTTGAATAGATCACCAGCTCGTGGCTGTTTGTTGGGATTTTGTGCTTGTCCTTGCTTCTTGATTGCATCCTTCAGCTGCTGTTTACTAATAATCCCCGCTCTTTGCTTCATATTGCTGGCGCTGGCAGTGGCCACGACTGGCTGTGGCTTGCGCTTGATGGGCTCTTCATCCTTCGGCACGATGACATTGAACATAAAGTCGCTGGTTGGCTCTTTGCTGAATGATTTCTTCAATTGCTGCTCTGTGTTCTTTGGCATATTCGCATTGGACATAAAATCGCTGGCGGATGCAGGCGTTGCTGCTGGTTGGGTGGTCGTGGTCGGGGCAGTGGTCGTGGTCGGGGCAGTGGTCGTGGTCGGTGCAGTGGTCGTCGTCGGGGCAGTGGTCGTGGTCGTGGTCTTAACGCGGCGTCGCACAACAAGTGCTTTAATCTTGGGCTTTTCCATATTGAATTGAAAATCAAATCCGGCTGGCGCGGCACGTTTTTGATTTTTACCCAGCACATTTTGTGTGGAAAACGACTTCGTCGCCTGTCAGAAGCACAATTTGAATGTTTTGATGTAGCGCAGTTGTTGCATGTTTCGCATCACTCACCTTTTTTGGCATCGGGGTTGTACAGATATTTAATGTTATGTTGTCAACCATTTTGGGGCATTTATTTGTGCAACACGATTTGTAAATAGAAAAACGTGCGCGGTTATTGCTTCTTCTTGCCACGCTTTGATAAACAGCTGACAGCAAGCAGTTTAAGCAAGCAGTGCTTGCAGCGCTCCAAGAGTGGCAACGCCAATCAGTATGCGCGATGCGTTGTGGCCAGTGTTGCAAAATGACAAATGCGCGCACTTTTCAAACAAGAATACTTTAAGCCAAATTAAAAGCCATCAATCAAGTTTTTGCTATTTATTTATATATATATATATATATAAGTACATCTATATATGGGAACTTTAAGTAACAATTTCACATTAAAGTAATACAGCTGCAAGGCTGCTCTACATGCTTACAACAAACGTTTGATTACATCAAGAAGAAAAAAAAAAAAATTGAAATGCCATGCATTCTTTGTGTGTGTGTGTGTGTGTGGGTGTGTATGTGTGGGTGTGTATGCTGTGGGAATTTTCTTGAGATGGTGGGTGGGTTATGCTTTCCTTCGGTTAGCCCCAACTGCGAGCGCCGCCAACGTCAACAACAGTCACATTCATGATGGTGACAACTGATTCTGCTTCTGGTTCTGGTGCTGGCTCTGGTGCTTGTTCTGCTTCTGGGTCACCTTCTGGTTCTGCTTCTGGTTCTGCTTCTGATTCTTGTACTGCTCCTTGTCTCAGTCCTAGTCCTAATCCTTGCCTGGGGTCAGAGTTGACAGCTGCTGCTGCTTGGGGCGTTTTTGCCAGGGCCGCAGTGATTGAGAGGGCCTCCAGTTTGTCAACTTCTTCGACAACCACATCAACGTCCATTTGGAGGATGCAGTGCGTTCCGCCCCCCTCCTCCCTCCCCGCACGATGTGTGCGGCAGGCAACATACATTAACTATGCGGTCACGTAGTATTCCCGCTGACGCTTCTGGCACTTCTCCCTCGCAATATAGCACAGCGCAATCGTTATAAGCAGGGCGATAGTCACGCCCATGCCAATGCTGACCCACATGATTTCCTCGTTGATGCCAACATATGAGCGTCCTATTGAAAGCGAAGTAATTATCAATTATCAATAACCAATTTAAAGCACATTATTTGCCAAATTACAAATGAAAACTACAAATTAATTAAAAATTTCCAAATTTTACATCATTCATTCGCAATTTTACATCATTCAGAAAGCTTTTTAAAATTATAGAAATATTTTCCTAATGTTTAGAAATTATTTCTATGAAATAGAAAAACTTTAAAAATTGTTCCTTCATTTTAGGATTTCTTTTTGTTTCAGTGAATTAATTAGGTCCAATCTTTGATGATCTGCCAAAAATATGTTTAATGTGAATGAGTTAAGTACATAATCTACAAATATTATTAAAATAATAATATACGTACCGTTGTAATAGTGATTGGAGTAGCCGGCTTTTCCGGCCACGCGACCCGCTGGCATTTTGCTGACTTTTCAAGACGTCTCCTGTTGCCAAAAATGAAAGAGAAAAACGAAAAATAAAAAATAAAACAATAAACTTAATTCAATGCTTAATGAATATGAAGAATTTTTCTCGTGGCTTTTTGGCAGCGTTGCCAGAAAATTTTATTTGTTGGTTTTATTTTTTGTCCTTTTGGTTTCCAGCCTTGCCTTATTTCAGTATATGGCCTTGGCAGGATTTGAATTTGTTATTTTCGGCAGACTGGCACCTTAGTCCTGACAGCAACACAGATTATTTCGATGAGAGAATAAAAGTATACGCAAATTAAATTCTGTTTGTAGCCATTCGCATTTCAAATTTAAATTAGTTGTGCGCACTGCCTACAAACGTTTGTTAACACTAATCGAACAGCTGTTTCTTGTTTGTCATCAAATTTTAAGCAAGTTTTCGCTGTGTTCGTGAAAAGTTTTGTTTTCTTTCGTCCAGCATTTACGCTGTCTTTCAAAATAGTGGATGGTGTAAATGGATCCACAGGACATTTTGGACAATAAAAAGGACACCCCAGAAGTCAGGGCGCCGCCAGGAGAACAAACGACAACCGCTACAAATGCCGGCAACGATTCAGCGTCTGGCAAACAGCTGTGCGACTTTTGCGCTACAAAATGCTGCACCTGTGGCTGCCGTAAGTTATTTGCCCATAAAAAAAATAAATATATATAAATATATATATATATATATACAAAATAATATATACACAATTTGCAAAAATGGTCCGACGTTGAGTCAGACATTTAATGGCATGTAGTGCTTATCAGTGCCTTATCATAGACTACTCTGTTGCCCTTTTGGAGAAGAGAGTATATTTATTTTTGATTAATGTTAGCCTTCAGTCCGTTTAAAATTGTATCATGAAGTTGTGCAAATGAAATAGAAACTATAAAGCAGGCCTTGACAAAAATATGCACATAAAATCGCCCTCTTTGTGGAGCGAACAAATATGATTTCTTTTTTCAATGGAAGCAATTCATTTGAGGCACTCTTTCAATACTTCCATTATGCCGATTCAATATAGACATATTCGTCTGTCTTGGAGCATATCTGGTTTTTTTTTATGTCGGATCGAATCAATATATCAAATAGCTAACATAGCAACGATCGCTCGAAAAATGAGTTCCTGTATTAAAAACTTTTTTTGTATCAAACTAAATTCCTATCGGATTATATATAGCGGATTGTAATAAATCTTAACATATGTATGACTGCCATCTTCTGTAATCGTATTTCTTGTTTGTATCTATAACATTTACAAAGGGTTAGGAAAAAGCGTATATGTCTTTAACACCTGATTCCTTAACATAAGGAGCAGAGTATGGCACAGTCGTTCGCAAAGTGCACATAAATAAATAAATAAAAATATAATATATATATATATATATATCTATATATATATATGTATATATAAATGCGTTTCAAACGTTTGTGGCTTTAAAAATATCTGAGAAATGCCACTAAACATTCACAGACCCAAAAGTAGGAATGGTCAGCTGGCAGATCCTGTTTGTTTCGCATGACTTATTGGTATTCGTGTTGTGTTTGCTTTAAAATCCGTATCCTTGCTGCATTGGTAGATTCAAGTTTTGCTCAAACGCCTCATTGCGTTCCGTGGGACCACAAATTGCACAAAAACGCCTGCCACACTCCGCCACACTCCCCTGTAAATCGCTTGCCCAAACCAGTAAAAACTTTTGCCACAACCGGATGTAATGCTGATGGTGATGGTGAAGCTGCTGCTGCTTCTGCTGCTGCACATTAGAAAACGCAATTGAAATGCCCTGAAGGCCGTCTCGGTGTTGGTCGATTTGGGGGCTCTGACTGGTATTTGGGGTGGTCCACAGTTTGCATGCTGACCACATGAATTATTCACATAATCCAATTGTTTGAGTGCACCCGTAGATAACGAAGTTGCTTGCAATGATAACCCAAAATCGTTTTGTCTTTTTCCAACCCAAACTTGAACTAAATGTTATTTTAACTGCGCATTCAAATGCATTCGGACTTGGCCTCCATATTGGAGCATCCTGTGATATCACAATTTGCAAATATAATCAATAATTTTGATTTTAACTTTTTCGTATACAATATACATATATACATACATATATATATAGTCAAAAGCCGAGGATTAATTTTAGCACAGCTATATTTATTGTAATGGTTTGCTCAAGTTTCCGATTGAAGCTAAACTAGGCCAAGTCGACTACAAAGTACGCTTCATATTAATCCAAAGATACTTATACATATAGTCTGTGAATAAGTATTAGAATAGCTTGACTAGAACACTGAATACTAGAATCAACTGTCACAATTATAAAGATAATTATTATTTTTAAAATTTAAATAAGTTTTTATAATTGAAATAATATGTTTTTGTTGGCTTCAAGTTTTTTTCTATTCGCATTCAATTTTTCTTTCAAATTTAAATATTTAATTTGATGGAATAATTTTGCGAGTTGAACTGGCGCCATTTAAATTGCAGCAATAAATTATTATAAATTGATTTAACGATTTAATAATTAAATATAATTATATTTAAAAATATAATTCATTCATTCAATTCATTTGTATTGTTAAGCGAAAAAATAATGGATTATTGGCAAAAATTCAATTACTCTTGCACAGCTCTGGCGAGGGGCAGTGGAGGAGCAAGTCAGGGGATATGTAGCATGTAGCAATTAGCATGTAGCATGTAGCATGTAGCATGTAGCATGTAGCATGTAGCATGCATGCAGCATGTATAAAGCGTGATTATCATGGCTGTGACTTTGAGTGGCAGTAAACATAGTGATTGATATTGAATGCAATAATCGTGGATGGTTAAGTTGCCGTCAAAGTTCTCATTTAATGCGGTCGACGCGCAATTTTCCAACGAGTGATAAACATTTCCGACTGCTCCGATAAATGCAGGCCAGCGAGGCGACACTGAATTCATAACGTTGGCAACAGTTGCATCATCATCAGTATGCGTCCTCAACTAACAGCAACATCCGCAATTGCAGCTCAGCTGGAGGCGGAGCCCATCCAGAACAATGTGCAGCTGTTGGGGTTCCAGGTGCGCAGTCGAGAGATTGACTGGAGGCGCTACGTCCTGCCACTGGACGCCGGAGTGCGCGGCGATGCTGTCTATTTGGACAGACAGTCCGACTTTGTGAGCAACCATCGACGTTCGCTCAGTGGCGCTGGTCGCCGCGAGCTGCTCGTCTGCCACGACATGATGGGTAACTATCTGGCTGATCGGTGAGTGAGTTGCACATTGACAGGTTCCACGTTGAGTCTATAACCATCTCATGCTTGCAGGCACTATCAGAGCTCGGAGAAGTTCGATGACTATCGGTTTATGCACTGGTCTGCCGTCGATTATTTTTGCTACTTCAGCCATCAGTATGTGACCATTCCGCCCAGCGGCTGGCTAAATGCCGCCCATCGACATGGCGTACCCGTGTTGGGCACCTACATCGTTGAGGGGACCGCAGGCAGTCGTATGCTGCACGAGGTCCTCGAGAGCATCGAGAGCGTAGAACGCACCGTTGCCGCCCTCACCCGCCTCTGTCGCCACTTCTGCTTCGAGGGCTGGCTGGTCAACGTGGAGTGCCCGGTCCGTGCCGAGTGCATGCCCAATCTGTAGTGAGTACACAGCCATCTAGTTACCTCAAACGTGGTTCCTATTTCCGTTCTCCATACACTTTCGGTTTGCATACACACTTACCATTCACTATTCACTGTTCAATATTCACTATGCACTATTCACTATTCAATATTCATTATTCACTATTTTTTTGTTGATTTTGCATTTTGATTTGATTTCGTTGGCAATTGTAGAAAAGTCGATGGCATCAGGTACTCCGTACACATTAATTAAAACCAAGTTGAATTTGCCGTTCGCCAAGCTTTATGTTAGTTGTGCGCTTTAAGCAGTTGTATGTTTACCAATCAAACACAAACCGTATGCATTTAATGTGCATCTGACTGATGGATAACCGATATAGATACGACTCAAATCGACTTTATCTTTGAACTCAAATTGGTTTATTAAGCACATGAGAGCAGAAAAAATAGACAAATTTGTATCACATAATTCATTAAGAATGCTGGTACTTCATCTATGCCGAGTAACTAATTTATTAATTTTAAATTTTAAAGATGGTTGACTATAAAACTTAACCCAGGCAGCAAAATGTGTCACGCTTCTAGGCTGACTAATTAGAAGTCTGATGAAATCGCACTACGATTTGTAGATGTGTAAGTGAACTGTAAGCAAAATATTTGATGACTGCTTTATGACTGTTCTACACACATTCTATTCTCTGCAAAGTCTAAGTCAAAGTCATTTGAAATAGCCAATGTGTTTTTTAACTCTTATATATATATATATATATATATATATATATATATCGTATATTTGCATAATATGCATATTGCCAGCTTATTTTGCAGATTTCCCAACATTTTGCTCATTAAAACATATTTGCTCAATTTTTGTTTGTCACGAAAATTGTTTCATATCGATAAATTAAAACACTTAAATGAAATGAAGAGCACAAAATTAAAATTGAATTTTCTGGTGTGTTTTTTTGTAATCTTTTAATCTATTAATCAAATGCTCATTTCATTAGTTTTGCCACATTTAAAAAAAGTCATAAAAAGATAAAAATCATTGAAATATTTTAGACATTTAAATGCGAATTGTGAATTTGTCAGGCATATTTTAAGCGCTTAGTTTGAAGTTGTTGGTGCAACTGAATATCCAATTATGCCCGTCACATAATGTATACATGTCTAATGCACTTGATTAGCTGCCACAAGTTGCACAGTTGTATGTTTTGTGCATTTATTAAAGTCTCCCAATGTCTTTCCAACAGCCGGTTTGTGGAGCAGCTGCGTGTGGCCACGGAGAGGTGGGTGCCGCACGGACGAGTCTTTTGGTACGATAGCGTCATTGACAATGGCGAGCTATCCTGGCAGAATGAGTTGAATGAGCGCAACGTGAAATTCTTCCGGGCCAGCCATGGTACGCTGATCAACTACAGCTGGAACGATCGCAGCCTGGAGACCAACGAGGCAAGCATGCGGCGGGAGCAGGCAGCGCCGCATCGCCTGTTCCTGGGACTGGACGTCTTTGGACGCGGGCAAGTGGGGCGCTTTCAGAGCGGCCAAACGCTAGCACGGATTGCCGAACGTGGCTTCTCGGCGGGCATCTTTGCGCCCGCTTGGTGCTACGAGACGCTGCAGCAGTTTGGCTACAATATACGCAAGGCCGATGGCGACGAGTCGCTGAATGCCGCCTTCCTGGCCAGAAACGAGCGATGGTGGGCGCGCCTCTGGGAATACCTCGGCACGCATCCCTATCGTGCGCTACCTTTCTACACGAACTTCTGCGTGGGATCGGGCCGTGGCAGTTACGAGTGCGGCGCCCGTGAAGCAGGGACGCGGCCCTTCTTCAATCTGGCGCGCCAGGCACTGCAGCCGTCGGTGCCATTGGGCGACAATGCGGAGCACAGCTTTGACACCGCCTACGCCGGCGGCTGTGCCCTTCGCATTTTGAATTATGAACGCGCCTTCCGGCTGTTCCTCACTGACTTCCAGCTGCCAATGGGCGTGCTGCTTCTGAGCTACGCCTACAAGGTGAATGCGTTTGGCGGAGAGCAGGAGCAGCACACGCTGGATGTGGTGCTGCGGTGCTGCCCGCCCCGACGACCCATGCAGGATGCCTATATCTTTTGTGGCGAGTACCGCGACAATATTCTGACTCCGGGTCTCTGCTACATTTCGCCACTGGCTGGCGCCTTGCCGTTGGGACTGGCCCACGAACAGCTGCCGCCAGAGCAGGGTGCCCTCGGCGAGAACTGGCGTGTGCGCTACTATCTAGCCAAATTCGATGGACCCGTGCAGCTGCAGGACATTGGCCTAAAGTGTCGACGCCCCCAACGGTCGACGGCAAGCGCCCACCTTGGTGCCATCTATGTGCACAGCCTGCAGCTGCGGGATTGGGATGCGGTGCACTCATCGCAAAAGGCCGACATTGCTGCTTATGACAGAAAACTCTGGAATAACCCAACCACGCCTACGACTCGGCAATAAAGTATCCAATTTCAGTAAGTCGAGTCGATATAATAATGTCTGTCCGCGAAATCGTTTTCTCTTGTTGCTTGTTCAATTTAAGAAGTTTTTTAATAATGATTATTTGAATTTATTTAATTAATGAATTCAATTATTTAGAATTGCCTTGAAAATTAATAATTTTGTACTCAATAATTTTTGATTTATTAATTGTTGTCCATATTCCATGCTGTCCATTCCGCGTGACCTAAAAAAGTCCAATTTGGTTATCGATTTGCGATTGTCGATTCTTATCGCTTTCCTAGCCGTAGCTCCCCAATTTCAACGCGGGCACAGACCAGTATATGTTCCGAGCTTCAAGTCTCTATCTCTAAAACCAAATCCTTCGGTATCCGAGTATAAAAATAAAACTTGAAATAATACAAAAAATGCATGCTCAGAAATAAAACTCAACGTGACCTTAAAAAGTGAACCAATACAAGCCGATAAAGACAATTAAAGAAATAAAAAATGCCAAAATTAACCGTAACTTTTTAGCTGTACAGCAAAACTGTGAAATATGCAAATATTGTGTAATCAAATATATAAAATTGAATAATCCCATTCTGTGTGATTCTTACAATTTCACTTAACATGCAATTTAATGACGCTGTCGCCATAAAGCTCTGATTTGCATTGTTCTCTTTTATCCACACTATCTGTCTCTCTTTCTGTAATTACTGCTCATTTGTCTTTCTTTCGCTTTCGCACACATACACAGCCCCTTTGAGCTGTGCAATTCGTTTGAAGTCCTTTGGTTTCCTCGGAGGTTTCAGGTTGCCAATCTTTCACCGGAGCAATGATGCATTTCCCGCATCCCTTTGAGTCTCTGGTTACTCACACACACACACACACACACTCAGTACTTACACTCTTTTGGTCTTTAGCTCCTGCTTGGCATAGGGGTCAGTTCATCTCAATGTCAGTCAGCTTGCCCACTGGCCATCAGTCACCGTCACTCGTAGGCATGAGCCAGTCCACTCATTTTTTTTCTTTATCAGTTTAGATTCCTTTTGTCAAAAAAGCCACCAGTACAAGCCACACCCACAAGAATGTAACAAAAAAAAACTTGATAAATTTCAAGGGCAGTTGTGCCTCGAAAACGTGAGCAGAACCATTGGACAATAGACCAAACCACATGCGGGGAAAAAACTTGAACTGCATTTTGGGCAGCTTCAACTTTTTACGTTGTTGTTGCTGTTGCTGTTGCTGTTTGTCTGTTTGTCTGTACTCTGACCAGTGCTGCACAAACTGTAGTTTTTCCTTGCCCACTTGGCTACTGGTTAAACTGTTTGGTTAAACTTACAAATTTCGTGGCAACATGTGTTGATGTTAGTTACATTTTCTTAAAGTGCATACTCCAGTTATAAATCTCGTTAAGTAAATGTTATCGGAGAGCAACCCTGAGCTTTAACTAGGTCTGTAAAGTTAGACCAACGAACACGTGTTTATTTTCTTTAATTACTTTAAAATCTTTTCTTAAATAACTTAAAAATCTCTAGTTCTTATAATCTCAGTTCAGTCTATTCCTACAGACAGATAGACGGATAGATGGGCTATAGCCATGCCCTCAATAATATATCTTATATATGTATGTACCTTATGAGTTCGGATATGATTCTTTCTGCCTGTTATATACTTTTGCACAACCCATTTTACCCATTTTTTAAGGGCTACAGTGTATAAAAGCGAGAAAATAAAAATTAAAGATTAATTAATCTAACCAAAAAACTGATTTAGTAAAACTAACCTTCGCTCAATATTGGGCACAATGTAGTTATTGCAAATTATAATTGAATGTGTGTACATCAAAGTGTGGATTTGTGGATTTGCAGAAATCCCAAAAAGTGCCATTCAGCCATTAATCGGTATAAGTAAGCAGAACGATATTCGACCCTGATTCAGATCTCGAATGCTACGTTACTAATCCGTATCTGTTTGAAGCACATGTACAAGATGATTAAAATCAAGCAAACATTAATAACAATGAATATATATAATACATAAATATGGGCGGAAAGGGTAGGCGTGGTCAGATCGTTCCAATATATTATTGTATATTGCAATTTCATGTTTTTCACCAGAAAGTTTGCCCATTTAGCACAGTGTGCGTTGGCCAGCTCACAAGTATTTATGAATGCGTATTGCGTTGCTCAGTTCATGCCATTTTGATTAAATTTGCATATAAATTTCCTTTGCTGACTTGGTGTGCGAATATCGCCTACTGTTTTACTTCAGCCGCAGGACATCTGGCACCTCCACATTTACTGTAGCCGCTGCTTGTGCAGCTTGCCCCATTTGACATCGCTTCAACATTTTATGACAGCATCTTATCTGCAGCAAAATGCCATTTTTTTTCTTCTCTACTTTTTATTGTTGTTACACACACACACACACACTCAAATATATGCATGGTAAATGCCCGTCTACTATTTGTTAGGACCAACAGATTATTTTGTATTTTTGTAGTTGAAAGAATCGCCAAACGAATAATAATTGAATGCCCAATGCAGAACATACATACATGTGTATACATATGTTTTTAAGTTGATAAGCAGCTTAATTTGTTTTCCAACTTTATTGTATTCTCTTTTTCTGACGAACGAAAATTCATTTGAAATTGGACAGTTAACTTTAGAGGTTTTCCATTTAAATAAATATGGAATTTGGAATTAGCATTTATGTTTAGTCTTTGCTTTCAACATAAAATTGACTTATTATATTATTATTTTAAAATATGCAATTTTAACTGAAATAAAGAGGTTATGAGTGCCATGTCGATAAGTTAATATTTATTTATTTATTTTGAACTCATATGTGAAACAACATTTGCAACATGATATACTATACTATACAAATTTCTTTCATTCTCGAATGTCTACTGAATGTTCATTCTCCCCTAAGGAAACCAAGTCTGTGCATTCAACATTCGTAAAGTATGTTTAAAATTTTTGAAATTTATCCCGAGTTTTTTTTGATTTATTAAATTTCGTTTTGGGTTGTTTAAAAAAAAAAAAAGTGTTATTTAAATAAAGAGGTAATTTTTTGCGAAATGTAAGGAATGTGAGTGTTCAAAATGTAAGGCACAGTGGAATTCGACGGTTGCAATTCGCCTAAAACTAGGCTTAAGATCGATCAACAGCTTAAACGATTGTGTTTTGTTTCTGCATACAACCTCTTGATGCACTTCTTAATCATACTTAATGGTTACAGGGTATACAAAAAAGTGCAGAAAGACAACGTAAAAAAAAGTCTCAAAATGAAGAAAAAAAAACAAAAGGAAAAGTTCTGCGAAGCCGTCAACAAGACGAATGATAAGTGATGCATTTTTTGTGAAGTTTTGTGAGTACATCTTGTAGTTAAAGGTGAAAAATGTTTCAATTTTAACCTCACACAAAAACCTAATATAATGTTGTAGTTGCAACTTTTTGTTGCTATTATTTTTTAGCCCATCTACAAACATTTTTTCGGTTCAGTTTCGTTGCAAAAGTTGAAGAGTACGAAGCAATTTACTTGACTTTTAGTTATGCAGCATGGAAAACACAAATGATAAATATCGCATAAGTACTTCCACGCTGAAAAGTCTTTTATGAAGAGATTTGTGCTCATAGCACATACACTTAACACCCAACAACTGCAATTAATGGTGGATATATACATATATATATATATATATATTTTTTTTTTGTATTTCCTTTTTTTTTCTTGTGCGTATATGTTTTCTTGTCAGCGACTTTTAGTGCAGAACTTTTTGTTGCTGTTGACAGAATTTCCACATGCATGACAGCATCTGAGGCCAAAGCGGCTGCACTCCCCACAGCCCCCTTCAATCACCACGCAAGCCCACGTCCTCGCTTACGTAGTCTATGCCCACACATAGACAATAAAATGCCGTCGACTTATTTTAGTATTTTTGTGTCTTAGAAATAATTTCTAGCTTTATGAAATAAATGAAAATTTCTCATTTATTTTAATTTGTATTTTATTTATTTTATTTGATGTTTTCTGCTGTGTCCAGGTCAAGTTATATGATTATATGATTCTTCTTACTCAAATGTTATATCTCTCTCTCTCTCTCTCTCTCTCTCTCTCTCTCTCTCTCTGAAGACGAATATCGACAGTATCCGAAATAATTAGATTAATATGTTGCGAAAATATCGGGTCGGAAACAGCTTACTGCACTAGACTGTGAGTCTAACCCTGAAGACAAATCCCGATGGGATTCAAAACATATTTAAAACAAGAAGATTTAAACTGAAAAAATAATCAAACAATAAGCGAGATAGATTTCTAAAATGTATTAATTCAAATCCTTTTTTTTTAAATCGTATTTTATATGAAAAATTCGGATAATTATTTAAAATCAGCAACGTAAGTTAGAAAATAAAGAACCCTCTTGCCAAAAGCCTGAACCGTACGATTCAGAAGCAAATTGACTTGCAATATACATACATATATAATAAAGTGAGCTGCCCAAATATATTTTTAGTGAGTGCTGGCTTCGAGTCCATTTCTTTTATTTTTTTTTTTGCTTGCTGGTCACACTGTTTGTCCGTTTATTTGTCTAGTTTGGCCTTCCTCGAGCAACTTTCGCTGCGCTTTCGTCTTGCTCTGTTCGACAAAACTCGGCCTCGCAGCGCGCTGATGCGGAAGCGTGAACACAGAACGCCAGTTGGGTGGAGCGGTGGTGCGATTTATGGGCGTGGTATTGCATTGAAAAGAGGCAACATTCTCAGCGGGGGTCTCTCAACGCCATTAGCATTATATTATGTGCCCTTTGCCCGGTCAAGACTAGACACGCAGATAAGTGGATTGCGATTTGTGTAACGCCCGCCCAGTTGCGCCTTCGTTTCTGGATTTATGTTTTGAACGTTCCCCGCCGCCTTCTTCACACCGAATAGTTGCGAATTTATTTTGCTTGCTTTTTGAAAACTTTGCTACTAACAGCAATTTGAAATCAGCTGCATTGCATCGCATCAGGCAGCTATTCGAAATGGATGAGATTTAAAGCAGCTATTCCCAACTGACCGCTGCAAGTCATCCATTTCCTTGTCCTACCTTGGTCTACCTACCCCATGGCTGTGGCTGCCTTTTCCATTTTGTTGAATTTACTGCGTTTATAAATCACCCAAAAGCAACATATGCAAAACCAACTCTAGCAAGTAAGAATGCTTTAGTCGAGGGAACTCGACTTTGATATACCCTGAAGCCAGCTATTAAATATTAAATAGATTCATTCAAAAGAAATGTATCGATATGCGAGAAACTTAGGCAGTTATCGATAAAATTAAGCAAACTTGACCTATTTTTGGTATCTGAGAACTATTGTTCCAAATTTGAAGTCTCTAGCTCTTATAGTCTCTGAGACCCGCACGATTATGGCTATATCGACTCATCTGTTGATCCTGATCAAGAATACAGTTTCTCTATGGGGTTGGGCATGTTTTCTTCTGCTTGTTACAAACGTTTGCACAAAACCATTATACCCTTTTTACCCATTTGCAGGGCATCGAAATGCATTTACATTCAGCTGAAATTTTAGTTGACCCAATTTCGTATTGTGTGATTACCCTTTGGCAGGAATTTGATTTTTCCATTTGTCTTCATTACTATATTATTTACATGAATCATGTTCAATTTGTATTTGCAGCTATTGTTAAGAGCAACAAAAATGCTTAAAATATATCAATTTATAAATAAATAATCATATAAATTTAAGTACCAATCTGAGCTTTGCTTTAGTAAATTGTATGATGGGAAAAGGCACCAGTGCTGATGTAATCATCAATTCACTTTAATATCGATTGGTTTGGGTTTGATTTTTCTATTACGCAGCACGAAAACTTATTAGTATATACATATATATATATATTTTTTTATTTGTGTTTCATGATAAAACTCTTCTAATTTATGCTTGGGCCTAAATGAAGTTTCAATATAAAATAAATGCAAAAATCTCTGTCAAATCTGTCAGTAAAAGCTTTGAATATGTTATGGAAGTCCTTGATAGTTCACGCAGATAAGTTCAATTTTGATACCCTTGCAGATGGCATTCTAACTGTGTCATAAAGTAACGCATTCCTGTGTTGGCTAAGCATATAAAGGGAAAATTTATTATTACCAAGGGAATGCGCTTTAAGGCAAAATGCAGGTACCGTAAAATGGAAAAAGGAGAGGAAAAAAAAAAATTTTAAAAAAAAATGATGAACATCTAGCAAAAGAGAGGGGAGTGAAGATACTAAATACAAGCAATCTCAGAAATGCTCTGTTGCAAATGAAAATGTTGAAGGTATTAAGCATTTTGTACGTTTTATCATGGGGCTGTTTGAAAATGCCTAACAATTTGAAATGTAATTTAACTATCTGTCAGTTGAGAGAGCTCCAAGAGACTGCACAAGTTATTGCCAGGAATGAATGGAGAATTCACATGCAATTCTGCAAAGGGCAGTGCACATCCCTGATGCTGGCATGTAATTAAAAACTCTTGAATTTGATGGCGAAGGGTGAATGTGTAAATATGAAAGCCTGACGGAAGACAACAAACTGCCCGGAAGCCCAGTGAGTTAAGCAATTGGAAGGCTGGAGTATTCAGCAAAGTGACAGGAACATACACTCACAAAAATAATTGACACGAATTTTAGCAAGCCGTTATATGTCAAGGCAAGTCAACTTATTATTCAGCAAGTATGGAAAGTCCTGTTCCTAAGGATTTTTAGTTTCTTAATTCCTGGGTAGATTTTTCTAAAATGTTGAGAAGTCAAATTATCAGCCTGTTTTATCATATCTATCAGTAGTCGAAAAATCAAATTGTCTTACTATATCTCTAATTTCATAAAGGATTTTTACTTTTTACTAAATGTTAGTACTTTTTAGAAATGTTTCCTATTATTAAGAAATATTTATTTAAAAGCTTGAAAACTTTAAGAAAAACATATATTTGATTTCCAAAAACCAGAAAACCTCTCTTTTTTCTGAGTGTAGTAACTGCAAGCAACTCTCGTTTTCATAGCATTTCCGCAACTTTTCCAATAAGTCGCCTGCCGAGCAGCAGTTGCACAAACTTTAGCTAACATAAATAATAATAAAGCATGCCATAAATGTGGGCTCGCAGTGTCAACAGTTTGTGCGGCAGCAAGTCCAGCTGCAACATGCAGTTGCAATGCCCACCATCAAGTGGCAACATTAAATGCCCAAAGCCCAGCAGCGCAGAGAGTTAGCTTAAACAGCAAATTAATTGCAATAAGCTGCCGGCCCGGGTCCAATTTATTGCTTTTACACCAATTTTAATTGCACTTAATCACTATTGCGGCTGCGCCTGCGAAATCGAATTTAAAATACTTAAATCGAGTGCAGCGCACACAAAACGCAATGTGTGCAATTTCCAATTTTCCATCGAAGTGGGCAAGCTGTGTGTGTGGGTGTGTGTGGGTGTGTATATGTCTGTGTGTGGGTGTGGTTTTTATTCTCTGCTGCTGCCGTCGAGCATCGTTAATCATCAAACTAATGAGATTTCGTCCGTAAATTTGTTCCGATTCTCCAACTGTCCAAGTGTCGTCCGTCGTCCGTCGTCCGTCGTCCTTCAATTGCGTAATTGAACGTAAATTAACAGATTCTCTCGAAGCGAGGCTTCGCTTTTAATTGCAATATAAGCCTGCACAGCAAACGCCAATGTCAACAATTATGCGGAAATTAGTGGCTTGTGGGTGGTAAAAAGCCGCAACATATTTCGTACATATTTAGTGTTTAATGCAACAGGAGAGACATTAAATTCATTTTCAAAAAAAAAAAAAAAAAAAAACTTTGACTATGGCCTTGAGTTAAGTTCCAATCAAAATAAAAAAAAAAAAAAATCACTTTTGTTTAAATCAATTTCGATTTCTATTTTGGCAAACTGCCAATGCGTGCCAAGTGCGGAGTGTTCAGCTTTCAGTCTGCCATCAAATGTATACCAAATCACGCATCGAATCAATCTTCCAACTCTGCATTCGCAACGCGTTTTTTATGTATTTATTATTTTGGTTTTTGTTTTCTTTTTTTTTTTTGTTTTTTTTGCGATTCTGGGTTTTGAATTGTTTGGGTTGCCTTCAGATCTTTCGGCGCCTCATAACTTTGCCACTTGGCCAGCAGGCCAACAAAATGCAACAAGAACAACAACCACAAAATCATGCCGCTTAAATATGTCAGACGCGTTTCTTATTTTTGTGGCTTTGATACTCTGTTTATGAGATATACGCGATTGATTAAGTGTCTGCACATTCTAAGCAGGTACAATTAAATATGAGTTGCAGATTTTCAAAGATTTTTATTTCAGATTTGTTTACTTCAGTTTTGAAATATGTTTGTGTTCTAATGGCCAAATTGCTTGGCTTGTGCGCTCCACATCAATAGGTTCAGAGAATTTTACAGAATTACAATCTATTGGTAAAAAGGATATAATGGAGCTTGGAAAATATGTCTAGCTAAAAGGCAGACGGCATTCATAAATTAAATCTGCATAAGCACATGAAACTCAGATGTAAGCAGAGTAGCTCGCAGTCGAGCACCCTCTGACTAGCTGTCTCTGTGTCTGGATTCTGTTTCATTGTGGTGGAAAAAGGATTTCGGAGGGCCACCCAATGACCGAAAACAAATTTTCCGTAATTTTCGAGGTCGTTTTGGCGGAACATCCGTTATTTTTGGTGTGACGGATATTCGTCATTATTTGCGCCTGTCTATTTATGTCTGAAGGGTAGCGAAAGCACAAGCAAAAGCAAGGTCCCGATGTAATTTTGTGCTGCGCAATTGTTTGGTATCTAGTTGGCAATCAGTTGGGCAAATACAAGACCCAACAGCACGAGGCAACTTACACGCACATATTTGTGTTTTTGGGCAATGTGGCAAGCAACAGGCAAACACAAACAGCCTTCGTTTATCCTTCGACAGCTTTCCGTATACGCAATAAATCAAGAAAATCGCATTTTGATTGCCACTAAAATATAGGCGGTTGCTCAGCAGCACCTAGTCAACTGGCTTGTCAGCCCTCCATTTATTGTAAGTCTATCTATGTCTATGATTATGTGCATGTGCTGACAATAATAATAACAACAAATTTGAGGTACTCGTTACTCAGTTGTCCTTGCCAGGCGCTTAAGAGATCAAATCAAACATGAGAATATGATAAATGGGGCAATTTATCAAATATAACAGAGAGACAGAGAGAGAGAGAGAGAGAGAGAGATGCGTTGCTGGTTTTGAAGTTTGACTGACTGAGTACTTTAAAAGTTATCGTATCACTTCTTGCTCCTGGAGTGACTCTGCTACCTTTTTGGTCAAAGCCAGAATTGTTAGTGTTTTATGAACTTGACTCAAATCTTGCACATTTGGAACGTCCCCTATCATATTTTAAAGACGCTTTAAACAAGAACAAACACTAGACTGCATCAGTCAATAGTACAATATGACTTTTCAATACCAATCAAAGTTGTGAACGAAGTGTGTAGCTGAGCGTGTGTTCATATCAATTGCTAACCGTTGTGGACCTTCAATTTTTGTCTGAAGATAAAACAATGAAAGTCCTTTGCGAAAGTAATCCAGAAGTAAATTTACTCAACTCAGTTGAGTGAGCAACATTTATTAAAGGTACTTTATGTAATAGATGCAATTTGCTGAAGAGGTTTCGTCTGCTATTTGCTGGATATTTCATTGAATCAGAAATTACACCCTGTATCGATAGATTACTTAGCAAAGGGTATGACTATTTACATATATCATGTAACGAATTCATTTGTATTGTTAAGTATTGCATTGTTGGTAAGTAGAATTCAAATCATGAAAACATAATAAATAATTGACTGACATTTATTAAATGTAGTAAATAAAATGTATACAATTTTAGTAATAAACTATGTCAAAAATAAAGTAATAATTGTTAACATTTTGCATTTTGGTCATGATTCAAGATTTTTGATTTTAAATTGTGTATTATTCAAGATCGAATTCGATTCCGTACTTGAGTATGCAATATCGTTTCGATCAGTGTTTGTAGCTTTAGAAAGTGTTTACAGGGTTACGCCTGGGCAAGTTATTTTTGCTTTTTTTTGATCGCATAAACTTTCCAGCGTCATTTCATAGTTTTCATAAGCCCTTCAGGTGGCTACTGCCTGAGATTGAGATTCACAGTTTGAGCGGCACTTTGACGGCAACGCAAATGGTTTGTTTATCGTTGTCGGTGTTGTTGGTTGTTGGTGTTGCCGTTGACGTTGATGTTGACGTTGTTATTGCTGCTTTTGTCCTTGTCGTCATTTGGTCTGTTGTTATTGTCATAAAAAGGAAATCAGCCAAGTTTGCCAGCGCGATATTTTGCGCTGTCAGCGACGTCAACGCCTTCCGTTTATATATTCCTTTGGGCTGGCTGACTTACTTTGATGACGAGCGACTTCAACAAATATAAAGTGGCAAAGAACCTAAAAACACATAACCATGTCAAACACACACACACACACACACACACACACACACACTCAGCACACACATGAAAACATGTTCATTTACACAGGGTCGGCTGGTTCTCGAATTCAGTTGAAGGGCCATTATTTATTTGCAAAATATATATATATAAATATATATACCCCAATATTTGTATTAATTTGATAAGCTTACCGATTTATTTCAACATTTTTATATAATAATTAAAAATTTCAATTAAATTTGTTGGCCTTTCATGTTGAAATTATAGCCAATAATGAAGAATGCATACTTTTAGGCGTGTGATTACATACATCTCGCTAAAAAGTTGCTTAACTTGTGAATCAGGTTCTCAAATGCTATGAGCTTTAAAGCTAAAGCATATTTAATCTTTTGGGTGCTGGCATGTATTATTATTATATTATTTTTAGCATTTATTATAAAACCAAATTGTGCAATACTATAATACATTCAATACATTCATTCAGCATCAAAAGCCTGCTCCGTCTGTCGGTCTATGTTATGTCAATATCCGAAAGACTTAAAGAAGTAGAACTCTTTAATTGAGAGAGGCTATGAAAGCAGAAATAAAAAAATATATTTGGAAACGCCAATTTGGAACTGTGATTCTGCTATGAGCTGTGGCTTGCAAAAGACTTACTTTGAATGAGGAGACTTCTGTGTCACACCTTTTTACATCATTTACATTTGTAAATTGAGTTTTAAGCTCTACTTCATGTCATTCCGCTCCTGCACAGGCTCACACACACACACACACACACAGACATTGAGCTGCTTATGCGTAACGTGTTTGTTGCACGCACTTTTCCATAATAGAAAACTAAAGTTTCGCTTGGCTTTTTCGGTTGGTTGCCACTGTTGATGCTTCTGTCTCTCCAAGCGCCTAAAAAATGCCATAAATAAGCGTTTAGAGCACCGTCATGGTTGACATACACGCTGTCACCCGCTAGGCTTATTTATTTTACTTTCTTTTTCTTTTTTTTTTTTTTTTTTGGTGTATTTCAGTCGTTGTCTGTTAGGCTCATAAGTTGTGGTCATGGCCAATGCTCCAGTCTCATGTCGCCGATATCAAATCGAATTCGCTTGTAGCTGAATATGCAAAGCAAAAGTCGCATAAATCAAACTGCCTGCCAAGAGAGCGAATGGAGCTGGCAACGGCAACAATAAACTAGGCCGCGAGTTGGGCTGGCAAGCAAACGGCAGTCCGCAGTCGTCAGCTATATTACCTGGCTATATCTGGCTCCTGGCTGCCAGGCAAATAGGTCAAGGTCCTGCCTGGGGTCAGATCTATCTTCTGATGCATTCTGTTTATGGTGCGTATTGTGTGTTTCGACAGCTGTAATGTGGTCGCCATGCAGCAGCGGAAGCGATAGCTTATATGGCAGAGAACACATCACACCGGATGCAACAGCAAAGCCCGGATACTGACCCGGAAACTGGAGGTGCGCATTAAAGAACTTCTGCATGCATTTCCGCATAATTGAAATATTATATTTCATTTAAAGATCTTGCAATTTATTGTATATCTCACTGACGATTTATTCGAAGTGAAACAGATTGGATTTATTTTGCATAGTCAATGGGCTCCTTGACGCCGGGTGCGTCGCCGCTTGACATCTGCCAATCACACACCCACACACCCACACACCACAAGCACAACAACTGCCAGAAGCCACACACATCACAAGCACGCACCCACACACACACATGCACTGCAACTATTGTGTATCTGTTTAAATTGCAAGTTATTTGGAGGCCAATAAAGTTGGCTGCTCAAAGTTGTATTGCTGAAGCAATTTCAGTGCCTACACTGCCCAAAATCAGCTGCTTATATATATTATATTATTAAATATAGTATGTACATATGCATGTGCTTATTCTAGCTGACAGGTATGCATATTTATGTATAATTATAAATGTGAAAATTAACCAAAATATGTATTTTGCATAGTTTCTGCAACTGCATAGAATAACAGAATTGCTTTTATTTGAACTCGATCCATCCATATTCGGGAATAGAAGATATGCCATCTCCCATATCAGATGGAAACTTTAGTTTACTTTGTCTTCTAACTGAACATTTGTTGTGCTGAAATTTCTCAAGTTTTCCCTTAATTCGCAGAATTTGTTGCCGTTTTTGGCAGTGGCAAACTGATAGTTTACTGTTATCCCCTCGTAGTCTGCCTGGCGATTGCCAAAACAACACTCAACAAACACTCCCCCCCATTCCACACTCTCAGATACCCTTTCAGAGCACCCCCTTGGCTGCTGTGTAGTGTTGCATTGTGCAGCACACTTCAGTTGCCACTGGCAACCTTCACGTTGCGTTTTAATTAGCTCTCCAAATTCATTATGTATGTGCATTTATATGTACTACACAAAATGTATGTGTGTGTGTTGTCAGTGTGTGTGAATGTGTGTGAGTGTGTGTGAGAGTGTGTGTGAGTCTGTTTAATTTGCTTTAGCTTTTGGCATTGCATTTTCGTGTCCCTGTTGTGGTTGCCGTCGTTCGGTTGGTGTTGCAGCTGCTGATGCTGCTGCAACTGCTGCTGCTACTGCTGCTGCATTGGTCATTATTAATGGTTTATTCCATGCCCAAATTGCATTTAAAATCTATTTAATGCAATTTATGATTGCAAGTAAATAAACTAATTTAATTGAATTGCTTTGTTCGGCAGCTGATAGCAAAGTGCTTCCCAAACATTCAGACAGCTGGCTGGATTAAAATAAACCAATTACTTTGAAATTTGCTTAACATGCCAATGTCAATATCAATTTCAAATTCAACTGAAACTGCTTCCGTACCATAAGCCAAGTCAAATTCATTGTAAAGTGAGTTGTCCCAAAACAAAAAATATATTAAATATATATATGGAAAAGATGCAAGAAAGCACGTCTAGACACTTACAGTGTCCTCGACTGACAATTGAAAGTTTGCAAAGTTGGCACACACATCCACTCATAAGCCAGCTGAAAGCAGTTTAAGACAAGCAAGGCGTGGTGGTGGAGGGATGCAGGGGGGGTGGAGTGGCAAGTATATAATGCTTTCTAACTTGCTGTATCGGTGCAGGAGACAGATACACTTGGCGTATTCGTATGGCATCTAAGCTAACAACTGACTGAGATATACAGCAAAAACAAACACAGGAAATTAATTGAACGGTCAATGCAGTTGGGGGGGGGGGGGGGGTGGGAATTGGGGGTGGTAAATTGTTTTTTTTTTAATTTGTTTTTGTGGTGGAAGTCAGGCGTTTATGGCAAACTCATCACATTATTCTAAGCAACTGCATGTATGCGTGTGTGTGTGTGTGCCTGTGTGTGCCTGTGTGTGCCTGTGTATGCGTGTGTGTGTGTGTGTGTTTGTTTGTATTTGCGGATTGCCACAGGCATTTTGACCCACTGACACAAACAATATCCTTAACAACATCAGCGTCAACATATTAATAGTTGTATCAACACGGAGAGCCCAGTGTGACCGTAAACACTTACTTGGCATCTGCTCTGCTCAGCCATAAACCATAAAAAGTAAGTGAATAATGGAAAACCTTTTTTGGCCTACAGGAGATCAACTAAACAACTAATTCTCAACTTTTGCTTGCAGATGGACAAGACTAACGAGCAGCTCTTTAAAGTGAAAGTGAAATAAGCGCAAAATTGGAAATCAACATTTGGGATTCCTATTATTATTGTTTAATTGTTTAATATTTTGATTGAGTTGACAAAATTGTATTGCGAACATATGGCTTACAAAAAATGGCTATAATGAGCATGTTTGTATGTGGTTGATTAATATTTATCATCGAAGTGAACTTTCATGTGCTGAAGAAGGCAAATTTCATATGCTGCTTGGTCCAACTGGGTGGCTTGTTTAGACAACATGCTAGAAAGGGCAAAAGAAGTTTGTATGAGTTGAGCGTTTTATTTGCTCAAATCATGGGCCAAAACAAATTGAAAACGCGTCAGACCGTTATCGATACATCAATAAACCCAAACCCAAGCCCAAAGCGCACACTTACATTTCTATAGATATAGATGAGTTTGGGTTAGGTTTTTTTGAGGACGGTGCCATCTGCCGCAGCCCCAAAAACTTTAATTGGCAATGCAATTTAATCATGTGACAACAGTGTGCCAACTGTGACATTGTCTTGAATCCAATCGTTCGACCAAAGCATTCAACTTGTATCCCAACCGACTTCCTCTTTAGCTTTTCCGACACATTTTGACAAATGCGAAGCAGTCATGAAATCACTACTAATATTTTCTGCCAAGGACTGCTCGATGACGACATAAGGCATTTTGTTGGAAGCTTCTCAAGATTGTTTCTTACGCATCGGATGAGAACTGTGTGTTCTTATACAATTAAATGTTGAGCAAACTGCAATTCACTTTATAAGAAACTGTGGATTTTTTGGCACAATTAATGCCAATCATCCAAATTTGATACCTTATGTCTGCAAGGGTATTTAGAATGCGATGCAACTGTCATTTCTTGCTGCGAAAAGCTTAAAAGCCATACAAATATTTATGGTGCACAATTCACTAGGAAAATATAATAGGAAAACCCAACTGCGAACTCAGTTGCGTTTCACATTTATTGACTTTTTCTTCAAGCGGACGAGTCAATGAAAAACGTTCGAGTTCAGTCATTAATATAACTAACATTTTCTTAACAACAATAATAAATTATTTAAATTTTATCTAATAAATATAAATATTTTAATACAAAAATAAAAAATATTTATTTTTTACGAAATTAAAGCCAATTTATTTCAAAATTATATAGTACAGATAGTTATGGAACAAATTTAAAACAATCACAAATGTTAAGAATGCTTGGATCAATCTTTGAAGGATGTACCTAGTAATCAGTATTCCAAACTTGCTACTTATTTGCGGGAGCTAAAGGCTTTTGCCGTTTTTCCAATTTTTAAATTTCTAACAACATTGAAATTTTTGACTCCAGCTTTCAAATTGTGTGAGATATTATTTGATCAAAATATACTTCATATAATAAATTTTCAAGTTTAGTGACTCTAACTGAGGAAGATAATTCCATCGCCGATTTTTAAGAAACAATGTCGATCTTTACAGATTAAATTTGCTGACCCTGGACTTTAAACTATAGGATATATATGGTCTTTTCGACTTGCAATTATCGATTGCTAAGGCTCCAAATGGACTTAGGAGCCCAATTTAAGCACTTTGTCAGAGAATTTAAAATAGTTGCTTCAACAACTTATGACTTAAGTAAGCAGCTTAGAGTTGGCAGCCTGGGCGGATTGCACCGTTGTCATCGTGGGCTTAGTGCATGTAGGATTACAAGATAATCTCAACCCATTAGCATTTGAAGGCTCAGCTTGCACTTTGGCCGTTAAGCTTACGTTTCCAGTTCTTGCTTTCTGCATTCTCTCATTCTGGCTCAGACAACCATTTGCTTGCTTGCTTGACTTTATTTCATATATTCGCTTAATGATACCCTGCACACAAATAATATTAATTCACCTGTACAATATATCCGATTTGAAAAACCAGTTCAAAAACAGTGCTGGAAATTACAATTATCGATCAAATTGAGTTGATTTCGAATCGATAATGCAGAATTACATAAGTTAATATAACGTGCTGCGAGAGAAGTATTTGTTATTTGAAAACAGCGACGAGTTCACAAGCTCAAGTTCCAAATAAATTACATAAGTTAATGCAACATTTTGTTGAACTCAATCATTGAACTTCTCACAGGGTATATTGCGGTCGATTCCGTCTTTAATTGCTGGCCATTGGGCGTGTGGCGACCAGTTGAGGGTCTAAATACTTAATACTATGCATTAGGACATGCTTTTCGATGCCTTGCCTATGCCCACCCCTTCGCCCACAACTCTCCCGCTTGTCTCTTAAGTGCTGTTGTCTCTTGTCAAGGACGCAGCCCCAAGCAGCCAGCGGATTGCATCCTGCCAAGCTGCGAATTCCCACCTGCTGCTGCGGTTGCTGCTGTTGTTAACGATGTTGTTGTTGTCACAGTTGTTGTTGCTGTTGCTCCTTTTGCACTGATGTTGCTGTCGATGTTTGCATTGTTTTGTTTAGATTATCTGCCGGTTTCCGCACAGCTGGCGCTGAATGGGCTATGCGCGATGTTCCTTGTTGCTGTGGTGGCGCATTGTTTGTCGTGTTTACAGAGCTGTTCAGCTGCCTGGCGATAACGTGACAAGCCCCTTTTTGTTGTGCCGCCCACCCTTCTCAACTTTGAAATGGTTTTATCTGGCATTGACATGTAAATTTAATAATGCGAAGCAGCAGCCAGCAAATGGCTGTGCGTACCACATCTCGCTGTCGGCTGGCAAACGTGTCGATTGATAAATTGCAAAAAAGTTCGTCAACAAATTTGGCGAAAACAAACTTTTCCGATTTGCAAAATATATTAATGAGTTTCAATATGTGGCAATCAAACAAATAATAATAATAATAAATAAATAATAAAGAGAAGCAAATCTTGAACATAAGCTGCCCACGCCCACACACCTCCATTGGCTATGCCACACTCCAAATAACAACACTTGGGCTTTGTAAATGTGTCTATAATTTTCTGCATTTTATACGCTGATAGCGAAGTTACTGTGATATATATGAAGATATAGTGTGCTACGTACACTGAAGGGCAGGGATTCAGTCACAAAACTCATTGGTTAAACCAACCGCCGCCGTCCCCAGACCTCCCAGACGTGGAAGGTAGCTGAGGAGAATCCTACTTTGGCCAGCTAATATAAGCTATTATTACATTAATATCAGAGTATTTTGAAAACGATTATTCCCGACTGCAACGTTGTTGTATTTGCTTTTTCGAAATTTGGTTGAAAATTGTAAGCACGTGTTTTGGAATAATGTTGAGTCCTTGCTGCGGCATCCGTCTATTTTTTTAGCTGCTTAATTAAAACTGGAAAACGAGCTAAGACAAAAGACAGCCATAAATGGCAAAAGTCAGTCAATTAGTGGGCAACTTGAGCGCAGCTGTTGTTGCCCGCAGGACAGGATAGGACGTGGTCAGGATAAGAGCGTACAGTGAAGGCCTGACGGGAGAGTACAACTAAGCGATTCGCTGACAGCAGCTGCAGCATGAAGTGCCGCTGTCTGCTGCGAGAAATGTTAATTGCAAAACCAAATTATGCTTATGCATATTTCAAGCGCTTAATGATTTAATGAAAACCTTCCCCAATGGACTCTTCAACGTCGTCTCTGTCAGTTTTGGCTTGCCTTGACGAACTGTGGCTTAAATAGCAATCACAGTCGAGCAATCGCATAGATGAGTGCTGATGGAGGTGGGAAGACAGTAAGGTGCTCCCCCAACTGAGACTCAATTTTTATAGTTGTTGTTGTTGTTGCACTGCGCCTGTTGCTTGCGAAAAGTTGCTGTGCTGCTTCTCGCAAATGTTGCTCACTTTTTGTGGCTGCTGCATAAATGTAGGCTACTTATTTAGCTCCAAGCAGAGATGGCGATGGCGATGGCAATTGTGCGATGCACTCGAATCTGCCTAGCAACACTGCCTAGTTTCAGGAAAAACTACTCATGAATATAAATGTTGAAAATCTTTCAATGAAGAGTGCATTGAAGTGTTGCAAGCTTATGCATGCCTATTTTTCTGTTTGTCTGCCAGTCTGTCCGATTCAACACAGCGATTTCAGACTGTATAAGAGCTACAGGCATCAAATTTTAAATACAAATTCTCACAAATATTTTAATTTTATATTTAACTCTACAGTTTCGCATATCTCGATACAAATCCAACAGCTGTGGCCAACATATTAGTAGCAAATATGTTTGGAAAATGCACAAGTCGACCACTCTCGACTAGAATACTTGCTTAGTCTCTTTATGAAGTGAGTGTCAAGCAATTAAAGGGGCTGTAGTCAACAATTTATGGGCGGAAACAAATACATTCTTCAAATAAAAATACCTTTGTCGGTCACTTGGCATATTGCACTTGTCAGTTGACGCAGGAAACAGTTGATCCTTGCAACTGCAACCTGATTAGTTTCGTTTGGCAAGATACAATAAGCCAGCAATCAACATTGACTTAGGGCTAAGTTAAGAGCGGTATTCGGAGCAATAATTTTCGGGTTACAAATTTGACCCGTGTCATAGATGGAAGTTAACTGCTTGGGCTTAGAGAGCAAATGCAAATCTCGCTGCTGGCCAACCAAATGGGCAGCTTGGCGCCTAGAAACGTGCATAAAATATGGGAGAGCCAAAAGTCGAGCAGTGTCGAGCAGGTTATGGCACCAAATGCTATAAATCTAACGATAATTTGATGCGCGACGTTTAACGGCGCTCTTGCGACCTTTGCACAAAGGAGCGACCCACCCCCCCCCCCCCCACCAATCGCCACAAGCAGCACTCCCTCAAGCTGGGGGTCAACGAGCTCATCCTGCAATGGGCAATGGCAACGACTCGTTGAAATTAATGCTGCGGGCTTGCAGGCTGGCTCTTAAGCCAAGTACCGCACAGTGGTCATGTGCTGCCAATCAGCTCATGTGTGATTGGGCACAAGTTGTGCAACTGCAGAAACTGTAAAAACTGCTAACAAACAGAGCCAATCAGCGCGGTGCGGTGCTGATCCGCTGATGAAGGTGCACTGTTCATATTTCAGCTGCGCATGAAATTGCATTAAGGTGCGATTCGAACCTGGCAGCCAGGAAGAAGCCAGGCAGTCAGGCAGGCAGGCAGTCAGGCAGGCAGGCAGACAGGTAACCTGGCAATCAGGCAACAGCTGTGCTGACACAGCCAAATCGTGTGGAATGCGTGTGTTGATAAGGTGCGACAGTTGCATGTGGCACTCAAATACTGGCTCGTTTTGGCGCATATGAATAAACAAAGTTTGGCCATAAAAAACATGGTCGCAAATTGTAACTGAATAGACAAATAAAAATAAACAAATCAACAAACCAAAAAAAAAAAAACAAACAAACAACACGCGAACATTAAGTGCCACATTTTCTTATGGCAGAGTCAATGAAATGGCCGAAATGAAATGAAAGATTCATGTCAATGGCATTGATGTGAAGTGTTTATGCGGCGAATACTTGATTTGTATCTTATCTGATTTTTTTTTTCGTTTTTCGGCCGCTCTTTGGAGCTTGGAATGCAAAGTGCGTTAGTCGTAGGACTTGCAGATAATAAATAATAAATGAAGCCACTCGTGCAGCACTCATAAATGTCCCAGTGCACAAGGATACATAGATACAAAAGGACCGTCGCATAAGAGGAAGTGAAAGGAAGTGAAAGCTACGCAGTTCGATGTCAAATTTGCAAGCTAATCGCATGACAACTTCATGGAAAGTGTCAACTAATGACAGCTAAAAGTGATAGGTAAATACTCACGTCAAGTGCTTCTGGCCAATTCTCTGTTCAGGTCAACAGCTAGTATCAAGCAGCAAGTGAGTGCTTCGGAACTCAAAGAAGGATGGCTCGGCAGCGCCTTTGGATGATGAATTAGCTTTCAAATTTTCAACTGAAATTTACGTTGAGAGACAACGGCCTGATTTTTATTCGATGTCTGCACGGAGAAGACACAGGACAACTGACAACCAGCCACTGGGCGAGAAAAAAGCGAACTGAATCTCGAGTTGCCGCGGATGCTGCACAGCGGCACAAAGCTGCCTGTATGCCACCCGAATCGCACGATGCCAGCCGAACCGACGCTCGACTGCTATTGACTCCGACACTTGCTCGGTCGACTCGGGCGAGCCTGCCACAGCCACAACATTTGCCAACAGGACTGCCACCAAATTCACTAATGTTGCTCGAATCACATGCGCTTTATCCAATTGCAATTACAAAAGTCTTTGACTTAAATGCAGCACAAACAGTCTTAAAACTAATATTACATAGGACACTAACAGTTCAAGTTTGATTGTTTATTGTGTCACAGCTTTTATGAAAATATCACTAGCAGTCACAGTCACAGTCACAGTCACAGTAAAAGTCACTAGTTCTTTTGCCGTCTTTTCATTTTGCCATCTCAGTTGCCTGCAATTTTTTGCTAGCAATTTTATGGCTAGTTTTAGCTTTTTAAACTGTTAAAGTTTGTGTGCAATTTTCGTAAATAATAATACAAATATTTTTTTTCCTGGCTGTAGGTCAAGCGATTTTTTTGCACGAATCGCGGCGGGATTTTCAATATACATATATACATATATCTGACTATACATATAAAAAAAAGGAGAATATAAATGTGCATTTGACCTGAAGCCACCAAAAAACATATATAAATTCAAAAAGAGGTCAGCAAACAATAAAGAATAAATTTGAAGCAAATTTGGAATAACAAAATTCAATTGTTATTTATTTCAATAGTTTGTAACAATTTAGCTAATTAAGCATTTCATTCTCGAAATGTTATTGAAGTTGCTCCAAGAAATTTTGTGTTTGCCATTGGCTTTAAAGTTCTGGTCAATGCTTGAGGCGTCGTCCGTCGGCAATTGGACATTGGTTATTGGCCATTGGATATTTGTTGTTGGGATTGTGTGGCTGACCGACCGACCGACACAATGTTGCAATGCACACACATTTAATGTGTGCTTGTGCGTCGAGGTGACCGCTAGTTGGGCTAAGCCCAATTTGCACCTGCACATGCCGCACATAATAATGGGGCATAATTGAGGTTGCGTGCAGTGTGTGCACAGTGTGCATGCAACAACAGGGCGTGTGCATACAAGTAGATAAAAGTGCCACAATGGGCTTTTAGCACATCACAGAAATAAAGAACGACCAACATTTGTTTGGTTTAAAGCAGTTACAGTGAAGAAAAAAAGCGAGAAACTCTTTGAAAAATGTATTCAGTCTTGCAGATTTTCGAGATCAGCCGCATTTGGATCTGTTCGCCCACAAAATACTCATCCAATTATCCCAATGCCAATTACCATTTTCTTTCAGCGATCTTCAGCATTCGTTTATTTTTTCTTTTTTATTTATTTTATTTATTATATATTTTATATTGAACACTCTTGTCATCGCATACAAGATTTTTCTGTTTGAGTTTCGTATTTCTTCAAATAAGGTTTTAAAATACTTTCCAAGGAAGGTTCGAGTAAAATTTCCTTTCGAGTCATTTTCAGTAAGTTCTCACCTTTTAGCAGTACAATCTCTTACCTCTAAAACTATCGCTTATTATTTAGTACTTTTAAATAAGCAACGAAATAAGTTAATATTTGCATAACCTTGTAGAAGATATTTTAATTTTATTTTTAAACTTGCAAAGCATTGAAGGAGACGTCTCCGACATAAACATCACTCGGCCAGTTGATATAGCCATGTTAGTTTGTCAATATGTCTAACTGTTTGTTAAAGTTTTTAGTCTTATATGCGTCAGAACACCCTTAACTTAAAGGCGTTTTAGCTGAAGACAGGCATAGGTCAGAGATAACTAGATCGGTCTACTATATCATAGTCTATCGCCATCAATAACGAACGGTTAAAATAGGCCCTCTGAAGTTTAGGTGTAGGCATACATGTTGCTGTCTCTCGAGAACACCATATAGCCAAAAAAAAAAAATGTTAAGCGTTCTGAATTCTAAGCAAATTGAGTAAGCTTTCATTATTTCGATTATATTCGCATGGCCATTATATAATAGTGGAATAGGCAAACTGAAAGAAACTGGGGGACGAGAAAAGTTGAAAAGTCAAATGGTGAAACGAATCGAAGAGATTGTCGAACTGAGCATATCTACAGCAATATTAATATTATACATATTATGAAGGGGAACTAATATTGTTTTGGCCATAAATATTTGTGAGCAATTTCTGCAATTACCAATCAGAGTATAAGATTCTTATTCACTTTTTAATTTGAAAAATTAATTAAAATCCGAAGCAGTATGTAGAAACTAAAATCGAAGTAATTTCGCAATTGAATCGTGTTTACTTTTCAAAAGCAAACAGAGGTGTGGATTTTGGTTACAGTTTGAGAGCAATTGTAATTCAAACATGATTGGCATGCACATCATACGAACCGTTTTGAATGTTTCCTGTCTGCATGCCACAATTTACCTAGGTATGTATGCATATATATGATCGCATTTACTTATTGTTTTTGACCACACGTTGCGCTATTGCCAAAAAAAAAAAAAAAAAAAGAAGAGCAGACAAAAAACGGTGTATAAAAATAAGCACAAAAATAAAGAAGCAACGCAAAAATAAAAGCAAAAACAAGTTTTAATTGGCGTCTCAAGTGACGTTCAACAGTTTCGCCAACTTTTCTGTGACTTTCTTTCCGCAATGAGCGTCAAAAAAAAAAGGAAAAAGTAAAAAACGACACCCACAGCCACAGTTAGCATACAAATTCGAACAATTCGAGCGCTCTTCATTGCGTTGCCAAGATCTCTTGTCCAGCGCCACGTTCCCCCCCGGTCTTGGCCACCGTTTTGGCCAGTTAAACCGAGTTAAACAGTCGAGCAATTGATTATGTGGTTAACTAACAAATTCAAATTTGCATTGCGCTTATGCAAAGCGAGCGAAAGAAAAACAAAAGAAGTGCACTAATTATATGTTGTATGTGAAAAGTCAACAAAAAAAAAAGGCAACAACCGCTAAAGCAATTAAGCATTTTTATGAGCAAATATTTATAATCATTGTTGTTTGTAAAATCGTTGTCGCTGCCCATGAAACTGTTACAAGTCTAGCCCACGAGAAACAGGTAACACTGAAGAAATATACATAAAAAAAAATACAAAAATAATAATTAAATAATTTGGATTGCCCGGCAGCGATAATAACAATAATAATAACAACAACAACAACAACGGCGAGCACAACAGTAGCAGCAACAAAAAATATTATATAATATTGCCCGATTATGACTGTTTTCGTCTGTATTTGTTATTGTTTTTCTCTCTGTCCCCTTCCTTTATTCTCCCTGGCATTTTTTCCATTCGATTTTCACTGCGGGAACAAGATTGCAACATTTGCATGGACCGTGTCCGACAACATTAACTGATGTGAAAATTCAAAACTTTGGCCATCTGCGTCGCGTGGGCGTGAGAAGCAAAGATGACGCGAACATTTTCAGCCAAAATTGTTTAAATAATTATTAACCCAATGTGGAAATTATTTTTCACTTAAGCGAGCAGCGATTCAGAGCTTGAAACCAAAATCTGAATCCGTTTTCAGATTCATATTCGGTTAAAGCTTGTCAACAAATCCGACTTTCTCAGACTCATAACAATGCATGTAGCATTGCTATACAAATGTAATATTCATGGCAATGTCCAACTATTGTTTTTCTTCTACAGCCAATTATTAGACATTTTAAGTTTCAAAATTCGCTTGAATTATTTTCTTTTTTTGATTTCCTATGGTAATCTTTTCAATTATTCAAACATCCAACTGGCTTTTTATGGGGCAGAGTTGCCAAATGGTTTTTGTTTCCAACTGCAACTGTCGTGCAGAAAGGACAATGTAATTGGGAAACTGCTTGGACTGCTTCAAATTAAATAAATATTTTTGTGTTGCATTTATTATTTTGGGCAATGTTTATGATTTACACATGGCTATCCACATTGCCTGTGTGTTTTACTGCTTTTGTATGCGTATGTCATATGTCGAAATTTAATAGTGATTTTCACAGAAATAAATGGATATTTCTGCACACCTGCTGCAGGAAGAAAGCAGTTCAAAGACCGCCGTCTCAGCACTGCTTTGCATCGTTTGCCTTTCAAAAAGTTCCTAAATGCATGATTTGAATTTATATATCAGTTATATAGTAAGGCTCGCAAGGATCAAATTGAGGCTGGCCACTACCAATAAGCTGGTTACCACAACGATTAACCTAGCGCCTAAACTGAAGCCCTGGCAGCGCTTCGATTTGTGGGCTGGTTTCCCATCGCGTCTCTTCGGCTGGACTCAGTACTACAATCGTTGGCAGCTCAACCAAAAAGCGATCGAGTATTTGTCGCGCTCAAACACCGTGTGCAGGAGCTGCCAACCAGTTACAAATAGGATTTTCCAAAAACTATCTGATACGCTGAACAGGGGAAGCGCAGCAGATGCTGGCGATCCCTTGCACAGCCGGAGCCGGAGGGCACCTCGTATGCCAGTGTCTTCTACTGCAACCGCTTTGAGTATAATCTGGTCATGCTTCACACGAAGGAGCGCAACTATCTGGGGCAGTTTGTCAAGAAGTGTTTGCTTGCGATTTACTTTATCAATCTTATAAGGGGTATTCTTAGTTCCCATTCAGCAAATATTGGTCTGTCTTTATTTAGTTGAGTTTCTCTATTTTCTGGCAATCGGCGTACTTGAGGAAACACATCACTTTCTTATGGATACTTGGCCATCCGCTTATACATACAGAATACAAGATTCTGCCGATTTAATAGAAGTATGAAAGTGGAACGACTTAAGGAGCGTTGGATTTACTCCCGATATGTCATCGAAAGGACCAATCTGTTCTTCGAGATGGTGCGCTGCCACTTCAATGAAGCGCGCATCGACAAGGCTATGACGATGGCTGGTCTTAACTTTCAGGCCAAATACACAAGTGGAATTACTATGAGCAGAGGCATGTACCGTCTGGCATTTGAATTGCACCTTTCTGCTGGCAGCTGGTAGAGAAACTAAAGTCAACAATTTCAAGCTGGACAATAACCGCTGGCGCCAATTGGATGCCAGTCAATGCAGGCGCTTAGATCGCCAAAGACTGCAATCCATCGATGCGAGTTAGGGTTAGGGTAAAGATCAGGGTCAGGGATAGGGTTAGGAACTGCTTGCACAAATTATGAACTGCTTGACAGCTGTGGCAGCAGCAACTGCAACAGCAACTGCAACAGTTGCTCTGCAAACAGCTGCAACAGCTGAAGTTGCTCTGCAAACAGCTGCAACAGCTGAAGTTGCTGCTTCTGCTGATGTCTAATTGAAAGTTTCTTTAACTCTTTGCTTTTTTCTTTCGTACTTTTCTTTCGCTTACTGTTTATTGGTTGTTGGCTTTTGTCTTTCTATGGTAGCAATAAATAAGTATTAATTAACAGGCGTTTAGCATTAACAATTCAATAACAATTACAATAAATTAACAATCAGCTGATATCGCTCCAATAATTAAATGCCGCTGTGCAGTCGCTGATACAGGCGGCGACGTCGCTGCTGTTGTTGTTGTTGTTGTTGTTGTTGCTGCTGCTGTTGCTGATGCTGCTGTTGCCGTTGGTTAACCCCAACACCATTAGCATTGTCATCAACAGCTTCGCGGCTTGTCTCGTTGACAATGATGCTGCTGCCGTTGCTGTTGCTGCTGTTGCTGCTGCTGCTGGTGCTGTTATTGCTGATGGGTTTAGCAGCACTTTCATTGCTATTAGCAGGTGACGCCCCCTGGGCCAGCTGCACATCGTCATCGTCTTTATTATCTTCTGCTGCATCATCATCATTATCGTCATCATCATTATCATCATCATCATCATCATCACCACCAACATCATCATCATCACTAGCATCTGCTTGCATCGTTTCATCTTCCTGCTCCTCCTCCATCTCTGTTTCTGCCTCTGTCTCTGTTGCAGTCTCATCGTCTTCTCTTTCTACGTCTCCTCCTACTTCTCCACCTGCTTCTCCTCCTGCTTCTTCTGCTTCTGCTTCGTCATCCACATTCACTTCATTGTAAATATCGTCTACCATTTCAGCAATTTCAGCTACTGCTGATGTTGTTTTTGTTGTTGTTGTTGCTTCTTTTACCTCTTGAACTTGCCCCACAACCTTCTCCTGTTGCTGCTGCTGCTGCTGCTGCTGGCCATAGCTCGCCTCCTCCTCATCCTCAGGCTTTGCTGTTGTTTCTATAGCTGCTGCAGCGGCTGGCACCTCGTTGGCTTGCATTGAATTGGTAATTGTTTCAATTACTTCGTTTTGCTTCAGGTCGCTCTCGCCAACTTTGTCATCAGCCACCGACTGCTTCTCCTGCTCCTCCTCACCCCTCACTTGCTGCTGCACCTCCGCATTGCCATCATCATCCTCATCATCATCACCATCATCGGCTTCGCCAGCATCAGTCATTGACTCTACCAAGTCTTCGTCTCCTGCCATAAGCATTTCACTTTCAATTTGCAGTGGTTCCGAGTCGGTTTCGGATTCAGCTGTCTCTGTTTTTGGTAGCTCTGTCAGCTGGTCATCGAGCTGCTGCTGCTGCTCCTCCTCCTGCTGTTCTCCCTCCAGCATCTCGGCGTAGTCATACTCGAGCGTATCCCTATCATCCTCATCGGCTTGAGGAGTGCTTGCGGCAGGCAGCACTGGCTGACCATTCTTATCCACATACTGGACGCCATCGAGACCCATGCGCATGCACTGAAAGTGCATCTCGAAGAGATCGGTGGTCGCCAGTCTCACCACAAAGTCCATGCACATGTTCAGATTGTTTCCCACCAACGCCACATCGGTCATCTGGACGCACATGGCCATCGGGACACCCATCATGACGGGTATGCAGAAAGGCGATGGATTTCGCACCGAGATCCCATACTTGGCTGATTGACGCTCATTTAGGTACACCTGCAGCTGTGCCTCCTCCAGTTGCGGCACGAATGTGATATTGGCGCACACTGCAAAGATAGTAATAATTAGACAAAGAAATCACACAAGTTATACAAAGAGAGAGAGAGAGAGAGAGAGAGAGAGCAAAAAAGAGAGAGAGAGAGAGAGAGAGACAGCTAGAAAGAGAGAGGGCTGCTATGAATGAAAGTTGCGGGTGGAAGTTGTAATTGAATTCGGAATTGGAATCCCAGCCAACGAACAACAACTTGATGCGTCAAACATGCAAAAAAACGCCAGCGATTTGTGGCATTTTGATTGGCAAATGCAACTATGTCATGGAAGACGAACAACAATTTGTTGCTGCTGGTGCTGTTGCCTGCCTGTCATTGCAACAATTGCTGCCAAACAACGAGCAACGAATTTCGACATATTAATCACCCCAACTGCACAACTGAACAACTAAGCAACTGGACAACTCGACAACTGGAGTAGTAGTGCAGTGTGTGTAGAGAAACGATTTCGATTCCGATTTAAATTACAATTGGAAGTGGTTATCAGTTCCATTGGCACTTGGCAGTTGCATCTGGGGTTGCACTTCGAAAAAAAGAAATTTTTCAGTTATCATTTTTACTTTATGCAAATGATCGAAACATATTTTCAAACAGTTGAATCGCAAAAATATCGAACATAATTTTACTTTTATTTTGAATAGGTATATCTGAACAAATATTTTGATAATATGGAGAAGGAAGAAGTTATTTACCCTTCTGATCGAACTTGTACTGATCCACTTTGAGGCCAGCACAGCAGCCGCAGACCTGGGCGCGACACTCGCACGGCTGTCCGAATGTGGACCAAATGGAGCCCTTCTCCGAGTACTTGGCACTGGCCAAGTTGCGTCCACGCGACACGCTCACCGTCGGTGGCAGATAGGGCGTGTGCGACTGCAGCTCGTAGAAGATGAGGCCGTTGCTGTAGCTGCGTGCCACAGCCAGCGATGCGGCGCAGGCGCAAACGGCAAGCGCCAACAGCGCACTTGAGGATATCATTATGTATGTGACTTTTACAATTCGAAATGCACCGACAATATCCTTTAGTGTTAGCACGCACACAAAATCCACAAATACACAAAAAAAATAAATAAATAAATTAAAATTGGCGCTTATTTGATTCACTCGTTTCATGCGACGATTTTATACAGCGTTGCTCTTAAAGTGTTTGACGCACCACTTTTGCCAACCGCCAGCGAGCGATGAGAATTATATATTAAAACGCTGAACGCGTCGAGCGTTTGCTTAAAAATGAAATGGAAACCGCCAGCGGAGCAGCAGCAGCAGCAGCAGCGGCAACAGCAGCAGCAGCAGCGCCACCAGCAGCAGCAGCAGCGCCACCAGCAGCAGCAAAGCGACGTCAACGTAGAGGCAGCGACAACAACAGCAACAGTAACAACAACAACAACAGCAACACAAACTGTTGCTGCTGTTTATTTATTTTTCTTGGTTTTTTGCGAGCAACTCTTTCACACCCTCGCTTTAACAAATATTTGATGTAAAAACAAATATATTATTATCTATAAAAATAGTGTTATAAATTGGTTTACAAGACTAAAGTCATATCAATTATTTATATTATGGGACTTGCTAATAGTTAGGCTAGTATAAATTGGTTAACAACAGATTTAAATGCAATTTGAGCCGAGAAAGCATCTTACTCCCTATCTATTGGTAAGCTTATCTAATTTTGAAATCATTTTGAAGACGTGACTCTTGAGTCATTTTTAGAGGTAACTTTTCAGGCATAGCTCCGTTTCTACTAATGTTCAAATTGGCTTATCACAAAACTGTTGACGCTAAACTGTAAAATTAGCAAACGATTTAATTCCAAGAGCATCATTCCAAGTCATAAATTTGATCTATAAGGCAGCAGGACATTATGAGGCAATAGTACAGATTTTCAGGATTGCCAGAATTGTTTTTTTTTTTCGTTTTGGATGTCAGCTCAGAAAGAGCATATGCTTAACGACTCGAAGCCGCATTTGTTGCTTGTTATCAGCGAGCTGCAATCGTTAAAAGACTCTGCCAACGTTGACGTTGACGTTGACTGCGCAGTCGACTGCGCAGCTGTTGTTTTTTGGCTCTTGGCTTTTGCCGCTTTTGTCGTTTGTTTTTTTTTTGTATTTTTTATATTTTTTTTATAGTTATTTGTTTGTCTTCTCGGTTGCTGTTGCTGTTGCCATTGCTATTGCTGTTAACTGTCGCTGCTTGACTTTGTTGCTTGTTGCTTGTTGCGTGTGCCGCGTTGGGTCGGTTGACAGTGACAAGAAAATTGCGCCGGTCGTGACTCGCTGGGAAAGCCAAAAAATGTGGCTGCCACTTGAACCTCTGCTGCTGTTGCTGCTGCTCTTGCTGCTGCTGTTGCTGCTGCTGTTGCCGTTGCTGCTGCTGTTGTCATTGCTGCTGCTGTTGTCATTGTTGCTGCTGTTGCTACATTGTTTTATGCTGATGTTATGCAAAGCATAGCACTTGGGTTAGGTCAGGCCGCTTACGGGTTCTGCGCAGCAAACTCCCACCTAACCGAAAAAAACAACACCAAAACAACTTTTAAACTGGTAAAAGCGGCTGATTTGTGAGTTGACCGTTTATGTTGCTGATTTATCAATGGAAAGCAGAGCCATTGTATCGTAGCTATTTTTGGCAGCAGGCCAGCCATCCAGACAGACAGACAGACAGACAAACAGCCAGACGGCCAAGAAAGGGTCTTCAAATGCAATCACATTAAGCGCAACTTGCGCGATTGTATAATAAGTCTGTCTCGCAAACAAGCCCCACCCCTGCCACACCCCCTGCGCTCAGCTACCTTTTACCCCCATCTAACAGCTACACGGAAAGAAATCGCGTAGTATAATCAATATCGCCTAACCTCAATGCAAGCTCTCGCAATTTTTGTGAACTCTATTTCAAATGTAACAACTAATAATGCCAAATTGCCAGATTTGAGAATAAAATGCTGAGAATTTAATAGAATTACATAAGCCGCATCCCTTAAGCTCTCTTTTTGTTACAGATTTAAGTTCATAATTAACATAAACGAAATGTTTATTCGCCAATTAAAATAGACTACCAAGACTACACCCTCAACATTGGGTAAGTTTACTATATGAAAATAAATAATTTCATTAATTAATGAAAATAATAATAATAATATAAATATGAAATAAATGGGCGACTCAAGTAATTTAAATCACAGATTGCATAAGTTTTTCTCTCCGTGTACGAGCAATCTTGTTGAGCGTTAAGGGGGGGACGAGACTCGTCTCGTCGAGTCGACGCTTTAAGTTGAAATTGTCAACGTTGCCAGCTTCGAGCTTCGAGCTGCGAGCTGCGAGCTGCGACAATTAACGCTAATTCAACTCCGTCATCGTCAGACACTGCGTCTGCGCCAATTGCTTGGTATTTGTGGTATCTGGCAGCAGGGGGGCTAGCAACCATTGGTGCAATGCGCCCGTTTATGTAATGAACATCATTGTTGTTGCGGTTGCCGTTGCTGTTGCTGTTGCTGTTGCACATTGTCATAGAGACGAGATGGAGGGACACGCCGCATCGCTTATTAGACATTATTATTCAGTATTCAGCATTCAGTATTCGTTACTGATACTATCAGTTTTGAATGTGGCCCCTTTTTTTACACCAGATTCGTCTCAGTGTTATGGGACGTCATTAGCCACAACTTACCAACAATCGAGCAGGTGAATTGCGGGACAGTTGGTGCCCCAAATTGGGTCAAGTGATGATTGCGTTACGCAGTCGAGAGCCGCTTAAGGGCACTTGCAGTCCCCAAACGATTTACAGCTTATTATAAATGATACTTAGTCGACTTGCTTTTGTTTCTTGTCTTGGTTATTTTCGTAGCCTAAAATTGTAAAATGGCTTACACACTTACCAAATACAACACAAAATATAATGGCTTTAAACTGTATACGAGCAAGCATCTTAAATTTTAATTTATTACGAAGACGATTAAGAACCCGTTTTCCTATTTGCAGCTGCAACTATGATTTGTAAGTGCAACATTTGGTTGAATCGTGATCAGTTTTTTTGTCGTCACTTAATCGAACTTATAATAAATTCCAAGTCGTTGGGATTTATCAATACACTGAATGAAATTACTCAAAAAAGTGGAACTAATTTTGAATTGCTGCAATTTTGTGCATTGCTGTTAGCTCAAAATAATAGCTTCTATTTAATATAATATTTAATTCAGTGACCGCAATCAGATGTTAACACTACAATCAAGTTAGAGCTTAAAAAATTAGTTTTGTCTTAGCCATCTGAGCCATGCTCTGATGTTTCGAGTCTAAATCAATACAAACACTTTCGTTGTCTTTTTTTAAAGCTTATTAATGGGTTTAATGAAAAAGAAACTGCAAAAATAAGACAGATTGTTTTAATTGTTATTCTGCCATGCTTACTTTTTTATTTCCTTTTTTTTTAAGTTATAATTAAATAAGAACATAATTCTGTTACTGAAGATAAGTAAACATAAAGAGATTCCTTATACAAATTTTGTATTACTTTGCTCAGTTAACTTTTATTAATCTAGGATATTGAATATATAGAATATTTTCACAACTATAGTGAACGTAAGTAGATATATTGAGAAGTAAGCTGCTCGGATTAATCGAAGAGCAAATAAAAGGGCTTCTTCACAAATTGATATAGTGCATTTCAAAAGCAGAACAAAATAAAATGAGGAAAAATTGAGAAACTCGCATTCGGGCGTAACCGACTGCGAAATACCCTTATACCTGAGATGGGTATTATCGATCATCACCATCACGTTTGCAGGTTTTGTGGCCAAAAATTGGCAAAGAATTCGAATATTTCCGATTTTGTAAGGTGTGGGCGTGGTCCCAAAATTGATATGGCAATCTCCGAAGTAGGTCTCCAGCAAGTTGCCAGTAGCATTCTTTTAAAATTAGATAAGGCCATATTCAAAATTATGGGCGATATGTGATCGACTTCCTAGCCTCCAAGTGGACGTAGTGACACAATCTTGCACCTCCAGTAGCAGAGTACAAAAGTAAATCCCATGATACGAGTAGTTATATATATGTATGTAACTACGAACCACAATGGGCACCACTGAGCTTATTGTTCGCATAAATCTGTGGCATTTTGTAAACGCTTCCTCGAGCCACGCAGGTATGCGACATAAATCAACATTGAAATCCACGCATGCAACGCCAGCTCCAAAATATATATAACACAACAAGCGTTGGCTGTTACAGTTTGTTTAGTTGCATGCAACTGGTTTTGCGTCGGTCCAGCAACTGGTCCAAGCCAAAAAAAAAGCAATACAAAATTGGCCTTTAAAACCGAACCATTTTATTTATTAAACAACAACTAACGCCTCTAGTCAACTGACTATGCGATACCCCGTTTCAATTCATATATTTTTTTTATCTAAGTTTGCGTACTTCCAAATATCGATAAGAATCGATTACCGATAGCAGCAAAAGTGATGATTTTATCAAAAACATAAATACAAAAATTATCCTTGTTGAAAAGTAAGAAATGTTGAACTGAGCTCTGAAACAAATTCCATCTTATTGCATAAATCATGCCTTTTCGCTTGTCCAGCCTAATTGATTGCAGGGTATTGCAAAGGCTTCATCGATATGTGGGCATTGCCTAGTGGCGCATATGGGTGCGAGAGCTGTGCGTGGATTAGAGTGACCATTTGGCACTGCTGACAACCAGTTCACCCGCCGCGTTGTGCGTGAACTTCCTTTTTCCGGCCTCGGCCCAGGGCCAAGCAACTGGAAACTGGATCATGAAACTGGCCATCTAAGAGCTATATAAAAATGCGTGCGGTCTTCGAGCGGAGCAACACACGTGAATCAACCAACAGAATGTCAACGACAACTCGGCTACTCGGGCTGCTGCTCCTGCTCCTGCTCTCCAGCGTTGGCATTGAGGCCCAGCAGCTGGTCTATGCACGTGACCAGCGCTCGCTGTATGGACCCCCGGCATTGGGCTGGAACACCATAGGTGGCTTTTCTCCCCTTGGTCTCGTTCACATGACCAAGGATGAGCTGCTGACGCTGCTGGAGGCCTGGCAGGAAGTTGAAGGCGATGCAAAGCCGCCAGCAGAGGAACCGGCTCCAAGTCCGCCCAAACCGCCAAGGCCACCAGCGCCACCCCCACGGCCACGCCCACCACCACCACCACCACCACGGCCACCAGCACCACAGCCACCAAGTCCCGCACCGGAGCCCGGTGCACCGGTTAACGTCCGCCTACCCGCCTTTGTGCCCATCCAACTTTCGGCTATGTTCACGCCACCTCAGGCAGCTGGAGCTGGAGCTGGTGCAGGAGCAGAGGCAGTAGACGGGGATACTGCTGACCAGGACATGGTTGCCCAGTCCGATGAGAATGCTGCGCCGCGCATATTCCGCTTCATGCGACTGCCAACGGCAGCCGTTCAGCCGAGAGCTCGTGCCGCCCAGCAGCCACAAGTGGTAATGCGCAATACGCTGGAGAGTGTCGACGCTGGTATAGCACCACTTGCCAGTCTTGTGCAGGCCAAATCTAGAGCCAATCCTCCGCTGGTTGCGCATCAAGGGTCCCCAGTTCGACCCAGGTAAATGCATATTCACTTTCATACCTTTTTAGCTCAAGCTAACCCAATTCCTGTCTGCATCCTTTAAGATTTGTGCTGCCTCCAATGCCCTACATGGCCAATGCGCCAGGACCTCTCGAGCTGGTGCCCTCATCCCAGATCATTGGTGATTGGCGAGAGTAAACCAAAGTCCATAAGGAAGTTCTATTGTTATGATATTTTTTTTTATTTTTTATTAGTCGTATAAATGTATATTATATAAATATATATCGAACTTGTTTTATTTTACTGGACGAAGAAAAATTTAATTTCTTAATGAAAAATCAAGAATATATAATTATCCATTTGTAGTGGAGGATTTTTAAAGGATTTTGCTTACAAATTGAACTCTAGCTTAAAAATTGTTCGAGATATGTATCTTTATCGATATACCCCACTGTTATAGTTGATCCCAAAATAATAGTAGATCTGTTATATCTTTGTGAAATGATATATATATATAGAATTTTTGAAAAATAATAAATAATTAGCTTATGGCATGCAAATACATTATTTACTTGACGCTGAGCGACTTTCGTTGTGACTCACTGTATATATATATATATATATATATATATTCACGTATTGGTTGCAGGATGAGTATATATTCCACCGACTAGTCTTTCAGTTTCAGGTCTTTAGCTTTAAGGGAGTCGCAAAGGTATTTATCCGACTGTCTGTTGCAGCATCGTTACGTTGGGCGAGGCCAGTACGCACTCTCACTCTTATCCATGTCTTCTTCTCCATGATGCTATCTCGCTCTAGTTCATGCTGGACGCATGCCTTTCGCTCGGATGCGTTGTTGGGCGTGATTAAGCAAATGTTTTTACCCAAAAAATATGCATATTCACACATACTAATATTGATAGAAATTCAAGACTGACAGAAATAGAAATTTTGTATTCCGATCAAGATAATTTTTAAATACATTACAAACACATTTTTGAAAACTAGCCCCAAAGTTAAAAAACAAAATAGGCTTAAATTAAAGTATAGCAGCAACCAAAAAATTTTTATGTTTTCTAGAAATATTTTATTTGATTATTAACTGAAAATGCCCATATTTTTTAGAAACATTTCTTCTTTATAATATAAATTATTTTATTTGGGTAGGTAATATATACTATATGGGTTATATGGGCAGGGCTTCGCTTGTTATAATAGTTCTTGGCATTACGTACTGTATTACATATTTTTGGGCATAACTTTTGTATATCAATAAGTTGATTTATATGTGAGCAGATGGAATGCGATCTGTGGGAAACCTGCAGATGAACGCTGCTCTTAACAAATATAATTGTTATTATATTATTAAGTTCAAAATTAGATTATGGCCAAGTTTACGGTTATGATTCATATGATTCAAATAAAGCTTTCCACTTTGATTCAGGTTCCGGCTTTGGAATTCGATTCACAGTTAAGCTTAAAGCTTAAAGTTAAAGCTAACACAAGCTTGAGGACGAAGAGTTGCGGCAAGCTTCCGCTGTTAAAGCTACTGCCGAAGCTTTGGCCAAAGCTGCTGTTAGAGCTTTAAGGGCTTTTACTGTTGCGACGCTGTATGTAGTCGTATAACAACTTGTTGTTAACGGGATGCTAGTGGATTGAACGCGAGTTCGTTGCAAATTCAAATTCATTCGTCAACAGACTCTCGTGCGATTCGGTTCAGCTTCAGTCTCTCCCAAGCGGCAGCAGCACAAGCAACAGCATCAGTGACAGACAGACAGACAGATAGGCAGACAGTCAATCTGAATTGAACGTCGTCAAGCGGTATACAAGAACAACGCGCTCGTAGCGCGTACGCATAACGGTTCAAATTTAAAAATAATAAGTGTGTGCGTGTGTGTGTTGATTGTTGTTTGTTTTTTCCATTTTTTTTTTCGCTGTGCCCCAGCTAAAGGTGTTTGCATTTCACTTGGCAATTGTACCGAGCAAATTGACCAAAACGAAAGTCGAAAGTTTTGAATTCCACTTTTTTGGAACGGGCAGAACCCATCAATCTTCCTCTGGTGCCTACAATTTGTCGGCCCTGTAACATTCTACTAGCTACCTGGGATTAGCTGTGACGCATAATCCGCAAATAGCTACAACAACAACAACAACAGCAGCAAAAAAAAAAACAACCAACCAAGGTAAAAATAAAAGGTGAGTATAAGGACTAAATTTGACTTTAAATCTGAATGGGTTTGGCTCAATTATTAATATTCACATTTTCAATTTAAGTGTGTTTGTGCTTTGGATTTATGTACACATTATAAAATATAATAAAAAAAAGGTCGTGCATTATTCAAAAGTAAATTAAAAAAATATAGAACAAAAATATACTAAAACAACATTTTTAGCAACAATAAAAAATAAAGCATTGTTTATTTACTATTGCATTTTGGAGAGTATATTTCGAAATTTACTTTAGCTATTCTGACAACAAAGAAATGCAAAAGATATTTTTATGGAGTATGAATTGTTTTACAATATACTTAAAGTAAACAGAATGTTAATTGAAATTAAAAAAAGAAAGGCATGTAAATTTGTATGTGGCAAGCCCATTTTAATAATAAATAATAATAATTAATTAATTAATTTGATAACTTTATACTATTGTTTATACAAATTGTGTGAAATAGTTTGCAATTGTATACCATCTGAAATCAATAACAATTTCGAAAACCAATAAAAATAACTGTAATTTCTTCGAGAAAAAAGATATCTATATAAATATATGTATTTTGCGGTGTAGATTTCCAATTCATTAACTTTGCAAAAATATCAACAGAGACATATGGGTTCTATGACCGTAAATGTAAGTCTAACTGTAAGTGTAACTGTAGCTGCAACTGTAACTGTAAATGTAGAAGACTAACTGTCGTTTGCCCAAACAATTTTCAACCAATTTTACTTAATTGCCTTCGCAGATAATAAATCATTTTCCTTTTCCCGTGCACCCGACTAGTCCGCCACCCACTCGGCTCACTCAGACACTGGGCACAATGAGCGATGAGAATTTCGGGTGAGGGGCAGCGGCATGGTTAGTGCCAGGGGCAGGGGCAGGGGCAAGGATATCGGCAGAAGCAGAGACCAGAATCAGACCTTAGATGGCCTTAGATGCTGGTTGCTCCTTTCATTTTTATATTTTTGTGCGACGTTATCTGTTTTTTGCTAATTAACTTGGCTGCTTGTCACCGCGCGCTAAGAGAAAAAGGCTGAGAGACAGAGACAGCGAGAGAGAGAGAGACAGAGAGAGAGAGAGAGAGAGACAGAAGGATAGGTAATTTAGAAGAGAGTGATAGAGAATGGTAAATATATACAGAAAGATATAGAGAAGAAGAAAGAGAGCGGAAAGAGAGAGGGAAATGTTGAACGCTACGTTTTGAATTCGAAAATCTCATTAAAATGTTCGACAGGCGTTCCCTTTGTCCCGCTTAAGCCCAGAAAACCCCTTTATTTCAGATAAAAAAAATGATGAAAAAATGTCATAGCCAACGAGGATTACTTACAGGCAGTGGGCGTTGCTACAATGTAATATTTATTGTAGTTACATTTTCGGCGACCTTTCAAGCGCAACGAGTTTTGCCACTAAGCCAAATTGTCATTTAAGCCCTTACCTAGCCCAACTAGCGCCAATAGCGAACATTCGACAGCAAGCCAAACATTTTACCCAAACTCTTAAAGGAAAGCAACTGTAAAAACGGGAAGGTGACCAATTTGAATAAAGCTGCCCGTTGCGAATTCATGTTTACATTTTTACATTGTGGCCTTCGGGCTTTTTTGTATGTTTCCTGTTTCAGGCTTGTTTCCAACATTTTTGTGTTAAAGTGCAGATCTGCAATCTGCAAAGAAAAAGAAAATATACTCATCTTCCTTTTGTGAATTGAAAACCAAACCATAAAATTTAAAAAATAAAAATAAAATTATAAGAACTTCTTCAGTGAAGCTGGAGTTCCAAACTGGATTCGAGGTAATTAAAATGTATGTTTAGACTGACTCTGCTGTCTCTGTATGTATTTTACACATGCTTACATGCATAGTACATATGTGTTGCAAAACATAAAAAAATAATATATACATATTTTTGTATATATCCATGTACATATGTACATGTGCTTGCAAATTATGGCCAAAGGCACAATTTTTGCATATTTTTTGCTGTTGTTTCTATATTTTAAAAATATATTTCTTAATAATAAAAAATTTCGAAAAAGTAGAAATGCAAAATCATTGCTTGTATTTAACAAATAATAATAAGAATATTTTTGCCGATTTCATTGAAACTTTCCCAGAGAGTTTCTTCAGTGACTTGTTGCCGTGTTGCCAACCCATCTAATAGTCGTAAATACTGGAAAAATATTGTTGTTAAATATTTTAAATTGAACTGTTTCTAACTGGAAAAAAAAAAATTCTCACTTATGACTACAAATAAATATAATTTGATTTCATAGTTTGTTGCATTATGTTTGCAAAAGTAAAGTGCTGTATAAGGAATTGCAAGTAACAACATCGAAAAAAGTTCGACTTTGAAATTGAAAACTGAAGCATTCGTCCTTGGCATTAACCATGAATTTGCCATCCCATGACGGCCTTGGTTCTTTACAAGGTTATTCTGGGCAAATCCATGCAGCTTTCGCTCGAGGCGTGTGTTTGTCACTCAACAACTAATTGAAATATGTAATTATATTTGCAAGTTATATAATTATAAGTCTAAAAATCCAGCAATATTCCCCGGCCTCCCATACACACTCAATTTATGTAAAATTTGTGCCCCAGACTCGTGGCTGAAACCGAAACAGAAACGAAAACAACAATTAAAAATTATAATTAAATAACAACTAACATTTGGCTATGAGATGGGAGGCGGAGCGAGCTGTGGGTGAAACAGCACTAGCACAGGATGTGGCCATAATTCACTTTGCTGCCATCGAGTTGGCCAAAATGTGTCGAAAAAGTTTCCAAAAGGGGAAAGCAGATAGCTACTAAAACACGAAAACTAAGTCCAAGTAACTAAGTTGACGACTACTATATGGGGGCGTATGGGCACGATATCAAGAGCTGCTTGAACAATACCGTTAGTTACAACAAGAGTAATGGCCAGTGAATGGGTAGGCGACAGGCGGCTGTCATTTGTAATGCGCTGCGTGCTACAAAATACAAAAAGTTTCATGTCTCGCAACAATAACTCATACACAAATTACATAAACAATATGACGCCTGCACATTTGCAAGCTCTACAGAATTCCAACATTGTCACAGGCACCAACACACACACACACACACACACACACACACACACACACACACATACTAACAAACAATTAGCAGTCAAGCACTCAGGAAAAAATTTGACCACAATTTTAGAAAATTGCAAACGTGATTATCAAAATGTTGGTATTCTTTCCAAAACTAAAGAGATATTTAAAAATATTTCGAAGGAACCCAAATACTAATTCAAATTTAACAGAAGTCAAAAACTATTTCGCACATTCAGAACTAGTTTAATTGTGAGAAAAGTGTTTTTTTTCCGAGTGCATTGAAACTTTTGCTGCTGTTCTTGTCGAGGAAAGAGAACGCATTTTGGAAATAAATGTTAACAGACAGTTTGCATTACTTTCGCGACTTTGGCAAACGCATTTACATACATACATATATATAGGCGTGAATGTCGGTCTGTATGTCTGTATATATATATATATATATAAGTATGTATGCATAAGTAGGACTCATACTAGCTGATATTGCGTCAAAAGCCCAAGAAGACAACAGCACTCGAACCAACAAACTGTCGTTACAGCTGAGTGTGCGTACGTGTGTCTGTGTGTGTGTGTGTGTGTGAATGGGTGTGTTTCTACTTACTTATGCTGCACGAAAAGATAGTTTATGGTTGATTCACCTATTCATGCCACTACATTTGCATATGCATGCGACTTGCCTTTGGCGTCAGGCGCTTTTCTATACTATGTGCCTCAGTCCAGCTGTACCATAAAAATAATAATAATAATTCATTTTTAATATTAAAATGATCTAATTGATAAGAGTTTATTAAATTATTTAATGTGGACTCAAACAGCCCATTGTTCCTAAAAGGTCCCAATATTTACATTATATATAATTGTTAACAATATTAAAGTAACGAAATTAATTATGTAAAATTAAAAAAAAAAAGAAAAAATAATGAAAGTAAATAATAATAATGAAAATAATATCGATGGTGATAATAATTAATGATGATAATAATAATGCTAATAATAATAATAATTAATCATAATAATGATAATAATAATAATAATAATAATAATAATAATAATAAACATAATAATAATAATAATATTGATATATATAATAAATATAATAATAATAATAATAATAATAATAATAATAAAAATAATAATGATAATAATATTGTTAATGATAATAAGATTAGTAATAATAATAATAATGAAACAATGAAATTAAATTATTATTAAATTTAACCAAAGCTAAGCCATTAACTTTTGAGTTAAACTGCACTATTTATAGCCGAAGCTGGACTCGAGACACTCTGCTAATTTACAGCAGGCTATTAATTTGCGAGAATGGGAAATAATTAAAACAAAATGAGAAAGCAATGTGCTCATTTGCTCGACTTTTTCATCACTTTGAAGCACAAAGTGAATTCAGGAAGGATACTTTGCATATTTAATGGTCGAGCAACATCAATTAAACACTTTTACTTTTCCTAGAGCCAGCCACTCGGCAAATACTCGTACATAAGTACATATACACATAAATATTTGAGGACTGCCAGTTGGCAACTAACTCTTCTTCCCATCCCATCCCACCCCCCACCACGCACGACTGATGTCCAGAACGCCCTGCAGATGGAACATGGATAAATGGCAGAGTTGTAAGGCACTTAAAAAGAGCTGCAGCACCAGCAGCAAGACCAGAAAGTTCTGGACAATTAGATGGAGTGGAGTGGACAGTGGAGTGGGCAGTGGAGAGCACCTTAGTACAAAGTGCTTGGCATTCTCTCTGGTCCTGGTTCTGGAACGGGGCGGGAAGCACTAAAATGTGCCAGCTGGGAAAGTGCATATGTATGTATGTTTGGCATTCGTAATTTAGTTATGCCACTTTTAGTTTATAACTAAGTGAATCTCTTTGTTATTGTGCATTTGATGTACAGTGACTCACACCGAAACGTGCACAGCGTCAAGTAAATTATGTAATTGCCTGCCATAAGTTAATTATTCATTATTTTTCAAAAATTCCAAAGAAATATGGTAGGTACATGTATTAACCACCTAAATTAATATATGACCCCAATACAATGGGGTTTCCCCACCTGCTAGGTAGAATTATAAAAATGTTGCCTACTTTTAGGAGCTCGCATCATTTGGATGAGTATAAATAAAATAATATATTTGGCGTATAAAAACTTAAATAAGGATGTTAATACTTAGTATGATATCCTTTAGCCTTAACAACTTGCCTTAACCTATTATTTATGGAAGATACCAGCTTCCTAGTAGTTTCTGGGCTGATTTTGTTCCACTCATCCCGCAGAGCATTTTTCAGGTCTTCTTTGCTGGATATCCTATGCTTCCGGATGTTATTTTCCAGCACAGCCCATAAATTCTCAATGACATTTAAATCTGGAGACTGGGCCGGCGGAATTATCATGTGGGGGCAGTTCCTGATGAGCCAGGACTGTACTATCTTGGCCTAATGCTTGGGATCGTTGACGTGGTTGAACCGGAAAGTATCTCGGATTCCTAGCTTCCCGGCACTTTGGAGTAAATTTTCCTTTAGTATGTTGAAGTACACATTCTTGGCCATTGTTGATCCAAAAATCACAAAATTCCCGAATCCGGCTGACGAGATACACACCATGGCATGTCACTTTCTCCACCATGCTTGACTGCTGCCTTTATGGGTTTGGGTTTCAGCTCAGTATTGGGCTGTCGCCACTCATAACTCCGTCCGTCCGAGTCAAATATGGTGAATTTGGACTCATTTGCAAATATGACTGTGTTTCAGAACTCCAGATCCTTGTCCAAGTGGTTTTGGCGAACGTCATCCAAGTCCCTTTATTTTTCACGTTTATAAAGTGCTTTTTCCGTAGTACTCGGGCATTAAAGTCATGTTTCCGCAGGAACCTGAGCACAGTTTCCACACAGCACTTTTTCCCCATTTCATCCTGCACCTGTTGAGCCACTTTTGGAGCCGATAGCTTGGGGGATCCCCTTATAATCCTGGTGATCCTTCGCTCCTCCTCTTCGGTGAAAACCTTGTTTGGTGCCATTCTGGCCTTGCCCTCAATCCAATTTGCGTCGACGAAGCGCCGAATGATGTTATTTACAGTTGAGTTGCTCAGATTGACCATTTCAGCTATTTAGGGATGTGAATATCCTTTTTTGTGGTGTTCCAGGACGAGTTTTCGTAGTTCAATGGTAGTGTGTTTGCCCATAGTCCTTGTTGGCTTATTGCACCCGAGGTGCAGGATAAAACTAAACTGACTACGAAGGATTGATCTATTTATACAAAAAATACTCAACTTTAGGTAAAAAAATCCGGGTTTTATGGCACCCAGGTGTCCACAATGTTCCTGCTCCTAATAAAATTTTCCCTAAAAAAGGGTACTTTTTTACATAATCCTACCTAGCAGGTGGGCAAACCTCAGTTTATTAGGGTCATCCATTCATATTGGTGGTTAATACATGTACCTACCATATTTCTTTGGAATTTTTGAAAAATAATGAATAATTAACTTATGGCAGGCAATTACATAATTTACTTGACGCTGTGCACGTTTCGGTGTGAGTCACTGTATTTCACAAAAGCAGCGTTAATTTAATATTTTCCATTTGAAAATATATGTATGTATACTTTTAGGGTTGAGAAGTTGCTCGAGTGTGCAACAGTTCTTCTGGAAATTTAGTTTTCATTTAATACCTTTCCACTTAATTCGAGAGTGAAACTCAAAACTGCACTTCGAAATGCTTTATTCGATTTCATGTTTTGGCTTCCACTTTGGGCATGAGCAGTAGTGTTTAGATGAATAACGCTGCCACAAACTGAGTCAAAAAAAAATATACATACATACAACGAAACGCTCTCTGCAGGCTTATGTAAGCTTATATAATTATGTGTAACTACTAATGCTGATGTTTGTGCAGGTCATTAAACTGAACTGTATTATCCCTATGAGAGTGCACACTAATAAGCTACAAGAATAATATTTTCAGTGTCTGCAATGTTTCATCCTTGAATACATGCCACATTTGCGACAATGCTGCTTTACGCTTAGGTAGTTTTTTTGAGGCAACACTTTGTGGAAAATAGTGAATAGGAAACAAAAGCAGAAACAGATACGGAAACCTGTCTTTGGGCATTTTGAGAATAATGAAACTGGGTCGACATGAATGATAGCTTTATGGTTATAACGTGAAGTTTTCCATATGCTTTGTGTATACATATACATTTCAAATGTAATGTGCAAAGAATTCTTTTAATTTTGTTACCTAAAATATGGCAAAAAGTTACTTAACTGGACCAAAGGGTTTTTGATGTGTTTGTTGTTTTTGGCATGCTTAATTTGACGCCCTTTTCAATTTCCGTTTTGGTGGTTTTTCTTCATTCTTTTTCTTTAATTACACTTTGGTTGTTGTTGAAGAGTGTACACCCCCCCCCGAATCTCTTCGCAAAGCAGCTATAATGTTAGCCTGTTTGCCTGGCTGCCCAAATATTTTACGCTCGACGTGGCAGAAACAGAAGCGGCAGCAACAACAATTAGTAAGTTAAGTGAGCTTGCAAGAGCTGCGGGCCAATAACAGACCATATACAAATACGCACACTCCAAAACACACACAAACACACACACACTCACACAACCATACACACACACACAGACACACCCACCGACCACCGGCAGCAGCTACAACAAACAGAGAAAAGCCGCTAGCAAAAATTGCCATGAAAAGCATGCCAATATTTACTGGCCCATTCGCAAGGGCCAATTCCAACACCGCCTGCAATTTATACAGATGGTTGGGTGGCCGATATATATCATATATCATTGGTGTTGCTTACCCCTCTCTCTCGTGTGTGTGTGTGTGAGTATGTGTTTGTGTGTGTGGCGTGTTACTTCAGTTTGATTTGCTTGCAGTTCCCTTTTAAGTAGTGTGACTTTTTTAATAGCATGTTTTTTACTGTTGCTTACCTGTGTAGATAACTGTACATACACATACCATGTACTCTACATGCTTATGTACGAGTGTGCAGGTGTGCAGGTGTGAACTATATGTATTTATATTTATTTATTTATTTGATGTCAACTAAAGTCAATCGACACAAAGTAAAAAGTTGAATTCGATTAAATTTCAAATAAAATTTAAAATTAAAAAATAAATTTAAAATTAAAAAATAAATTTAAAAAGAAGAAATATTTATAATATTTCTGGGGATATTTAAATACAAATTGGTATTTGTGCATTGTCTGTATTGGTTTCCATGGGCATTCATTTCAGATAAACAGCTTTACAGCTGTGTAATCATGCTTTTAACTGTAATCCTGTAAGCAAAAGCATTTGTAAGCTACAAAAAATGCAATTAGTATTCATGCATGACTAATTTTGGTATCTGTTTCATTTAGAAGATATACATATATATATATATATATATATATTTAAAATCCCCATTATGTTAGTATGTCCTGTAGCCATGAATAGTTTTGCCTATTTCAGAGAAGGCTTAAATTATTCAAGTGCAAGTTTTACAACACACTAAAAATCAGAGCCTAATCTGGTCGCAGTCATTGCAACATTATGTATCGACAATATGGGAAACATGCATATCAGTATATATACATACATATATATAAGTAAATACATACATATATCAGTAATGTTAATTCAGAGTTTCGCTTTAACGAATTCATTTTGTGTATCAATACAACAACTGACGTTAAGTGAACAAAACAAGCAATTTGCATTCTTTGCTCAACTGTGCTCTGACAATAGCAACAGTTTGTTGCCGTCTGCGTGAGTGTGTGTGTGTGTGTGTCAATGTTGCATGCGTGTTATGGGCCAGGTGCTCACTTCGACACTGTTAAGAGCACTGGCGACCTTGAGGACAAGTGCTGGTGAGTGGCGCGAACTTTTCGACACTTATGGCGCATGGCTCAAGTGTCCCAGATCTGCACACCGACACACCCACACCCCCCGCATACATAGATATACACTTGTGTGATGCCCCGATACTGGTGCATGCACCTAGACAAAGTGCCACACGTTGTGTCAACACTGTATGTAAATGTGTGTGCAAAGCTTTATATCTTTCTGTGTGGGCCTTCATGTTGGATTGAAGGCACAACAAAAGGCAGTTCTTTAAATAGACAACATTACGCTCCAGCTGAACTGAACTGAACTGAACTGAACTCAACTGAACTGAGCGAGGCACCGCACACCTCACCTCAGCAGCAGCGTCCCTTCTCCTGCCAGCGTCCATCGCTGAATTCTCATCCAATTTGGAATGGCCAGCTTGTGCGTCTGCCCCCTGGGCACGAGGCAGCTTTATGGCTTGTGCGCCCTTCCACGTACACACACAAACACACACACACATACACATAGACAAACACTTATTCATTCATTCGTCGACTGTCGCCGACTGCTCACTTGGCCTGACGCGGCCTCTAGCCAAGCTCACTCCACATCCTAGTCCCCTCCTCGCTCATTAAAACTCATATTTGGTTATGCTAAAATTCCCTTTAGATGGTATCCGTATTTAACTTTATCTCTGGCTCTGGGCGAGTGATAAAATAAACTATGTAAATTTGATCGACTATTGTCGATAAAAGGTCGACAGCGCAATGCCCTGTAAAACTTTTATACGATTATATATACATATAGATATACAAATATGTTTATCGCTGCTTCAAATCACACACAGAATAAGCTATTGTAGGTAATAGGTATTTAGCAGTGTACTGCGGCAGTCAAAACTGAATTATCATTCACCACACTTTATTCACAGCGACTCCTTCTTCAAGTTGATCCAAGGTGATCCATCGACATCGATATCAATGTTAGTTGCATGTTAGGCTACAGATGTTGTGTGTCCTGTCTATATTTCCTTATATCCAACACATCAATCTCTACAGCGAACAAATTATAAATTATTTGGCAATTGAAAATCAGTTCAGCTTTGACTAATTTGTAAAGTAACATCAGTGCTTCTGCAATGTCTACCTACATACATATAATTAATAGAAATCAAATTTTACTTTAAACTGTGTAAACAATACAAAAACAACAAATCCAACGGCATTTTTCGTTAAGTTAATTATGCGAAACTTCAAAATGCATCTTCTTATTTGGATTCCGATTGCAGTTAATTGAACTGATTTATTTGAAAAGATTAACCTTTCACCTTGAACTGTCTAAAGTATCTGGCCAGCTGAAAATGTGTGTGCTTTGTGGGTGGTGTTGTTCTGGCTTGGGTCGAGCATCATTTTGAAATAGTTGTGCTGTCGATACTTGAACAATCGAGGTGAAAGGCGTTGATTGGAGATATCTGACTGGGTGTATTGATTAGCTGCAGCAGCGGGTGTGGCACGGTCAGTTATTGTTGCGCTGGGATACCAAGGCAAAGATCTCAACGGCAACCTCAACACCATAAATTATTTTACTACGCAGCAGCTACTTCATTTAATGATGTTGCCGAACAGGTCCACCTGGGAGCTGCCGCTGATGCTGTTGCATAAAAAAAGAGAAAAAGAGAATACCAAGTACTGTGTGGCAAAATCAACATTGTTAGCTAATAGAATGGCAATGCTAGGCTGTGTGTGGGTTGGCGGGGGAAGGGATAGAGGAATGGAGGAATGGAGTAGTTGGCAACAGTTGGGACCAACACTCAGAGGAGTTGAACAAAGGGTGTATTGCGGTATGAAATGCATCTGAGTCAGTTGAATGCTTCTTGAGAACGCTCAGTGCCAGCAGGCATACGTAGCGTAGGCCGACAACAAGTTCGACATGCCACATTAAAGGGGGAGGCCACATCCCACATCCCGACCGCCCACAATCGAGGCCAGCCAATCAATGCAGCACACGCTGCACACACGCAAATGGCACAACTGCAAACGCAACTTTGCACAGTACGCATTGAAAGTTGTGGCAAACAAGCAAGCAGCTAGTTGATATTTCAACAACATTGATTTTAATTTTGATTTGGTGCCACAACTACGTGCACACGTGCCACTCCAATACACCAAGGCAGCCGGCTAAGCTGGTTGAAAAGAATCCAATTCGCACCATTGTGCAACAGCACACGCATCACGAAGAAAAATGCGGCAAGTAAGACAAGCTTCCCTTACAAGAATCAGCATCCGTGTCGATATACTCCCCCATTTTATTATGCGTCTTTTTACTGCGCTGATGAAATGACCGGATCGAGCCACTATATCATAAAGCTGACATGGGAATAATTCGAACAATCAATATGATATTTTTAGCATCGAAATATTAAAAGGCAAACTTGTCACAGTTTCTGATGCACTGTAACATAAGGCGGATTTTACATACAGTGGGTCACAGCGAAAGTCGCTCAGCGTCAAGTAAATAATGTATTTGCCTGCCATAAGCTAATTATTCATTATTTTTCAAATGTGTATTGCAAGCTGGCAGAAGTCTGAATGATAAACAAGAAGCAAACATAATTTAAAAGGCATATCCATGCAGGTTAAATATATATATATATATGTATATATATATATATATGTATGTAGGCAATAACATGAGACAGTTAATTATTGAGAGGCAACAATTGGTTGGAGTTGATCCTTGAGTTCATGGAAAGGGGCAAGGGGACCGACCGTTGATAAAGTATATTGTGGCACATGATAATATAAATGGTCGCTTTACTTTTCCTCATCAATTTTACTGCAGTCCGGCCAATTGCCATGAATAACAAATACGCAATGATTGTGTTAGACTAGCAGATACTCTGCATACTCAGCATCTGTGGAAATTAGCTATTCATTTACTTTTCAAGCATAAATAAATTTGCTACACTCGACCTCCAATTAGTCAGCCTATATACAAGAAATATGATGGAAATACCAAGTATTTAGTCCTCAAGGGTGCACAATCCGGATCGGAATACTGAGGCCCCATCGTTTTCCATATTTCAGCATGGAAATTTCGTGTACGTGATTTGGGAATACGGCTTCGATGAGGGGACAATCAGCTGCATGTATAATTGGCAATTTGTAAATTCAATTTACCGCAATTATTATTGCTTGTTATTGTTGTTGTTAGTGCTGTTGCTGTTGCTGTTGTTGTTGTTGTTGTTGTTGCTGTTGCTGTTTTTGTTGTTGTTTGGTTTTGTTACACATTGACAACAATAAAGCGGAAGCATTAATAACATGAATAATGCACCAGCTTTAATTAAAATGACCAAAATCAATCTAAAGTTGAGCCCAAGTTGGCAAATGTAAATGAGAATTATGTATGTATGTATGTATGTATGTATCTTTAATGTTTCCTGGCTCCTGGCCCTTTATTACACAGAAAGAAAAAATATGATAATCAAACAAGTTTTAATTGAATATCTTAATTTGTAAACTTGTAACTAGATTCAACTAAATTACATTATGGTTTTTTTTTTTGAACTCAAGCCATAACAAATGTACATTAATTGGCTTAAGCTAAGCTATATTTACACGAAATTGACTTAATTTGAATTCCTTCTTGAATTAAGTATGGTAATTAAATTGCAACAAAAAAATGAAAACCCTTTATCTAGTCAAACAGCAAAGTGGCAGATTTAAATTGAGGCAAATTCGAGGCAAGGGGGAGTTGAAATTCAATATCATTAGCTTGATAAGTGCCTTTGGGCGCAGGGATGACAAATCACATTTGATTGCCGGCCCAAAGCCGTAATATGATCCGGCCAACAAAGGCCGTTGATGGCATCGTTCAGACCATAACAGCAATAGCCATAATCGAGTGAAGCACCCTTGTTGACTTAATGGAACTTAATTGGTATTTGCTATTGAAAACGCTTCACAGCTCGTCACATTGTCTTGCATGGTCAAAATGTGCAAATCTGAAGTATTGCAAAATAAACGTAATTAAATTGTTTCCACATATTTCAACTTGTATACAGCCAAAATTGTTTTTTTCAACGAAAAATACTGAAGATCTTTTCCATTGGTTTCCATTATTATTTGGTCTTGTATTTTTAACTTCACTTTACTTCACACTCTTACCAATTTTACCAATTGACATGGGCTTTTAATAATGTCACATCAATTTGGCAATAGTTTTTGTACAATTATTCTACAGGCAATACATATATATTTTTCAATTTTGTTGGCAAACTAGAAGCATTTCAATGTATAAAATTCAGTTTATTACAAATTCACAAGAGTATTATTATTTTTTTTTTTGTGTAGTTGCTGTTATTGCGGCTGTATACGATGTCGATGTCAACATCGTACTATTTTTGTGACTATGTATAAATAAATTTGTATTGATTTTTCATTATTTATATTTAATAATAAATATTTACGTGAGCAGCAGCAGAATAAAAGCCATCTATGTATGTGTCCCAACCGACCCGTTGCGACGCGTCCGAGTTTGAAATGAAGTCGAGTGTTCGCCAATAATTGAGTTACTCGTAGCTCGGCAAATTTCTGCTCAGCTGCCTGACTAAAAATCCATTTTACTCCAAAATGTAATTAAAATATAGCATGTTGCACAAATATTCACGATTTGCCACTGTTAAAAGCTTTTCAAATTCAACGTATGAAATGTAGATACCCTGTCATTGGGTTTGGTTTGGCTTGGAGAAAACTTGCAGGTGCTTTGACTGATGCTGTGAATAAATGCTCGATGCTTGATATGCTCATTTATCTGCTTGAGTACAGGGTAACTGATAGTCGAATATTCTCTTTATCGGCATTTTTATGTGCTTTAATTTGATTTATTTATTTTGCTTTTGTACCGAAAAACGAGTTAAAAAAAATCTCTCTTGACACACACTTCCGTTAGCTAGGTGTCGGCCATTTTGTTTTAGTTGTGCAACTGCCCGGGTAATACCAGCAGTCCTCTCCAGCCCCCCCGCCCCCTTGCCCACTCATCCCACGTTTTGGTAGCTGCTAGCAGCCCAAACGCTTTCCGGCTGCTCGCAAAAAATATTGAAAATTTATTTATAGTCAAATACGGTACACTGCACCTGTTTGCTGCGGGTAGAAGTTGCTGTTGTTGTTGTTGTAGGATGTCAACACTCTTTTAAGTGTGTGTGTGTGTGTGTATGTATATATATATATGTATATTTACATATGTATATACAACATAATATTTGCTGTTGTTGTAGTTGCTGGGGTGTAAAAATGATTGAGTGTTTGAACTCAACTTTGGTGCTGCCATCCTCAGCCACATCTTTCGCTCTCGTTCTCGTCCTCGTCCTCGTCATAACCATCAGCTGGCAAGCTGACATGGTTGTACCCTGTTAAGGTTATAAGGTAGTCGCAGGACAAACGAAGCATCTCCTAACGCATAAGCCTAGACGATAAAAGCCATATAATTGATTATAAACAATTCATCTTTTCTCATGCATAAGAGAGTCTCTCTTGTGCCCAATGTATATCCTTTGTACGTGTTGACCTACGCTTTCAAATAACGGAAATCGTTTGCATGTATTAGTTGGACGGATTCACTTAATTAAAGATATATTGGAACTTGGGTTACATTAATCACATATTTCTATACTCACAAAAAATATATACTCCAAAGTTGAGAAAATACCCAAACACATTTCTGTTCCGAGTTGTAATTTTCTATGATTTCTCAACATTTTCTTTCATTTCATATTGTCTAATATGTTTACTTAAAATCGATTGATTTCCGAAAATATGAATACTTTAATGTTTCTGCATTTATGAGAAAAAGTTACATTATTGAAGAACATATTTCTAGTTTTTTGGGGTGGTTTTGTGCACTTATTTTGTTCAACATTCAACTTTCACACATCAGATCATCTTGGCTTGTCGCTTTTACTATAGAGTAACGAAAATTCGTCCACTGCCAATGTTAAATCTGATGTAAAGTTGCTGCTGTTGCTGCTGCTGCGGCTGCTGCTGCTGCTGCTGTGTTTGAGTTTTGGCAACGTTTTAAATTGTGTTTAAGGCAGCTGCTTCTGGGCCATTGTTTTCGATGTTGTTACTGCTGCTGCTATTGCTGCTGCTGCTGTTCTTGTTGCTGTTGTTGCTGCTGCTGTTGTTGTTGTTGTTGCTGTTGTTGCTGTTGTTGCTGTTGCTGTTGCTGTTGCTGGTGCTGCTTCTGCTATCTTGGCAGCGGCACAAGAATATTACCAGATAGCTGCCAGGTGCTGCTTGAGCCCAAAAAAGGGCGACCACTGTCAACACAGGATGACGGTCTGTCCTTCACTTTGCTCCTATCCCATTCCCGCTCCCCGCTCCCCTCTTCCCAATCTCTCTCTCTCAGCCTCATCGGTCTCGCTTTCGCTTTCACTTTCACTTTTCCTTTGCCATTGCTTTCGGTTTTGGTTTTGCCTTAGAGACAGTTTGTTTGTATGCACTTCAATAAAAATTTAGCATACGCTTCAATTCACTTCACTTGACACGCACGCATACGCACACGCTCACACACACACACACACTCACACAAGCACACACACACACACGTGCGCAAGGAAAAGTCGCACCTGTAACACCCTCTGGCAGCAGTCGCATGAAAACATTGCTTTGTATTATTCCGTCTGGCATTTTTTCGATTTTTTTTTTCGATTATATGTTGCCTTTGCTTTCGGTTCGTTTTTCAATCTAAATGTCAGCACATCTAAGCACGTGCGTACGTCTCTAAATGGCTGCCACCATGCATCTGTGTGTGTCTGTGTGTGTGTGTGTGTGTGTGTGTGTAATGTGTGGGTGCGCGTGTTGAAGCAAATTACTCGAGTGAAGTGCGCACTTCAAGATGAAATAGCCAAGCAACTGACACGCAAACAACTCACTTCACATGCCTCATACTCATCAATTAAACCATGTGTGCGTGTGTGTGTGTGTGTCTGCTTCTTATATATATACATATGTATATATATATCCATATATACTCTTGTGAGTTTCGTTTCCTAATTTGCTTAACGCAACTTTAGCCAGCCCTTGCGCCACATCTCATCTTAGCTCGCCTCCTCTTCTGTCCTTTCCTCCCTCAGCTACGCTTAGCTGGCATTTGCTCTCGTCTGGTTGCAACGGCTGGCAAAAAAGCGGAAGCACAAGTGGAAAATAAAGCCAAGCAGCAGCAGTTATGTGCGTGTGGGCGTGTCATAAGCAACAAATTTCAAAGAAATCCAAAGGCGCTAAATGTTCTCCTCAGTCGTCATCTTGAAATTATTTCCTATATTAATTTGCAGCTGGCGCCGAATTGGGCTACAATTTCATGCTTACACTTGCAAAGTGTACAAGCATACATACATACATGTATGTATATACAATATTACATACGTTGACAGAAAAAAAGGTGCTTGGAGCTGGGCTTTCATTTTTTTCGAGCTTAAATTGATGAAATGAAAAGAAAACATAGTAAATAAAAAGAAAAGTATATCGAGGAAGACTTTGAAATTGAGGCCCCAATTCCAACAAATCACATTAAATTTTCATGTTTGGCCTTAAAATAAAATCTAGAACATTATTGCAAGCCAGCTTCGACTTTCGTCTAATAAAAATGTTTGCGTTGCAAATCTGGTATGTAGCAGTCAAAATTAAATTATATATCTGCTTACTTTACTTTAAGCACAACGATTGATTTCTTCTTCGTAAAGTTGGTGTTCACTCAATCGATATTGATCGATGTCGATATCGATATCAATCGTTGTGCTTAAAGTATCGATATCGATAAATATCGATTAAGTGAACACCAACTTTACGAAGAAGAAATCAATCGTTGTGTATAAAGTACATAATATTGATATCGATATCGATATCGATCAATATCGATTATGTACAGCTGTTGTTTTACAGTCTTATTACTCCGTCACTAGTAGCTTGTTGCCTTCATTGCAAATTAATTAATAATTAATACTATTTACCGGAGAGCAACTTCTTTGCTGCCAGAGATGAATCTCTTATATGTTAAATCAAAACATGCACAAAGTCGATCAAATTATGAATAAGATGTAAGAAAGAATTTTGTTTCTATGAAAATGATGCCTCCATATCAATGATAAGTTAATAACATATGGTTTTTCTTCCACTAAAAATTGGAAATATTACATAGAACATGCCCTAAGAAGAATATAACAATAATTCAATTCGTGTATTTTTAACACTTATTTTAAAATAATATTATTTTCATATTTATTTGGAAATTACAAACTGCGAGCTGCCTTGTCAGCAGCATGCAAATATGAGAAGAAAATTAATAAATTTCAATTTCTGTTTTCAAGCATGCTAAGAGACGGCTGTAACCTGCCACAAATGGGGCAGAAGCCTTAAATGCTGAAAGCGCACAGAAGACCAATGTACGCCTTCAACTCAGAACCCGCAGCTGGTTTCTAGTCGAACTTCGATTGCTTCAAATTGGAGCATTTAAGCATTTGTTTTTCCATGTATCCGGTAAATATTGACAAGCCGATGCATGTCTGTGTGCTGTTATCAGAGCTGGCTTGTGACATGACACCCTGATTCAAGCCCAAACAACCCTCACACACACACACACACACCAACACACACCAACACACCAACACACACTCACACACAGACACACGCAGCGACTTTTGATAGATGATGTTGACAAACAATTTTACGGCAACACGCCGTTAAATATGGAAATACCTACCGCTCAGGCACAGTATTTTTAAACGCTTGATTAATAAATATTACAAAGAGCCATTATATTAATTAGCCTGCATACAATCGCAAAAATGTCGCTTGGTATTTTTAGAGCGTTTTAATTAAATTTGCCCGGCAATCAATATGCACAAACTAAATTGTTAAGCGATGCTGATGATAAAGTGGAATATGTATATATATGATGCTTAGGCTAATAATAATAATATTGTCGACATGCTTGTCAGCAACATAAGCGCTCCTTTTGATTTCAGTCCTTCAACAATTTCAGTCTGTGTACCCTCAGTCCTCCAGAGGAGCCCCAAAACGTGAAGGGGCCCAACCGCAGCGCCAGAAATGATGCGCAATTTAATAAAAAACAAAACAAAAAAAAAACCAAAAGGAAGCGAAACGAAATGAATCGAAATGAAACAAAACAAAACCAAACAAAACCAAAGAAATGAAAGCAAAGCAAAGCCAAGTAAACTAAATTCAAGTCACGACATTTGTACCCTCACCTGAAGGCTAAACGCGTTTAAAATTCAACAGGACCAAAGGGCACAAAGTTATCGCTCTACTTCATGAACGTGGCTGTATAAATATGTAGTATATATGTACATACATTTATATATATACATGTACATACATATTTATGTAGCCCTATATATATTTATATGTATATACATTTATGTACACGCTACAAAGGACAATAGGGTGAACTGAAATCTGCGCTACTGGCCACTATATTTATGCAAGTCGCAGATAATACAGCTTATACACCACATTTAAGAGGCTTAGACTATTTGCGCTCACAATTATTTCGAGAATTTATTTGTAACATCATTTTAGAGTCTAAACACAAAATTAGCTTCAGTTGCACGCTTCGTAACTCACTTAACACTTAATTTGAATATAATTCTGTAGATGGCATTATGTGGGAAGCTGGAATTTAGTATTAAGTTAACTTATTCAAGACTGCGAGCCAAGTCGACCAACTAAATTTCCGTTGCATATTTCCTTTCATCCTAGTCTAAATAAAAAAAAAACTCATGAATTCCGAACTGGAGGCGGAGATTCCATTAAGGTTTCAACATCGAATCCAAGTATCATTCCTCTGATGATGTATTTATCATGCTTAGACTAGTAAGAATTTCGACTAGTCGAAAGAGCTCAACTTTGAAATATCATGAATCAAGTTTTAAGCCATCAAAGGTCGGGCACGTCTAATCCATTAAAAACAACACTCTGAAAAATGCACATTATATAAAAATTAATATGACTGCCGAAAATAATTTGGTAAACAAATATTTCGATCTTGGAGAAATGCGTACAGATACAGACACATTAATCAAGGAATCCAATTAGAAGGCTATAACTCACAGACAGTTGTGAATGTGGATTAAGAATATATACATGTATGTATGTCTAGGGTGTCGTGGATGCTTCCTTCTGCCTGTTCCATACATTTTCAATTGGTTAAGGATATGAAAATGACTTCCTTACAGGTTTTCCAATTCAGCAATGTAGAAAGAACATAATAAGCATAAATACACATTTGTATTTCAAAATCTGCCTGAACATTGGGTTGCCAGCTATTAATTAATAATTAATTAATAATTAATTAATTACGAATCCTAAACAGACATGAAAATTACAATTTAATTGATCTGATTGAGTAAATCAAAATTTAAAATGTAAATAAAATAAAAGTTTCAGTTTAAAAATATTAAATGGAAAAACATATTTAGCAAGTCTCAAGATTTAAGACAACTCGAAAAATCCCCACCAGGCCAACAAATATTAGAGTGAGAGAGAGAGAGAGAGAGAGAGAGAAAAGAAGGAAATTATGGGAAATGCACATTTGAGCACAGACAGAGATATACTGGAGATATGCGAATATTAAATTATATTAAATTGAATTCAAAGAAGAAAGAAATCAATCTAAATTAGTGAATCAAGGTTTTCACATATTTACAACTGATACGAAGAGGATTTCAGTCTAGGAAAATAAAGGGGAAACCTATGCAACCATTAATTAAGTTTTGTTCAGGACGATTACGCTTATGGTTAAAATAAATAAGTAGCTTCCTGCAAGAGTAGGAAGGCAAACGCAGATTGGGATACTTGTTGAAGCCACTTTGGGCAAAGAGAACAGATTCGATTCGATCCAAAAAATATTGGCAGTATTCAGGAATAGCACAGACTAAGGCAGCACAACGAAGTTTTGATGGTGAAAGGGTCGTTAGCATCTTTTGACCAATTACCCCCTTGACCTCATTAATAATTGTGGACATATGAAGACAAAGGCTCGGTTCGATATCAAAGAGAACTTTAAGATATTGAATCAAGGCAAATTTGCACTAGATTTTACTCAAGGTAATATTGATTTTTGAATAGATATCTGATATTCTAACATTCCTTAGTCAAATGTGCATGTAAGGGCTCAAGTTTCCAAATGTATTTTATTATTTTAGTGAATTATTATTATTAATATTTCATATATGTAAACTATTTTAATTAGCAAACTGAGTTTTATTAACATTGCTAAACGAACTCCGTTGATGGTTTATTTTTGTCGACGACTTCTTTCTGGCTGCAGACCAATAAAAGGTATCTCAAAATTAATGATAGGGTATGTGTTCGTCGTGCAAAATATGACTTGTGTGGGGCCATCTCGTTTGTTTGCGGCTCTGATGTGTTCTCTCAGATGTTGTTTCCGTTTGCCATTGTTGGCCTCTGGTCTGACGACGATGCTTATGTAAATGACAGGTGACGCCGTTTATTTGAACTTTTTGAAAGAGCAAAAAATATTGCTTGCCACAGCCGCGAACGCTGTGTGTGTGTGTGTGTGTGTGTGTGTAAGGGAAAAGACAACGGCGCATCGTTAGCGCTCTTCATCTTTTCAGTTCCCTGTTGTTATTGCTGCTGAGGTTGCCATTCTTGTTGCTGTTGCCATTGTTGTTGTAGCTGGAGCTGGAGGTGAAGCTGAAGCTGAAGCTGAAGCTGGAGGTGGAGGTGGAGGTGGAGCTGGAGCTGGAGCTGGAGGTGGAGCTGTAGCTGGAGCTGATGTTGTAGCTATTGCTGCCCGGCATTATTTCCTGCTTCCGATGCTGTCAGTTTTTATTAAAAAACTCATAATACCCTGCACCGCTGCCACAATAGCAACGAAGCAGCGAAACGAGAAAGTGGCGGCATAAAATATATGATTATATTTCCCGGAGTTTGCCGCAAAGTATATAAGTGGGCTCTCAGTTGCCCGGGGAAGCGTAATAACACTTGTTTCACAAGTATGTGTGTAAGCGTGTGAAAATGTTGTATTTGTTAAGCTATTAAAGCGGCACCCCTCATTTCCCCTTTCCACCTCCAAGGACTTGTGATTTTCAGTTGAAGACTTACGCGAAAGTTGTGTAAAATGCATTAATGACAAATCTCATCTAATTTATATTGCTCAAATATTGCAAACTCTTCCGATTCATCTTGACAATAGATTGCAAGCTTGCAAGTTTTTGTTATGCCCCACAATGTTGCAACAACAATGGTGCCCCATTGAATATATTTCTGCACAGTCGATTGCTTCGGGCTTGCTTCCGGGCTAGCCATCAAATTTAATTGTTGCAGCATCTGCAGTTGCAACGTCTGCCGCTGAAATTCTGCTCAATCTGCGGGCTAAAAATGGCAACACCTTAATCGCCATCAAAGCTGACATAAATCTACTTTGAAAATGTGGTTAATTCTGGTTGGTGAATTTCGCGTTTGGCTGCTGGTTTTCAATTTCGTTTCATTTCATCTCAATTTGGTTTGGACAGCTGTGTAAACGCTTTGAGTAATTTGCAGCACAAAATGTCTGTTTACGTTGCGCCAACTGCCAACAGGCAAATTCCCCCTGCCACGCCACACCATGGCGCACGGCAAGGCGAGGCAAGGCTGAGGCTGGCATGCCACACCCCGTATTCCGTTCAATTCGACGGAGTGTGAAACGAATAAAAATCTATTTTGCAACAATCCTCCGCTCAGCATGAAGGGAGTTTTAATTTTTTGTTCAGTTCAGCGTCGCAAATCCCACAAAAAGAAAGAAAATTGCGCTGACAGAGACGGAGAAATTTTCAATAACTATCTCATTTTCAGACACACTCGGTTACTCACACACACACACACACACACACACACACACATGGCACACACTTCCGCTGTCCTTTGTGCTGCCAACTGTTGAGTTATTTTATATATTGTGCGGTCCGCTGCTGTGTTCGCATTGTGCCGGACCCAGCCCTCCCATTGATAAGCTGCAAATAGTCAACGGCGGGCAGTCAGACCCGGACTCAGACTCACACGCAGACCCAGACCAAGACCCAGACCCAGACCCAGACCCGGACCGGTAGCCAAAGCCAACAGACTGCCGCGTTTGCCAGTAGATTTGTTCAAAGCCATACTGAGAGTTGTCGGCCAGCAAGTGTGGCAAGGTTGCAATGGCGGAAATGCCAGGCATTGTAACTGTGGCTGTTTTTTCAACGGACCAAGCGCTCCAGGCGCCGTCTGCTTACTATGAAAGTTAAATTGCAATTTCAAAAAATATTAATGCGACAGCCGTGTGCAGAGACCCGGACAACGAGACCAGACAGCAGGAAATCGGGAGACAGAGAGCGAAAAAGTGAAGGTGCAACAGCAAGCTGGGCAACAATGAAACTATGTTGAATAACAACATACAATGTAGCCAAAACTAAAACAGCTACTCCACAACGAGGCGACCTCTCTGCTGCATCCAATGCGTATACGTACGGACAACAGGAAGTTGTCTCGTGCAACTCTAAGCCCGCATCTAGTGCAACACTTGCAATGGGAATCAACTTTGTATCAATTTTTAGTACCGCACTGAAGTGTGGTTTTCCAAAACACACAATTTAAAAACAAAAAGAATTTATATTAAATAATTGCTCTTTATTTGAATTAATGCAATAAATTCAAAGAAGTGGCAATTCAAATTTAAGAAAATAAATTCTTAATTTAATGTCCTAGGCTTATTCTAACAAATTTGACGAGTAACTCAACTGAACCATTTTATTCATTCTTGAATATGGATCTTGTAATTATGAACTTCATCAGGATTATTTTCCTTTCAAAACAATTCTTGCTGTTTATCCTTCGGGATCATAACTGTTCTTCTCTTACACAAAACTAATAAATAAATCAGACAATTTAACTTTACACTTCGGTTTAGGATCTGTAACCCATTCCGGATCATATTCTCGAGTTCTAATGTAAAAATTAAGTGTTTTTCGTCCAAAAGTAGTCACAAAAAAAAAAGCGCAGTCAGGTGACTTGGGATAATTGAGGATCCGTCAGGATGTAGACCGATATGCCATTTAGATAGAGCGGGAAGCGTTCTAAAAAGGGTAGTTTAAAACAGAATACTGGCCATCCTACAAGAGAAGAAAGCGCTTTCCGATTCCCAATATGGGATTCCGAAAAGCTCACTCCACGGTAGACGCAATCCCGGCAGTGGTCGATATTACAGCCAAGGCAATTGAGGGAACCAGATGAGATGGGGCGAGAAGTATTGAGCCGTGATACGATACAGAGGAAGATTTTGGCTCTGCGTTTGATTTCGGGACGAAGCAGGCCTGGTCCTGGCAGGAATATTACCAATTGAAACAATAGCTAGGGAAATTATAGAGCTTCGCGCTGGGCGGGCACCAACGGGGAATCTCACTACAATGGGAGGCTTTTCGAAGGACGGCGAGAGCAGCGTCCCTGTAGATGAATCACCGCGGGCAAAGGTTAAATGTACACACAGGCTAATCCCCAACTTGGAAAAGTGGATCGGGAGAAATGCAGTTGAGGTAGATAATCATCTTTCACAATTTCGTATCATCGCGCGAATCATGCGTGCAGTTGGCCCACACACACTCACACACACACACACACACACACACGCACTCATTCATGCAAATATGTATTGTCGCTGTGAAGAGGTATTTGCTGCTCTCATTAGCACACATCTCCATTTTAATGGGAATGCAAATTGTCCGTAATGCGCCAGTTTCGTGGCCGTTTGAGGTATTTGGATGGTTGATTGGTGGTGGGGGAAATGGCAGGCATAAGTACATAACAGCCACGTGCTGGCTGCCACCGCAAATACATTAAAGCACACACACTCACACTCACACACACACAAGCATGTGCATGTGCATGTGCACCATATAGAGGCAATCATATGACCATGGCCTTGTCCAGTGGCCCTCACGACGTATACGCAATGTCTGTGCTGCTGTGGCTGGCATTGAAAGCAAATTGTGCAATTCGAGTCGCAGCTGCAATTGTTGTTGGCAAACAGTTAACCAATTGATGGTTGAATCATAAATCGTGCATTTATTTATTAGTTATTAAACAATTGGCTCAACTCACACAGAACTTAGTATACATAGATAATCAAACTGATTATTTCTGTCAATCTGCAAGGCTCAAAATCGTAAACTCTCGACAAAAGCATTGTCTTAAGTCACATGTGCACTTTACGTCAATTTATGCATTGGATTACGTTTTGCAATTTATGCTAGCAAAAACTTCCAACGTGATTTCGCATTACATGAATTATAAAAAGGCTTTGCGTGTAATCATCTGAGAAGAATTTGGATTATTTTAAACGAGAGTGCTGCGTTGCGAACTAATCTGTGTTCAGCTATTAAATACAGAAAATTTGCAATCATGCATTTATATAAATAAGGATTTATGTGTGCATACATACATGTATATTATATGATAGGTTTGCACAGCTTTATGCTGGGCTTATTGACTGCCTTTTAATGCGTGTGGCATACAACAAAAAAAAAGTACAACAACGACTCATGTATGTCACACGCATTACATTTGTATATACAGATTAGCGCTGTACATATGTATGTACAAACGTATGTATTTTTACGTGTAAATATGTATTTAAATTAAATTGGGTTCAATAAAAGTTTCAAGCACCTTCCAAATTTCGATTTAAACGAATCCACAGCAAGGCAAGGCAACAAAAAAAAAAAAAAAAAAGCAGGCAATCACGCAGCCACACCCCACACAAACACACTCGCACACATCCACGATAGCAATAAAAATTTAAAGAATAATTTATTTAGAGCGCACACTGAATCGCCTATACCCTACATATAGATGCATACGTGCAGAGTGGGCAGACTGCAAATAATGTCGGAAAAAAAAGAGAAGATAAATCTCGTTCAAAGACTGCTCGCAAATGTTTTAAGTCATCAAGTTTTATTTTGTGCCTTTAGGTAAAAATATCAAAGGAAGCAAACTGCGTGAATATTCGTGTGTGTTAAGCTTGCAAAGGGTGTGGTAAGAAAAAGTTGAAGAAAAAGTCAACGTGGCACGTTTTGATTTGAAAAGAGTTTAAAATTTGAGGCAAGCCGATGGAATTAAATATTGCTTACCGTAGCAAGGACAACTCTCTATGTACATACATACATATATTCGAGTGTATGTGTGTGCAGATGTCAAATACACACAAATGTGTGTAGTGTAGTGTGTGTGCCTTTTCTTTGAGCCTGCCCAACTCAGCTGTTTATCAGTGCATGTGATAAGAAAAGCCTTTTAGCTGAAAACCAAAACAGAAACGAGAGCTGCTAAAGGACAACTCAGGAAGTCGGTCCTTGACATCTAGCCAATGTCAAAGATATATGCACGCAAGCAGTGTTTGCATATTTATCTGCCTGAATTTAAGTATGTAAGCATGTGCCGCAAAGTTACATGCGATGCAGTTCGATGGTTGCAACTTGACGTGCTTCAATAACAAGTTTCTCAGATTCTACACCATAAAAAGAGAACACAAATAAATAAATAAAAAAATCAAGGACAAGTTATGCTGGTAGGCTTTTATGGGCACTATGGGCGTGGCCCTATAGCAAATGAAAATAAAATGCGAAATAATCAGGGCGCATGTGATTTGCATAATTTGTAATGTGAAATTTCCGCTTACATGGCGCTCATTTCCTGTACACATACGCGTACCCAGTCAGCTCTTACTCTTAACTCCCCTCTCCGCTCTTCCCAACGCACTCTGAACTCTACACTCTACACTCTGATTTACTTGTTATTTGCGATGGAGAGGAAAGGGGCGCTTGGATAACTGTTTAATATGCATAAACTTGGCGAGCGCACAACCCCCACACATTTTTGGCAGATGTATCCTTCCGTTCCGGCCGAAGCCAAAGCCAAAAACCTGCCCTGGATGGCCCCAAGCACCGTTCAGCAACAGGACTGGGACTGGTACTGGTACTGAGACTGGTATTGGTATTGGGACTGGCAGTGAGGTTGACTGATGTTCTGTCCTAATTGGCTGCCACTGAGCAGCGCTGCAGAACTTGAGCTACAGGTTTTTTTGTCTCTTACTTTAACGAGTTTTGTTTTGGTTTTTTTTTTTTTCTTGTCGTTCTGCCCGGGCAAGAACATTATGAATTTAAGCACTTTTATATGATTTATTGGCATTGCCTGTAAATCAGAAATATTAAGAGTTACACAATATAAAGTACAATATCAATTCCTAATCAATATGGAACTGACAAGTCTAGCAGTCAAAAGTAGTTTCGTAGATGAGGTCACTGAGATTTCCTGGAGATTGCCACCTCCAAATACAAATTAGAAAATGAAATGAATTATTCAATGCAAACAATTCTTAGCCCGGTTAGTCTTAGTTATCTCTCTTATGGATCGTTTTCAGATAGAGCTGATGTTGTCTGAGATTAATGATAAGCGTTCGCAATCAGTGATTGGGTAAACTTTATACATTATATGTATAAAAAGAAATGAATGTAATACCACAATAAGACCAGATCCGATAAACATAACTTTAAGATAATTACTAGCTAAGTGTTTTTAATAGGCAAAAAGCAAGCAAAGCAATTCCATTCAATTGTTTTAAGTGAAGAATACGGAAAGTATGACGGTACACATTTAATATAACTTCTGGCCGATATTAAAGAGTATTTGAAGAAACAGAATTCGAGGATTTACCACAACATATTTGACAAGAAGTTAATGTGCTGAACGTTTACAGCCATTGTCATTCCCTTATCCGCATAATTACACTCAGAAAACGAATTCTGTTATGAAGTGTTTGTAAAAATCCGAAAAAAATATATACATATATATTAGCAAATGTTGTCTATATTTCTCTGAACAGTTGATTAATTTTTATTTTATTGATTTTCAAATGGTATTCAAGCTAAAAAAAAAAAGAAGTAAAATCTACTTATCAGAATGATGTTAGCTAAAGATGATTCTCTAAATTCTGGATGAAGTTTATTTTTCTGAGTGTAGTCTCTGCCTCCGTTGCGTTCAACTTTGCTAAGCGCTACTTGGAGCTGCTACTTGAAAACGGCGGCCACTTTAGCATGACTGTTGTTGCCTTTGAGTAAAAACCCAAACAGGCCAACAAACACAGCCAGACAGCCGCGGAACAAACGAGAGGAACAGCGTGAGTGTAGCAGCCAGAGAGAGAGAGAGAGAGGGAGAGTGAGTGAGAGTGAGTGAGAGTGAGTGAGAGTGAGTGAGAGAGTGAGAGGCACATTTGATGGGCACAGGCAGTAAATTTTAAATAAGGAACGAAATTTCAACGCGCCTGTTTTATATTCAAAGCATTTGGACTGTCATTTTATTTCAACTGATTTTTACACATGAATTAATAAAAAACACTCATTAAAAGCCATCAGAGAGCATATAGACTTAACGAAGTTTATATTCGGGTTGCCGTGCTGGTAGTTTCTTTATGGCCTTATTTTATTTCATTTTATCTTTGGTCTGGGCCCCCGTTGCGTATGAGTTATGTGTGTGTGAGTAAAATGTTAGCCAGTTAGAAATTTGCATATGCAGCCTCCACGAACAGCGAACAACGGGCTAATTTGCATGGGTCGGACGTGTGGACGTGGTGGTGGTGGTGGGGGGGAGCAAAGAGTGAGTGAAGTGGTTTTTGGATTGCACAGCCCGGCAGCAGATTTTATGCTCCACCCAATCCCCCATTGGTGTGATTATGTGCGTATGTATTGTGAGCTTTGTGGTTGAGTTTTTTATGGCGCTGCAAAAATTTTTATGTTATTTGTGCTTTGCATACTTTTGGGGCCGTTATTTAACTTGCATTTTGAATACGTTTTAAATGCCCATTTCTTAGTGAGCGTGTGCGTGTGTGTGCGAGTACGGTTTGTTGTGTGTGTGTGTGCATGTGTGTGTGCGTGTGCGTGTGCTTGTGCGTGTGTATCTGTTGCGGTTGCTTTTCTGTTTGGGGCTATAAAAAGAGTTTTTCATTTTTTGTTTTGTGTGCGTATTTTGGATATTTTGCGGTGTTCACATTATAAGCTGTCTGGCGATGGCCAGCAATACAGTGTCTCGTCCGGAGGGGCGGAAAACCCGAACGAGAATTCCATGCGTGCAATTAAGAGGTCCAGCCAAAGGGTCTCGGCCCCCAGTCATTTGCCGCATCTGCTGCTGTGCGGCAAGGCAAACTTTGGCAACGCTCGTTTCATTTGCATACACTGAGGTGGCTGCCAGCCGAGCTACTTCTGGCTCGAAATTGATTTTAACCGCAAAGCACACACACACACACACACACACACACACACACACACACAAAAGCTACGACCTAAAATGGCTAAAAATAAAACACAGGACCACTTAACCTGAAGCGCTCGCCACACTCGTCCTTCCTCAATTCCAAAATTAAAATGGCGACTGTAGCTAAAAGCCCTGGCAGCAACCTAATGAACGCATGTCAATTTCATTTGGAGCACACAAAACAAATGTCATTTTGAACAAACTTATTTTGCAATTTGCACAGCAAACTTCGAATTCTCTCTCTCTCTCTCTCTCTCTCTCTCTTTCCCTTTCTCTTTCTGTCACTCTTTTGTTTACTTGGAATAAGGAGAACAGCCATAACACGCGCCTAAAAGTCGGCGATGTGCTGGAATGTCGGGACTTAAAACATTTGAACTTCTTTATCACTCAAATTGCCACGCACAAAAGGACCAGCAAAAGTTTTCTTTTATTACTGCAAAGTGGAGGAAAACAACAGTAACGACAACTGAAATTTATCTTATTACCGGCGCCAGGCAGCTCCACTTGTCGTCATAAGTTGTCTCGAGTTTTCACTTGCGACAAATGATTTCTTTTGTACGCAATTCGGAGCGATGAGGAGCCCAGCCAATCAATTTCAGAATTGAAATCTAAATAAGCCCACGCAGTGAACGACACTTAACTAATTGCATTGCACTCATCTATGTATGTATGTGGATCGATTTTAAATACTTTACATTAATTAGTTTTCCGGGAACGACTTGAAAAGAATTTAAAAAAATCATTTCCTAATTTATAAAAGAGGTTTTCGTAAATAAATTCAATTTAAAATTAAAGTTACAAATTAAATAATAAAAATGTAAAAGAAATAAATTAAATTACAAATTTTAAGTGTATGAGAGAAAAATCAAATAAAAGATCAAATAAATTAGGGAATGTGAAAATGTTTGAGGAAACCCAGAAATTCCCAATTAGTTAATATATTTTATATTTTATATGAAGTGCATTTGTATTTAATTTCCCATATTATATATTATAAACTAAACGGGATGTAAGAACGATTTTTTCTCAATTTCAGCTTCAGTCTGGGTAATTTTACTAATAAAATGTTCGATTCCTAAAACTCGATATAATAATTTAATTAATAATAAGGCAATATTTTCTGGGTTTTTAGCAAACTTTCCTGAGTGTACAATATTTGACAATAGACAGAAATCGAAAGTGAAACAAGGATATTAATACATTTGTCTGGCTAGTACTGCCCAAAGACAAGTGGGCAATCAAAGACATGTGTGTGTTGTGTGTGTGTGTGTGTGTGTGCCTTTGTTGTGAGTGCTTTTGTAGCGTAATATATAATTTCCAAAATGTTTTGCATTAATTCAGCGCTGTAATTGCTCTGAGGCGGCTGTCTCCGTCATCTCAGGCACACTGACATAGCGTCACCCGCACCGACACCCGAATCCATAACCATGCCCACACCCACACCCACACCCACACCCACACCCACAACCACACCCACTCCTATTCCTAATTCCAGTCAAAGTCCCAGTGCTGCCTCCACTTATTGTTCCTATGACTCTGACTGTCTCCGGATGACTGCCTGTTGACGCAGTTGTCAAGGCAATCAACTTTATTACAGGCAGCGCACATGTGAGCCTTCTTTGTCAGCATTATAGCCAACTCCCTCACTTCTTCTGCTTATGATTTTATGTGCTGTAGTATATAGAAACAAAAGGTATCTTACTGCCTCATCAGATCAACATCTGACGAAAACTGTACCTAACAATTTGAATCGTTTGCTTCCGAGAACAACTAGAAATCTTTCTCATTAAACTCAAGATTTATATTATAGATACAACAGTTTCCCAAATAATCCCAACGCTTATACGGTCTTACAAGTTAGTTAATCAGTTACTAATAGTAAATACGTATAAGTATAGCAAATAAAATATACAAACTCGATATACATGCTTGTATTTCTGATCTAGGAATATGGATTGGAGCCAGAATAATCAAATTAATAATTTGTGTTTTGTGCAAGATAATATATATAAAATAGATACAGGGTAGCGCAGAGTGCATCAAATTGATGTGGCTGCAGCGTTCGCGGTCCTACTTGCCCCATTCGTAATCGGCTTGCGTTTGTTTGTCTATGTCTGTGTGCCTGTTTATATTTCCCTGACATTTCACAGCTTCAAGGCGCATTGCTCGCGGTGTGGCAATAATTTCCTTACAATTTTGCACAACGCAACAACGATTGGGGCAAGGCGAACAGAAGCACAAACTGCTGCAACATTAAAAATCTAATAATAATCATTAGCTCCAATCATTGGCTGATATCAAATTCGCATACAACACTTGTCAACGCGGCAACCTCAGTGCTTATTATCAATTTGAATTTGGCTAAAGGAAACCTGATTTCTCATCTAACAAAAAAAAAAGAAGCATAATTAATAAATAATTATTTCTGCGTAGATATTTATGGTTGGTGAAATCGAAAGTATGAAATTTGCCAGGAACTCACTTTCGCTTATGTTGCGACTTATGAATTGAGGCCATAAAATGTGCGCATTTGCCCCATGGTGGCATCTGGGCTAATGGCTTCTTTTATTTCGTTTTTTCTCGTATCCCTGTGCTTTGTGTATTCCGGCAACTCAATAATTCTGGTTACTTAATGCTTTGTGGGGCATCATCGCATCATCATCAACAGGTATTTCCCAAAAGTATGCAGCATGCGCTGTGTGTTGCGTGTGTGTTGTGTGTGTGTGTGTGTGTGTGTGTTTGCGCATATTCGTTGTGTCCTTCTTGTTCTGCTTCTAAAATAAAATTACACATATTTGTGAGTGTGTTGCAGCTGCCACGGTTTGCTGCTCCTACTTCTGCTCCAGCAGCTCCCAAACGCTTAAGGCTGCGACCAGTTTTGTGGAGAGTGTAGAGCCAGTGCTGCAAATCAGAAAAAGGTTAATTTGCAATTATGTTTTATGGGAGAAGTGCGTGTAAGTGAGTGTAAGCACTTGTGAGTGCTCCTGAGTGCTGGTGAGTGCTGCTAAGTGCTCGCTTTCTGCGCTGCTCTGCTCCGCTCTGCTCTGCTCCGCTCTGCTCTGCTCTGCTCTGCTCTGAGCCCAGCCCTGGATTCCTTTTTGTCTTGGTTTGGTTTTTTATCGTTCTGTTGTCTTGTATCCTGTATTAGCCACTCTTGCTCGAGTCAATTAACATCCCTTGATCACAAATCATTTTTTCCGTCTAACAATTCTTCGGTTTTAGCGAACACGGACAGCTTATCAAATCGACTCCTATCAATTATCATTTTATCTAAAGCGAAAAAGTAAAGGTGCTCAAAAATAGTACATAACTAAATGGCTTATGATGGCACATAAAGTAATTATATTCTTGATCTGGATCAACTGCCGTACCCATGTCCGTCCATCCGTCCTTAAGAACCCATGTATCTTAGGGACTCAAAGGACTGTAGACTTCGATTTTCGGTTGCTCAGATAGAGTTTATTTGATCGATATATACCCATTGTGCTCGAATATCGATACAAATCGATAGCCGATAGCAATAAAAGCCATAATTTTAAGGCAATTCCAATTGATTTTTATGATAAATTCACAAGTTAGTTTTACTTGATTATTGATTTATTAATCTTTCGTTATATATATATTTTATTTATTGTATTATAAAGGATGATGACATTGGTATGTTTGCGCTTGATGATAATAAAGTTGAACTTATTCTTAATTGGTTTTTTCCGCCGCTGACTGCAAGTGAATATGTCGATATCGATATGATATGAATACGTTTTCTGATATCGCTACTGACACGATTTCCTGCTCCAGATTGGCTTCACCACCGACTTCTTGTTTGTTTATCTCCTGCACAGAATCATATACATGTATGTATGTCAGTTCGGGATTGCGAATAAATATGTTTTTATTTATTTACTCTTCAGTGCCGGTGCCTGACATAAGATATGAGAGCACTTTTAAAGTGCAATTTTTTTTTCTTTTTAATATTTGAGATTTTGCCTTTGATTGGGAATGTGGCCAATTCAGCTGAAACTTTCAGTTCGCTCCGCTTCGCAAAATGGAACTGTCAGCAGCATAAACTTATTGCCCCACGGTGGCAGTTTTCGCTGTTTTGCGGATACTCGCTTCGAGCTCGTGACAGTTTCTTAAAAGAAAACAAAGACAAGTAGCATGCCAGCGAAATGAATTCAAATAAGGCAACTTTTTCGTTTTCCTTATGCCTCCGAGCGATTGAAAGTAGCAAGGCCAAAGGTAAATAGAAATTCTTACAACTTTCCTGTGCAAACATTTCGCAGTCAAATAAGCATGCCACAAAATGTTGAATGCGTTACCTCCACATTAAGCAGCAGCTGGCTGAACTGGCCTACAGCTTATTTTTATGTGCTGAAAAGAGTGGTTTTTTCCCCTTTTTATTTTGCAATTCTATTCAACTTTAATACTATATCTACATTGACTAACTGATAATGGGATTAATATTGGTATATATACTATGTAAAGTAGCTCGAACCTAAAATACAGAATCTTTGCAACTCTGAAACAAGCCTTCAATCGAAGCAGTTCTCAAATATAAATAAGTAAGGATGCTATAATCGAGAGCACTCGACTAATATAGCTCTCTAGCTCATCTCGTCTCTGAGATCTATATGTTCATACTGACGGTCAGACAGATGGAAATGGTTGGATCGACTTGACTATTGATCCTGATCAAGAATATTTCCACTTAGTGGAAGATGCTTCCTATATCCTATCCTGCTAAATACTTTTGCACAACTTCATTATAAAGTTTTTATCCATATTAAATCGGATAAGTTCAAAACAAGAAGAAGACGCAATCTTGGCCAAATGAATTTTTCGAGCTATGTGCTATATATTTGTGCCACATTTAATCAGCTGGTGTTATATCTCAATTAACATTTTCAATCTTTGAAAAATAGTGGAATCTTTACCGGAGTTCTTCTGCGTTACGCATCATCGATCTGATAAGCTGTTTCTTTCCCCATCATATTTTATTTATTTAATCAAATCATAATGCTTTTTGAAAACATCTTTTTAAGCTTCAAATAGGTATATTTTCACGGGAATAACTTTAAGCTGTTTGGTTTGCACAAGTTTATATATTAGTTTTTTGTTTATTTTATTTTTATTTTCTTTTTTTTTTTTGGCAGAGGAGAAAGTTATTTGATAATAAGCAAGGTATGGTGGGGGGGAAGCAGCTCCTCCTCCGCGCCTTGAGGCGAATTTGATGCCATCGTCAGTCGACTCGCTGACCGTTTGTTTTATTGCTTTTCCACTTCTGGTTTTTGTTTTTTTTTATTTTGGAACACCTGCGTTTTGATTTGCATTTTAATGTTATTGTTCTTGTCTCAGTTGTTGGCTGTTATTGTTTGCCGCTGTTGTCTTAGACAAACTTTGCCAACTGCCTTTGCGCCATTATTTGCATATGAAAATTGGCAAATTGCCGCTTCGGTATCTGGGTTATTGGGCTTATAGCTTGCCATACTTTGTTTCCCCGTAAATTATTATAAAAAGAAAAATAAATTATTGCGAATATTATTTTTTGAATAGTGTTTTTTTTTTTGTGCTTTGGTATATTTTGCTCAAAGCTGAGGCTGTGGACAGCTTTAAATAAAAAAAAAAAAAGATTGAAGTCTGTTGAAGTCTGTCAAAAATGCAGTTTATCGAGTCACAAATTTGGTCACCATTCAGGTGGACTAAAGAACGGACAGCAGGACGGTATTCCTCAAAGCCAATACCTTGAAAATTTGACAGTAGTTGTGATGTTTTAGATATGTATTCTTAAAGAGTTCTAAACTAAAAATCTCGACTTATCAGCATGTATTAGTTTATACAAATCTTTATTTACTCTCTAAATTTCATAGAATTTTGTTCTTAGTGCCGAAAATGGGGCAGTAGTGAAACCAATTTGGTGTTGATTACTTTTGTTGTTGCTCCAAGCTAGAAGCCCTTTCAATTGTGCAGTTTAATTAGAATTTCCGTGCTGCTGGCGAATTCATAGAAAACATGAAGTGCACACAATTTGCATGATAATATAAAGATCTGGCACCAGCTGAGTGTTATTTATGGTAAGGGTAGAGGCTAAGTGAAGACTACCGAAGAGTCAAGGGCATGAACAATTGGCGCATCAGCACTTGTCATCCCAATTTTTGGCGCTTCAACGGAAAATCCATTAAAATGCATCTCGAGTGGCACACGAACAGGATGTGGTGGGTGGGAGGACTGCTTGAGGACAAGCAGCCGAAATTCGAATGCAAACTGGCAGCACAAACTAATGGCGAGAGGACAACAAATGTGCAGGCTTAGTAGATTTAGCCCATCGGTCCAGCTGGACGAAGTGTCCTGAACAAGGGACCCAGCAACGGAAATCACCGAATTCAATTTAAGCAATTTCCTGTTTTCGAAAGGTACTTGGCCAGCTCTGTGCCCAGTGTCCAGTCTGCTGGCCTGCTATCAGTACAAATTAAATGTGCTAAGCACACCAAAAATGGAAATGAAATGAAAGCACCTCAGATTCAGTTACGAACACACACACACCACAAAGAATGAAAAACGAAGAAAGAAAATTGAAGATGAGGAGTTCTTAGTCGCAGGCCTGGAAAATAATGTGGGAAGGCAGATATGCGGAATGCGAATATATACACTAAAAGAACAAAATAGGGAGAGAGCTACACAAACTGACACATTTCTTATCGGAAAGAAACCACTATCTAAAAGTACAGTAAAATTACATGATAAATTGGAAAACAGTCAACTTAAATCAAGATCGCTTTTACGCTGAGTAATTAGGTTACAGAGCAGCAACTATATCGATGTTGATCAAGAATATATATACTTTTCGGGCTGTTGTCTCTTTGGATGCACACTTGATTATCGCAATGATGAGATAACATATTCGACTCCATCTCGAAATTGCATTAAACTCAATATATTGAATCTGTCAACCGTCAAGTTGAAGCTGGGATTCGAAAAAGTCAAAAATGCGTGTCCCAGCTTCAATTGCCAGCCATAATTCCATTCATTTAAGTTTTTCGAATGGAAAACTGAAATAAAACTTAAAATTCATCATAATTTGGCTTGCCAGATAAAAAAAAAATATTTTATGTGTTGCTTTTTTATGGAAAAAGAAAGTTTTCCTTTGAATCGAAAATGAAAGCATTATTTGCTCAGTGTATTAGAGACCGCGAGACTTTAATACCTTCTATGCTTTCTTCAATATATACTGCAAAGCGCCATTTCCAATTGAATTCTGGATTCAAATTGAAATTAATATTCACTTTGAGGATATCAATATATTGCTACACCATTCGCAGTAGCGGCGACGGCCGCACATGTTCTGGCTGGGATTAGTCTGACAAACACGACGACGACGACGACGACGATGGCGACGACGATGGCGATGGCGATGGCTATGGCAGTGACGATGATTATTATGACAACAACAACAACAACAACAGCAACAACAACAACAAAAACAACAGCAGCTACAGCAGAAAAATCAACAACAGCAACAAGCATGTTGTACGAAAGTTGCTGCTGTTCCTTTTGCTGTTGCTGCCTTTGGCGGCAACTTGCCAAAAATCAATAAAGGGAGCAGCCACAAAAATGGCTTAGGAGCCTACATTTATATTTACATACATACATACATACATACATACATACATAAATACATACATTTGTACACAAGTACATAACAGTGTGTACGTATACAGACATACACATTTGTATAAGCCCTTATGGGGACTCGACTTTGAGTTGGCCCAAGCACTGATTTTATGTACACAAAATATCCAGCAAACATATTATACAAAATTTATTGTGTTCTTTACAAAATTAACTATAAAACAAAATTGGGAAAAAATGTATATATATATATATATATATATATCATTTTGTATACAAACTGAATATATATATTATATATATTTTTTATATTTTTATTTTTCAATTTAAATTCAAGCACATTCCTTAATATTGTTCACTCTAAGTTTAAACACGCAAATTAACTTAATTATCATTATAATCATTTAGCTTTACTAAATAATAATAAAAAAAAAATTATTAATATATTTTATTTTTTTCTTATATTTTATATATATTTTTTTTCATGTTTTCCGTTTCCTTGTAGGTTTTTTTGGAGTTTTCAAGACAAGCAAATTAATCCATCAACCAATAAGAATGCCCAATATATATATTGTATATATATATATATATTCATTTCTAAATCGCTTTAAGAAATTTAATAATAGTATAAAAATTAAATATTTGTATTATTATTAAATATTTTTATTTATTTTTTATTAAGCTGAACTCATCTTGGTATTTGAAATTGACTGGAAAATCTGTAAATGTGATTCGGTTTTGTGGTTGTTGAAGATATCACGATATGGCCAACAGCACCCTTTACGTGGGATGACGAAGGCAAGGTAAACTTGTAGACGGCTTGCAACTAAGTTTGATGAGAGAGGCACATTTTTGGGGCGCAAACTTTACACAAATTAAGGAAATTCAGTGGAAGCCTCTCAGGAAGACGGCTGAGGAGGCGAATTTATCGATTAGTCAGCAGCTGCTCCGTGTGAATTGTGAGTGAAATTGAAGGCGAAATTTGCTGTGACGATATTTTATGACTTGTGGAGGGCCACGAAAACTGTTTTTTCTAACCGGCTTAACACGAGCATAACACTCAAAGCCAGATTGTTGCTTGGGTTGAGTTTTGGGGTAGGGTTTGGCTTTGCCTTTAGCTTTGGCTTTGGCTATGCGTTTGAGATATGCTTCCCATGGCATGGCTAACAGGCGGCGACATTTGCACAGCATAAAAAGCTGTGCGCTCCAAATGACAGTCGGATTATTTTGGCATTAGGTAAATTAAGACAAGAAAATAGGATTTATATGGGACCCATATACCAACTGAACGCCGAGGATTTCAGAAGGCGAAACACGGAAGTACCGCTGCTTACTTAGTGACGACGACTCAATACCCTTGCAGCTTCTAAATGTTATGCAATTTGAGTGCAGAATAATCGGAGCTTGTCCCAACTATTATAAAATAGTAACATCTAAACGAAATAATTGTCATATACGATTATCAAATAAAACTAGTTCATATATGACCATAAATCTGGGTCATCCGATTATAGAGTAATTTGGCTTGGATACAATCAAAGTGGCGCCTCAAAATAGGTTTGCGTTACTAAGCCGAAGATGTCACCTTGAGCAAACCAATGATGGACCACTCTTGTTAGGGTATAGGAAGCGACATTTACGACATCGTTTGATTTACTCAAATGGAACTCGTGCCGCCGTTTGAAAGGCAAAACAATGTCAAAGTCGATGTCAATGTCGATGTCGAAGTTGAGGTCGAAAGCTATGGCAGATTGTAAATTGACAACAGGCCAAAAATACGAGCTGAGGCAAAGGCAAAAGTAAATAAAAAGAAATTGTTTGCCCCAAAAATAGAACTGAATTTCCTATGAGTGTAATAAAAGCAATCATCATAATAATATTGTCATAATGAGTTTAAGTATAAATCAAGTTGTGTTCGTTGGCTGCTGAAGCAGAAGTTATTCAACTGGAACCACATTGTATTCCCCAAACAGCAACTTATAACTTGTCATATCAGTTTAAATAGCTGCAGCCCCTCAACTGGCTAGAAGAGAGGACCTCAGGTATTTTATTCACACAACAACGACTCATGTCCAGTTTGATTCGATGAATAACAATTGAAATAAGACTGCTTATTCATTGTGGCATTATAAATACCTTCGACTCTTTCTGTGCAACACTTTTTAAGTATTATCTGGGAAAGATGTAACTTTACCCAACAATCTATGTGTGGCTAATATCCAATTACTTTGGCTATCATAACTTAATCGAATGCTACACTAAGTATAGCTAAATGAAATATAATTAGGAACATATATATATATAAATGTATATATATGTTATAAAGTTAAACATCTTATAAAATAAAGCAGCTTAGCAGGGGCACTTTTTGTTAATGAGTTAAACGTTAGTTGAGCTGTCAGTTGTGCAAAGAACGTGGCTAAAATGGGGGAAGACAAAGCGAACTAAAGCTGCAGCTGTCTCTCAGACTTCGCCAGCGACGTGATTAAAAGCAACAATAGAAACAATAACAATGGAAACAACACAAATGAAGAGCTGAAAAGCTGAAGAGCTGAAGAGCTGCACTCGGCACTGTGAGATAAACGAAAAACTTTCAGTGCTTATGCCATCAAACTTGCAGTCAAACTTGTCATTCAACGCGAGGCCATAAAAGCAATCAGTTAGTCCATCATTCAGTCACACAGTCACTCAGTCACTCAGTCACTCAGTCAGTCATTCAGTCATTCAGCTAGTGGGTTAGTTGTCTCTCAACTCATTACAGACGCCCCAGACAACGGAAAAGTTTGACTAATCTATGGTCTTATATTGAGCGCAAGTAGGCGATACAAAACACATTAGAAGAGCCACCATCTCTGTCCTTTCCTCTACCCTGTTGGGATGGGTGACCACCCTCCGGATGCGCACGCTTGGGCTTCTAACGTCCGGTCCCTGTATTTAACCCCATGCCCCTCAGTGCCTGCTCGATGCTCTGCGTCCGAGCTCCGATGGGCTCTTTAGTTGCGAGGTTCGACTTTACAACAAAAGCACATCCGGACCTAGCCTGGACGGTGATGGGTCCGGGTCCGGGTCTGGGTCTGGGTCCGGGACCGGGTCTGGGTCCTTGTCCATTTCCGGGCTCGGGTATGGGATGTCCATTAAATGTGGTTACCATTTGGTGCGTTGATGAGTTTCAAATTGCTGGCGTCACAGTTAATTTATTTGCTTCTCATATTTGGCATTTGACATTTGTGACCACAATTTAAATCAATAATTTTATACTCAACAGATTCGACAATCATTTACACTCATTCACATTCATTCACACTCATTCACATTCATTCACACTCATTCGCATTCATTCACACTCAATTGTTTGTGAGTTTCGAGCCTCTTTTCTTTTCACTTGTCAAATGATTGCCGCTGCAGACATCGCTGACAGCGCACTTAAAAAAAAGGGACGCCTACTCGACCTCGACACTTGCTGCAACATTTTTTCTAAGGCCAACAATGAACGAGGCACACATACACAAACACACAAACACACATACACATATACATATATATGCTATATGCTATAGCTGCCACTCAACGGTGGAGCCATTTGTAGCGCCATCACGTGCCAGCAATCATGCAGAATCATTGCGCCATCACTTATTTACAAATACACACGCACCCTCGCACACACATACACACAGTCACACACACTCGCACACACACACATATGCTCAAACATTCCCTCCAGGAAACAGGACGTGACAAATGTCCATCTACTTTATGCGAGATCAGCAAATTAGCGAAGTTATATTAATAGTCCTCTTATACGGCTAACTAGTACGCAATGGCCACATTGCTACTAATTATTTGCCTATCGATATATGCATACGATATATATATATATTTATGTATCGAGATAGTCCGACTAGGAGATCAAACCTGAATCCAGCTGTAAAATATATACAATCGTTTCAAGTGCAGACTCTAATTTTGCACACTTAAGTGTGAACAGTGTTTGCATTCATAAATATCGCAGAGTAAACATTTTAGCGTTATCGATTACCGATAACATACAGAAAATGCTTGTGTGTAACTTAACAAACAACATTTAACGGCTGAGCAAGGCTCGAATCGTAATCTTGTTAAACAAAAGAAGCAACTGCAAATAACTTCTTCACCTTATCATTGCACAATACAAGCGAATTATCGATAAATATCGATCGGTATATATCTGGCAGTTTTGTATTTATATATACATATATATGGCATCAAATTGTGATGCAGCTTGCAAGCAAACATTACATTCAACTCCATTTACTGCAGTCTTTGAATGAGAGAATTGGGATTGAAGATTGGGAAATACTGAAAACATTTTCAAACGGAGAAACTTATTTACCAATGCAGATTAGCCATATTGACTCAAATTATATACTTGTCAAATGGATCAAAAATTGTTCAATTGTATAAAAAAATAACTTACCAATATACCCGTATCGTCGGAAATCGATTTGTATCGATATGCGCGAAGCGGAGGATGACATCGATACAATTCTATAAACTTGATCTGCTTACGACATACGACCATTTGAACTCCAACGTTTTCCCAGAATATACAAAACTAATTCTCTTTCTAGTTGGACTTAAATTAATCGTGTGCTATTTTTAAGCTGTCTTCCAGCCTTTGGCTTCGCTCATTTGCTTGGAGAGACGACCGAAAAAAAATCATTTTCGATTTGAGGCTGTCATTCAATTTAGATTTATAGTCAAATTCATGGCCCTGTTTATGTCATGTATTTACAAACATTTTTCTTGTTGGTACCTGTACCCACACACACACACCCACACACTCCCACACACACGCACACCACTAAGCAGCTTGTTACTGTCCTTTGCCTTTTGTTTATCGCTCCCGAAAGCGTTGCCCATATTTAGTCTTCTTTTTATTTATTTGATGCAAAATTTGTCATTTATCTCAATAAGGTTTGAATGCCTTGGTTATTTTTATTGTTGTTGTTGTTGGCGCTGTTCATTTCGTATGATGCTCACTGTAATTCACAGTTTCGTTGCCCAAATTGGTTTTGCCGAAGCGTTTTGCACATTTGTTATAGCCGTATTGTGGTATCTAGCACAAAAAAAAAAGAAAAATAAATCCTCAATTACTGCCCCATTTGTCACATGGCAAATATTGGACACTTCTCTCCGAGAATGTGCCCAGCAATGAATAATAATAATTAATGCCAACCCCAACAACCAGAAAACCAATTTAAATGCGAATAGTTGAAATGCTCATTTTTCTTGACTTGTTGCAAATGTTTGTCGTAAATTACGCAAATTTCAGTTGTGCAATCAAATTGTTTGAATTTATTTTTTTAACAAATTAGTACTAATAAAAATAGCAACTTTGAGCTCAAATAACTTTCTTCATATTATTATTATTTATATTAACTTTTCTTGAGTGTTTTTTAGGATACATTTGTTTTGCTGCACAACTCAACTCCGAAATGGGTTTGCTTTCATACCTGATTAATAAATCAAATACGAAATTCTTGTGACAAACTGTTAATTTCCCGATCATCTTGTTGCACACAAATTGATTGACGAGTTCAGATTGTATTTCCAATTTCCGGTGCCGCGTTTGTGGCTGCCGCAATGCAAATATTGTGCACAACTAAACCTTTTTTTTCCATTTCCGTCAATGCCGAATCCAAGGCAATATTCTGATGTCAAATAGTGATAAAACTGCTAAATAAACTAATGAGAATTATAGTTCTATATGTATATTCTTGATCGGATATCGATAGCCGAGTCTTTGCCTCATCCGTTTGTCTTTCCCTGCAGCTGGTCGCTGGTTGCATAGCCATTAATTATATCAACTTTATATATAGTTAGTTTCTTATTCAGTTATTCACGCCTGCCTGTTCGAATGTATTATAATAATATTAATATATATAATATATATTAATATTATAATTGGGGAAAGTTTACAATGCGAACTCTAAAGTCTATTGAGCCCCCTTACTGAGCCTACAGCTCTTCCATCAATCCCAACTCCTGCACGAATGCTAGAATCTTTGTTGGGTCCAGTCCCTGGGCCTCATGATATGCTGCCCTAGTAGGCTGCCTCTTTTCCTGGTTAGGATGTGCGTTGAGGATTCCTCCTCATATTCGCAAAACCTGCACATGTTGCTGCTGTAAATACCTAATTTGGTTAGGTGACTTCTCAGTCTACAGTGTCCTGTCAATAGACCTGTGAGTATTCTGAGTCTATTCTTCCTCATGGATATTATTTGCTTAAATCGTTTTTGATTAAAGCCACCTAGGAGACTTCTGGCTTGTCGGAGTCCTGGTGTCTCTGCCCAGCACTGTTCTCGCATCAGTCTTTCTTCATCCCTGATTTGTAGCTGAGGTATTGTGTGTCTTCCTACACCACGATACGGTTCAAGGCCTATCATGGGTCTCTCTGCCCCCAGTCTTGCTTGCTTGTCTGCCTCTTCGTTTCCGTGACCCGGAACCCATCTTAGGGTGAGCCTATTATGTTTCCCGAGTTGGTCAAGCTTGGATCTTACTTCGTGAACTACTTTCGATGTTATTTTCGTCCCATTAAGTGCATTTATGGATATTGTTCGAATGTAATTAATAATGATTATTTGTCTATTTAGCATAAGTACTCGTATTTCCGTAATTAACAGCTCTTTTGTGAATTGTTTTCGCATTTCCATATTTGACACTGTAATTGCTTTGTTTCCCATTCAATTGCAACTGCAGTTAATTGTCAAATGCACTTTTAATTGATGTGCGTTGCCCACAGGCACAAAGTGCACAGAATATGTCATGTCAATATTGGCGGACTGGCGGACTGGCGGACAGGCATTGCTATTAGCTATTTGTGTATTTGCGCCTGATTGCCCATCGCCCCAAAGTGTGGTGTCTCCTCGCCGTGGCACCTACCATTTGGCCGACACGACACGAGCACTTCGCCAGATGGGGCGGGCAAGGGCAAGGGACTCGATTTTGTTTGGGTTCGTGTTTGGGGTTTCAGTTGGCTGCCGCCGAGTTGCTTAATTAAACCATTTGAAAGCTGATTGCGTTTGCATTTCGGTATCCGTTGTTGTTGTTGTTGTTGTTGTTGTTGTTGTTGTTGTTGTTGTTGTTGTTGTTGTTGTTGTTGTTGTTGTTTTGCTCCTGTTTTCAGATAAATCAAATTTAAATGTTTCGAGTGGAATTCAAATGATGCCGTTGGCGCCCGCCTGCAAAACAGCAAAAGTATGCCCGTCCAGTTGGGGGTGGGCATTTAGGGGGGGGTGGTGTTGCCCTAAACCGCAAACGATAAATGAAACGGTACAAAATGAAAACGGAATCATTACGGCAGCTCATTTTGGGTCTGGAGTTTCAAATCTGTTTTTTGCTTTTTTTTTGAGGCTGTCTTTGTGTGTGTGTATTTTAATGTCATTTAAATCATAATAAATCCGGTGTATTTGTTTTTTTGTAATTTGTTTGGCTCTTTGTGTAGCTATAATTTAAAAAAAAAGGAGACACAATCATTAACAAATTAATTACAAGCCAAACGAACAGTTATAATTCTTAATTAATAATTTAATAACCAAAGATACTTCCACATTGGCTAGAGTATATTGCAATCCTTTGCCGATTTCTGCTCAGATTCTTCTTATTTTTTTTTTGTTATTAACATAATTTATGTTTCCGATGAAACTTTAAACTTTAAGCTACTTTAATCTATGCGCATATACAGTGGCCCACACCTTATTTTGCACAGTGTCAAAGAAAAAAAGGAATTGCCTGCCATAAAATAATCATTCATTATTTTTCAAAAATTCCAAAGACCGATGATAGGTAACCATATTAACCACCTAAATTAATATATGACCCCAATACACTGGGGTTTCCCCACCTGCTAGGTAGGATTATGTAAAAAAGTAGCCTATTTTCTTTGACACTGTGCAAAATAAGGTGTGGGTCACTGTATCAAGTAGAAAAACAGTTTGTCTTGACAAGCTGGCTGATTGATTGCCGTTTTGGTATTGAGACAGCTGAAAAATTCACTCAACCAGTTTTGTTTTACAGTTAAAGCACTGCACTAATCACATACATACATCATACATCACATACATCATACATCACATACATCACTCTTTTTTCAGCTTATCTCTTTACATTGAACATAGCATTGTATATTTATGCTGGCAGCAGAAGTGTGTGGCAAGCATTTTGAAAATATATAATATTCACATAATTATCATATTTAATATTCAATTATGTATTCTTTTTTTTCAGTGTAGCACTCTATCAAATCTGAAAGAGAATATATGTTTGATAAAGCTGCTCTATCTTTAGGCTAAAATTATATGCCAAAGATTGTAATGCACTGCATTTATTGACTCTCGTCGTAAGATTGTTTCTTGGTTTCTTGGGATTCTACAAGTACTTAGGTCGAGTCCTTGAATGTCCCTCCCAAGGGTTTTTGATAGTTTGAGCTCTTGTTTTGACCCAAAAGTTTGATTACAAAAGTCGTTCACTTGTATCTTAAATTCAGATGCAGACATATTGCTAGGGCTTGACTTGACTTCAAGCAAATCCAATAAGCCATCAATTAAAGCTAATAAACTGAAGGCGAATCATATTGGCCAAAGTATTTAAGCCGAGTCACAAATCCATGCATGTTCCAGTAACTTGAATCAGTCTTTATGTTAACTTCCATCCAAAGGTGTTTTTATTCAAACTACACGAAAATGTTCTCCTATTTTTGCCTGACACATTAAATATTTAACTCGATTTTATAATTTATTTTTTACACTTAGCAAATTTGTGGCTGTATCTGCTTTGGGCCAACTTTCACTCGAGCTATCTGATTTTTAGCATTCTTTCTGTCTCGCTTTTCACGTGCCTCTCTGTGGAAAACCCAACCATTTTCCCAATAAGCTTCAACTCACGCACATAAAAGTACATTTGTGTTGGCGCGTGTGTCTGAGAGTGTGTGTGTGTGCGTGTGTGTGTGTGTGTGTATGTGGTGGATTTCGACTTTGTGTATCGCAAAAAGAAATTTAAATGAGATTTACGTGCGACTCACCTTATAGCTGTTCCTGTTCTTATTTTGTGTGTGTGGGTGTGTGTGTGTGTGTGTGTGTGTGTGAGAGTGTGTGCATAAGTGCCAACACTGCGTATGCGTTTGAGGCTAGCTAATTACATTGCTGCGCATTTTAACGCTGATTAAGTGACTCATTTTCCTCCCCCCTCATCCATGCAACTTCCCCACAAATCTCCCAAATCAAATGTAGCGCCGCAAATCGTCATTCAGATACTATTAATAGTGCTCATTATTCCTATTTTGGCAATGGATAAGTCAGCAGAAAATATACACACACCCATACACCCATACACAAGGTGTACATTGAGAGCTGTGTGTGCTTGTTGTTCATTGTTGTCTGTGCCGAACATCAATAGAATTGACGGCCTGTTGGCGCCAGCACAGGCAAAGCCCAGCAGACACATTAAGCTGGCGTGACGACATGTCGTCACAAACATCCTTATCCACTCACACACATACACACACACACACACACACACGCAGAAACACGCGTTTCTCTTTTCCTACACTCAGAAATCAACATTTTGAAAATAGCCCCAAATACTAGAAAATTGTTCTTGATTTAAGCAATAATATCTAAATATGACTGACAAATTTCTGACAAAATCAGTTTTTTTGTTTACTATAATATATTTCTGAATAGTAGATTATATAGCAATGAGATTTGCTCACTCGACTGCAAAGTTCGAGTTTACTTATTTAAAGACCAGCTGAAAGTAAGTCCAAAAAGCAACCCTTGGTTTGAGAAAAATATAATGTGTGTCGGATGAGAAAAACTCTCGATTCTCGATTCTAGGTATCGCTTATCGCTTTAGATAGGTGGCACCAAGAGTATATCGCTTTTTTTGCGAGTGTATACAGCCGAACGTAAATATGCTGGGTGTACTCTTATACTGATGAAAGTGCAGTCAACTATGAAGCACTTTAAAAGTTCTTCAAAGGTCCCACGGATATATTCCAACCAATTTCCAGGCCAAAATCAATTTTTCGAATCTCCAGTGTGGTAGCAAACGATTTCGATAAGCGCAAACGGCTAGAAAAGTTTTCTTCTTCTTCTTTTTTTTAAAAAAAAAAAGCAATTTTGTTAATGGAGAAAATGTTGATTTTTCTCATTAAGCTTTAAATGTTATATGTTATTTTTTTATATTTTATTTCTTGATTGTTTTTTATTTACACTAAATGCAGCTTACGAACTTTAAGTTATTTAAATTTAAGAAATAAATAAACAAATAGACTAATTAGATTAATGAGAAATACTCTAAAATCTAAGTTTAAATTCAAAATGTGACAAATAATATAAAATTTAATATTATTCAAATGTGGCTCAACATTTGCGAAAAATCCAGAAGACCAAGAAAAATATTTTATTTTTCAAGTTACTTAAAGAAACTGATGCGGGATGATGATGAGATAGAGAAGAGATAGAAGAGAAGAGAGCAAAATCTGAATATGGGAATTTAGATCAATAAACTCAGTTAAGCATTTAATAAATAAATCACTTAGTTTAAATTTAAAACTTTTATAAAAACAAAATCGAATTGACATAATTTTAACTTGTTTTAAGCAATTTTCAAACAATAGCTATTGATTGCAGGCAGGCCCAAAGTATTTGATTTACTTTTTGAGTATTTTTGGAATCTCAACAATTTTATTCATTTCTGCTGTCTCAATCTCTTTCGCTCTCTCTCTCAGTATTTCTGCTTTGTGTCCGTTGAGCCCCTAAAAGTATACAATTATTTTTTTTTAAGAGCAGCCCACTTTTTGTGTGTCAGCTATTTTATGGTGCACCATTGTCCTGGGCCGCCTTACCAAAAAGGATTTTCTGCTAGCGACCTTTTCTCTGCCCTGTTTATATTTGAAATGAGTGCAAAGGGTATTATAAAGTTACGCAAATAGTGCGCAGCTGGCAAGCACCTGAAGCAACTACGACTCCAACTGTAGGCGCTGCTTGATTGCCCAGATCTCTGTGGCACTATAAAAATGAGCTGCAGATTAATTGATCGGCAACTTTGCCATTTATCATATTTTCATTTCATAAACTAACATTTGACTTGTGTACAGGGTATCTGTAAGTCAAAACTCCATCGAGTGGCGCACTCCTATTCATTTAATTCAATTTAGCTAATTGAATTTGGTTGCATTTGTTTGGCGAGGAGACTCATACTTGTTGTGAGATTATACAACAAAAAAAAGTAAATAGCAGTTTTCAATTGAGAAAAAGGGACACATTTTGCTACTCTTTCAGGAGATTACATAACACTTGCTGAGATTCAACTAAAAGTGCAGAATAAATCTACGAAAAATAAGACTTTTTTTACTGAAGCGATTTCTTAAGAGGACAATGAAACTTTTAAAGTTGGCCGTTTATTTAACGCCATATGCAAAATGTCGAATAAATTGGGTACAGAGTCCTCACATAAGTTTGTGTGTGTGTGTGTGTGTGTGTGTTATGTAACAGGAAGGTCAGGATGCATTGTTAAGAGTGGAAAACTTTTGCTCGAAGTCGAAGGGAAACACAATGGAAAATGCTCAGCTGTGGCGAAATTTGTTTGACATTTTAATTTATCGAAAAGTTGATCGCCATCTGATTATTATTAATTTCATTTATGATTTTCATTGCAGTGCCAAAGATGCGTCGTTCCTCGTTCACGCCCGTGTTCAATCTGAGCACCCAAGAGCCGTTGATAGTCGTCGAGGAGTCCCATGCCGCCGAGGATGGTGACGAACTGGAGGGGGCTGCCGGTGGCAGTGATCCGAGTGCCACCCGGCGGACGAACAGCGATGACTCCGAGCCGGACTCACCGGTCAATCCGTATCTGTTATGCCCATTTCCCGATATGCAGCAGCGTCGCAAGCACTCGCTGCCCTCGCTCCAAATCACGGAGGGCATCACCGCCAGTCAGGTGCGTCGCCTGTCCGAGGTTGGTGGCGAAACGGGCGGGCTCAGCCCCAAAGAGGTCGAATTTCTGGCCACTCTCTCCCAAAAGGTCAATCCGACCGCAGGCGGGCGGCGTCACTCAGTGGTCACCATTTCAGCGGTGCCACCAACGCTCTTCGGACGCAATCGGCGTGAATCCATTTCCGCTGTTTCGTTCAGGTAAATGCATCATTTATACGCTCTCAAAAGGTATTTGCATTTTGTCATCAGGTTTGCTGTAGAAGTCGGCCACACTATAAACTATATATATTCCTGATCAGTAGCAAGATCCGGCTGTCTGATTCTGCCTCTTCTAGCCAGATTCGCAATTACTTTTGAAATAGTTTTGGTTCATTTCCGGATATCTTTATGTCTTTATGTATCTTAGATTTTTGGATATATATATGAAACGTAGGATTACCATATCATATAGGTTCCATCAGAAAAATAGGAGACTGTAGTGTGATCTGAGAGAGAGTTTATTCAAATTCGAGATGCCCAAGATTGAGCCGCTCCTCCACATTATGTGTGCACACCGAGAGTGTGTCGAAAGCTAATTTAGTATCCATAATTGCAAGTTGTGTGTCCCATTAGCCATGAAAATGGGCGGCACACAATCAGCAAAGCAACAGCCACAGAATCAATCACCAGGACCATCAGACCATCAGACCAACAGGTCGGGGCATGGCATGCCAGAACATGGCTTCTTTGACTCTCGCCTAATTGAATTGCGCCGAAGGCTGTTGAATGCTTTTGTGCTGTGCAAGCAACAAATTTACGGTATCCTGCCACAGCTCGCATTTGCAGCAGCCTAATGAGATTGTAATGAAACTGCCAGACCCCCCCCAGAACCCAACTCGGGCAAATGGGCAAGCTTAATGCATGGCTCGAAGTGAACAGGCCAAAGCCGAGTGCCGAATGGCGAATGGCCAGAATACTATGTGGGTCAACACTCCTTTGAGCTCTTTATCGAGTTGATTTTTATTGGTTTGAATAATCTCAGGCCGTAAAGTAACATTACGATCTGGGCCCATTCGAGTACATTCAACTGAATGTGTTCGTGTATACCCTGTAACCAAAATCAAGAAGAAAAAAGGTAATTTACAATTACGAAACTACTCTCAAATTATAATACTGTCAACTGCCAACTACTGTCAAATAATCAGCTTAATAATTCACTTATTATATATATATATCATATATATGTGCATTGATAGTTCATATCATAATCTGAGCTAAATAATATTCAAATTGATGACCAGCTGAAAACACATTCTGGCTTAAATATCGAATTCATTTTCTTCGTTTTGAAGGAGTATTAAGATGGATCAGTAGATTATCTACGATTGCGTGTATATATGTATATATTGTATATAAATATATATCTGTATATATGTATATGCAATACAATCTTTGGCATATTAAGAAAACTAGCGGAATGAAAAGGTGAATTTATTTATACCCACTCGGATTGGAACCGATTTGTATATGTTTTTTTTTTTAGAGTGGAAACCATTTTTATCAAACATAGGATATATAAAATATAAAATATTATTACTCAATTAAAAACTGTTCAGAATAAAAAATAGGTTTCTTTCCAGCTGTGCTTAGCTGGTCGCCGTTTGTATGCCAATGTTTTGCCTTATGCCTTGCGTCTTTGATATACAGTGACTCACACCGAAATTTGCACAGCTTCAAGTAAATAATGTAATTGCCTTCCATAAGTTAATTATTCATTATTTTTCAAAAATTCCAAAGAAATATGGTAGGTACATGTATTAACCACCTAAATTAATATATGACCCCAATACACTGGGGTTTCCCCACCTGCTAGGTAGAGTTATAAAATACAAATACATTATTTACTTGACGCTGTGCAAATTTCGGTGTGACTCACTGTATATGTATATATTCTTTGATCTGCTAGATATGCTTACGTGTACATATATGTATATATAGATTGACCATTTCAGCTATTTGGCGATGTGAATATCCGTTTTTGTGGTGTTCCAGGATGAGTTTCCGTTGTGCAATGGTAGTCTGTTTGTCCATAGTCCTTGTTGGCTTATTGCACCCGAAATGCAGGATAAAACTAAACTGACTACGAAGAATTGATCTATTTATACCGAAAATACTCAACTTTACGTAAAAAAAATCCGGGTTTTATGGCAACCAGGTGTCCACAATGTACCTGCTCCACCTAGCAGGTGGGGAAAGCTCAGTTTATTAGGGTCATCCATTCATATTGGTGGTTAATACATGCACCTACCATAGGTCTTTGGAATTTTTGAAAATAATGAATAATTAGCTTATGGCAGGCAAATACATTATTTACTTGACGCTGAGCGACTTTCGCTGTGACCCACTGTATGTATTTATGGTCATATTTATTAATGGGTAATTTTATTCACAATTCGCAGCGGCAGTCGTCGGGGCAGTGCAATCGCTGGGCCACCGTTGACAGATCATCGCGGCAGCATACACAACTTGCAGCTGGACATCATGGACGGCATTGTGCAGCAGCGCAAGACGCAGCGCAGCGGCAGCGGCGTCTGGGCAGCACCTGTCCTCCAGGAGGCGGACAGCAATGTGCCCGTCCAGACATAAGCGGTGAGCGGCGAGCGGCGGGGCAAATGGGCGGAAACGGTAATGGTATTGGGATTGGTAAAGCGGAATGCGCGCGATGCGGGACACGGTTGGAATTGACGTGCAAACTGGATACAACACACGCTCCCACATCAGCCCAACACCACCCAGCCCAACCCACCCAACGCATCCATCCTCGCCCTCGTCCTCATTCATTTTGCTTTTGTGCACAAAAGGAGGGAAAGATAAAAATTGGTTTGCAGCGACAACGCATAAAAAAAATAAACAATTGTGCAAAGGAAAATTAAAACAAAACTGCTGACAGAGAGAGAGATGAAGAGATAGACAGAGAGAGAGAGAGAGAGAGAGAGCAAGTAAAAAATAGCTAGCGATAAAGAGAGCAAAACAATGGAGAGAGAGAGAGTCAAAGCCAGAGGGAATTCGGAGGAATATGCAGAGATGAACAAAAAAACACAAAACACAAAACACAAACAGAATATGTAACAATTAAGCATAAGACTCGACTAGAAGATACCCTGTGCACACATACATTGAGCCACTTGAAAACCAAACCCATTTCTCCATTTTGTGGCATTTATTGTTTTTCATTGTTGCAAGCAAAATGGATGTATGTGGTTGCAGCAGCTGTGCAAACACTGTTTCTATGGATTACAGGGTATATGCAGCGAAATTGAAAAACACAAAACAATCTTTCGAAAAACGCTGCCAAACCAGCTGACGCTCATTTTTTTGATGCACAGCAATTTGCACAGCTGCACCTGCCAATGTGGCATGCCGCCCCACTCTGCCCCCATACTCTGCCACTCGCCATGCAACCCTCCATTTGTATTAAGTGACGCTGGCCGCAGCCAATAAAGAACAAAGTGAATCCAACCATGTCCAAATTGCCGAAAATAGAAAACTTGCAACAGAAACCAAATCGAAATCAATAAAAATCAAATGCAGCAAATAATATTCATGAACAATTAAATATATATATATATATATATATATATATAAATGTTAACCTTGAAACCGAGTTTGTTGTAGGCATAATTTCATTCATGTCAACTTTTTGGGGCATCATTTGTGGCGAGTGTATAAGTTTGCAGCCAAACATGGAAATTATACCTCGCAGCCTCGACACAGCAGCACAGTTTGAAGGACACTCTAGGTCAAGGACACTATACGCATTTAGTTAGTTACAAGGCTGTTGCATTTCATTGTAAGCGCCACGTGTAGCACATGGCGCATGAGTAATGTGCCCAATGCCAACAGGCCAGAACGCAGAGCCCGCAACCAATGCCAATGCAATGACGAATGCCAACATCCCGTTGGGGACTTCGCAGCTGCTTTACAGCTCAGCCACGCCCCCGCCCCCAAATAGCCCCATAATGCAAATCTCTTTCTGACAAACATTAACTACAATGTGTGTCTTCTAACTAATTTCGACTATCAAGACACGATGCCAGCTGGCCTTATGTTTGTTGATGCCCCATTCAGTCATCCCTGTGACCAGAAACTCAATTTATTCTCCGAGTATGCAAATGGTACAGTAAACATTGACTATTGACTATTGCAGCATTTCACAAACAAGCAAGCAACTTTTGATTAGATTAATGACAATTTATTCGTTGGAAATTTCGCAAATCTCACATTGAAGCAGACAAGACAAGAAGATCCTCGATTTCTGAGCAAGAAAAGGTCATCAAATTGTGACTTGGGAAAGTATGTACAGTGGGAGACAGCTCAAGACGACCAGCGTCAAAGAAAATAGGCTACTTTTTTATATAATCCTACCTAGCAGGTGGGGAAACCCCAGTGCATTGGGGTCATATATTAATTTTGGTGGTTAATACATGTACCTACCATCGGTCTTTGGAATTTTTGAAAAATAATGAATGATTGGCTTATGGCAGGCAATTCCTTTTTTTCTTTGACCCTGGTCGTCTTGAGCTGTCACCCACTGTAGTTATATAGTTAGGAACTAGATGGGCTTACTCGCTTGCGACAACAGATCAATGCCAATTGTATGCCTCTGTTTTGTGACGACTAGGCAACCCTAACAAACTTGAAATAAATAACCACCGCTTGAATACCACCAATCGAACTATCTACCGACTAGTTATTGTAGCTACAACTAATTTATTCACTAGAAACTATCTCTCTCTCTCTCTCTCTCTCTCTCTCTCTCTCTCTCTCTATTATGCATCTCATATGAACACTGAAACTTCCCTAAACACACACAAATACACTTGAAAAACACTTTGTTTACATTCCAAACTATAAAATCTACAAAAATAACAAAAACTAATTAAACCAAAAATGGAAAAAATGGAAAAAATGCAAAAAATGAAAAAAGTCAACAAAAAAAAAAAAAAGATATATATTTGAATGGTGCAAAATGGAATGCAAAGCAATTAAAAAAAATTCTCTGTGTACTTTGAAATGAAAAACAAAAAAAGAAAAAGAAAAAGAAATTTTTTGAAATGTTTGTTATTGTTTAATTAGAAGATAGTAATTGTGGGAATCACAAATGCATACAAAACGAGAGTTAAAATGTACCATGTAACTAAAACGGAAACGGAAATGAAACGTGTAACATTAAACCTAAACTTTAAAGTAACTAACTTAAAGCAAACTAAAACTAAAACTAAAACTAAAACTAATTTATCTACGCGTACTTTAAATGTTAGACTCTAAGTGATTGGCAACCAGTGAAGCTCCTATATGAATAACAATCAAATCGATCTGAGCATGTTCAGATCGAACTTTCAATCAATCAAGCTAACAATCAATCAATCAATCAATCAATCAATCGATCAGCTAGTCACTCAGTCAGTCAGTCTGTCCGCCAGTCCTCAGATTACTAAGCCACACACTTATATATGCAGCTGCACATGCCTCATGCATATGTGTATGTGTGCGTGCATGTGCATGTGTATGTGTACGTACATGTATATGTGCATGTGTATGTGCATGTGCATGTGTGCGTGCATGTGCATGTGTATATGTAGGTGTGTAGCAGCGAAAAAATAAAGAAAAAGGACATTGAACTCGGCTTGCTGCCTGCCCAGCCCAGCAGGACAGCAGGCATTAGTTCGACCCAATTCATCATCAAACTGCCCCCCCCCCCGACTCCCCCGAAAACAAACTACCCAAAAATAATGCACAACTTCGATTTTATTATTAATTAATTAGCACGATGTCTCGATGTTGTCTCTGCGCATACAGTCTTAGCATAAGGTATACATTACGTATGTATGTGTATTTGAGTTTAGCCCATTCCAAAATTTCAACTAAACTCAATTTTCGTTTGTACATATATATATCGTTTATACTCCAAGGTATCCCCCCCCCCCCCCGTAAGCTCTCCTTCCAATTGCAAATGCAATGCAAAAACAATCCAAATGAAAAATCTAGTCAGAAAAGTCTAGTCTAGTCTAGTCACTATATATTCACCAGACTCAAAACTCAATCTGAACGTATGTGTACTTAATTAATAAATTTAAATAAATTTAAAAAATCTCTTGAATGCCTGGACTCCTATATATAGCTAATGAAGAGCCCGTCATATTTTTCAAATTATAAAATGTCGCTGGACGACGAAAAAAAAAAGAAGAAGAAAGAAAGTCAAGGCACAGCTTCCTTATAATTAAATATATAAATATATATACAAACACAAACCCACATACATACATGAGATACACACACACACACACACACACACACAAGTGCAAATGCGAAATACATGAATACCTTAAAGCATAGTCAAGGGATAATCAGAGAGGAACGAGCGCTTGAAATGAGAAAATTATATATTATATTGATAATCTAGTATTTGTAGAGAGAATCTATATATATACACAGAAACATATATATATATATATATACATATATATATACATGCAGTTATAAATATATATATATATATATATATATATATACATATATATATATAAACCTATTGTCACAACGCAAGAGCAATCAATGTTTCAATTTATTAAATGTTACAAGAATGTTTTGAATATTGAATATACATATATACACATATATATATATATATATACATAAATAAATAAATATAAATATATATATATATATATATATATATATATATTTATATATATGTTTTGGAAGTAAATGCCACATGTAACTAAATATGCTAGAGTTACTCGTAGTTGTCAAATATTAGCCAAAAAAAAAAAAAGAGAAGCAGAAGAAGAAGAAGAAGAATAACAATCAATCATGCAAAAACAAAAACAAAAGCAAAAAAACAAAAACAAAAAAAAACAAAAAAAAAAATAAATAAATAAATATGTATGTTTACAAAAATATTTGAAAAGAAAATGAAAAACTGAGCAAAAAATTTGAGAAAATTTCGAAAATTGAGAATTTTTTATTGTTTGTTGTTTTCATTTATTGATTATATATATACATATATATATATATATATATAAATGTGTGTGTTTTTGTCTTTGTCTTTAGCGTTAGCAAATGTATGTTTCGATTACGTTTGAAAATATTCGTATTTTAATTATACATAAATATATATATATTATATATTTATTAAATAACGGACAAGCAAAATACACATTTAATTACTAATTATAACGATTACTTATATTAGATCTAAGCGATAGCCGACAAGGCGTCTGCGTACACATTACATTAATAAAGAAAACGATTTCCTTATATTAAAAACAACAACAACAACAACAACTCTGCATTAACATTTCAATACACATTGCGTATGTGCAGGGTTAACAGCGTAACTGTTATACGGTGTGTGTGTGGACTGTAATACACATCCTCAAAAGCTCTTTGGCCAGTTCCTGTTTGAGTACTTGGGCAGCTTAAAGCTCATCATTATCGCCATAAGCTTTGCCAACGAAAGCTCTTAGCGTGGCTTTGAACCAAACACCAATGCTTCTCACATAGATGGCGCTCTTCCACAAACAAAAAAAAAACCAAAGGAAAAAAAAATGCAAATCTGATTGCACTCAATGCATGAACCCATGCAGGAAATGCTCAGCAGTCAACAAGATAGATTGTGAACAACAACTCCATGTCATGCCCCGCAGCGAACAACTGTGCACAAAAAAAAGAAGAAGAAAAACCATAGCATTTCCGGTATTTAAATACGATAAGCAGCAGCACGACAAGTAAGTCAAATGTAATTAGCAGCAACTGCAGCTGTCGACCTTGGATATCAACCTTTTTTGTGCCCATCGGTTGCAGTCTTCGCTACATTTTTGGGCATTTTTCAAAGATAGAAAATCGATATTTTCAACTCGGCTGAAAAATCTTAAGCTTTAAATATTTTTTAAATGTTTATTCTACTGACAATGTGCTTCAAATACTTAAACAAATATTTTACTTACACATGTGCATATTTAGAATAATTAATTTCAGCGTTAATGCTAAATATGAGTAAAAATGAGTTCTCCAACCAAGTACAAATAATCTTTTAAATGAAACCCAAATGCATTAGAACTATTTACATTTCATAAAGTTTTCTTGAATGGCCTTCAAATATTTAAAGCTTTTTACTTTGGCCGAAAGTGCACCATTTCAACTTTTTCTTACAACTATTGCGACACCTCAAGAATAACCCTTGGAGACCATTAAAATGTTAATGGAAATGCAAATAATATATTTTTTTTTTTAAATTAAATTCGCATCTGTTTCAACCAAATCGCGACCCTTAAAATAAAGCGAAAAATCTTCACTTTTACACATTTTTTTTTTTGTGTGCTAAGTAAAAGTGTGTGTGTGTGTGTGTGTGCCAGCTTGTGTGTGGATTTATTAACGGGTCACGCATTCGGTGACCTTCGGCCTCAACTTGTTTAGTCTGGTTCTGCAATCTTTGTCAGTTGTAATTGTTTACACTTCAGTCACGAAAATTGTCGCATGCCAAATTTGATGTTTGGTTTTTATTCATTTTCTGTTTTCTGTTGGATATTGACCAGAATGTCGCAGATATTGAACAGTCTGTTGTCTGTCATCTGTTTTCAATTGTTTGCTAAATACACTCAACACACTAACGGAAAAGTGCCTGTCTTAGCCGATTCAATTGCTGAGTGCGAAAAAGTGTTTGTTTTGTTTTGCGTGCTTCTGAATAACTCGTAACCGTTGGTGATGTCACTGGACACACTCTGGACTGCAACTGGATTTACTTTACACCTGTGTCCGTACCAATTGCACCACATTAATTAGCTGACTGGCAATAAATCAATCAGCACAGCGCCAGGCAGGGACTGTCGTTGAATCTTTTCCATGGGCACCCAGATTTTTTACTCAATATTACACAATGATTTGGTAAGACTAGGGTTGATGTTCTATGGGATTACCATTGTTTAAAGACTCTTTTATCAGCTGCAGCATGGGGCAACGAGACAATTTCCATTAGTGCAACATTCTTGATTGTTTTTGGCCACTCCACAACAGCTACAACAGTTGTCTGTTAAGGTCAGCATAAATAATGGTGCTATTTTGATGGCCAGCACTGTAAATTCAATTCGCTTAGATTTAAAGCTTTGCATTTGATTCTGAGCAGTAACAGTGCAACTTGATGCAACCTCTGTTGTTTACCAAACGTTTGGAATCCATCGCAATATGAATAGCTTTGAGGAGTTGGTTTCTTTCTCTTATATATATATATATATATATATATACTTGTTCATTCCATTATACATTAAACCAGCCAGTGCAAAAACTGGATAGTTTTCACTTTTGAAGCGATGTCTTTGCCATACTTTTCACATGATCGAAACGAAATTCGATACTTAACAATTATTGTAATGTTTTTATTAAGTATTTTGTTGCGAACTGAAGAAAATTGCAACTTTGAGCAACCCAAACTTGTTTCTTCAAGATTTCGAAATCGTTTTAAATACATTTGCAGATTTTGCAAAATTCTGCTACAAAAAATGTTGAATTTTTGTGCACTTTCTCTTTTTTAATCAATTTTAATTATTTTTATATTTCCGATTAATCTATTTTATTCTATACCTAGCAAAAAAGTTTAAAGAACCCAAAGAATTCGACTTTGAGCAGATACTACCTACATATATATGTACATATATGTAGTGATTCGATCTTATATACCTGGGAAACCTCTAAGAAAACACTAATCAAGCAAAAAGATAATTTGAAAGTTTATTATACAGTTATACATATTGGTATATATAAAGATTAGAGAGTATATTTCCAAATAATAATATTATTATAATATTATAAATCTGAGATTACACTTCTTATTATTTTTGATCTATTTGATCTATCTATCTATAGCAAGCATAATTCCTGCTCGAATCTTGATCGGTTTTAGTATTTGGAAATGTGTTTCCATATGATGTTTCATTTCACTATACAATCTGCTATGATGTGCTTTGGGGAACCTGTCCTATAACTCCAAAATCCTTGTGAAACTCCACAGTTTTTCTATCAGATTAAATTGCAAGAATTCTATAAAGTTAACGAAAATCCTTTCAATTTAAATGTAGCTCAACACTTTATTAATTTAATTAATATTAAGCATGTTGAAGAGAATAATTAAATTAAGAGCACAAAAATTACATTTTATTTTCGCGTCTCGTTTTTTAATAAAAAAAAAATAATAATAATAATTGCAATATTCCGTTAATGGAGCACTTTATTTCATCAATAATTTAGCATGCAATCTAAATTAATCAAATTCACTTTACATGCGCAACAAATTAATGACATAATATTGGTGCACCGCCCCCCCCCGCAGGAGCTGAATGTTGCAAATAATATTCAAGTGTATTTTTATGTCTGCTGTGAAACAAGCGAAACTTTAAATGAGTTAGTGAAACAGCTGCGAAAGTCGATTGGCAAAAATGCCGCCATTAACACTTACATTTGCGGTACGTCATGGGACTGAGCAGCACGGCCCCCCTCGCTGCACCCATCCCCCCTGCGAACTACACCACCTCTAGTGGCAACGCAGCAGCTTCTATGAACTGTAAGCAACCTGTTGCAGTCGTGTCATAGTTCAAGCCAACACGCTTGCAGTTCGCAACGAACATGCTCCAAGTTGCCGCTCAACCGGCAATTGTTTTGAAATCTGATAGAACCCAGACGGTTAGATTGGTGCTGGGCGGAGGGAGGGTGTAGATATATTTATGTATACATATATATCTGTCATATATAATAGCAGGCTTAGCACACACACTCACACACACACATAGATACGCACACGCTCAGATACATAGCCAATCGGCTCTTCTGTAGAATTCAAGGCAATCATCAAAATTGTCTGTGCGTCTCTTTCTCTTTCTCGGGGCGAGCGAGTCAATTGCTTAAGCCTGCCTGTCTGCTCTGAATACAACAATAAATTCAATTGTGAAACGGGCTGAAAATCGCTTATGTAAATATAACAGTTATCCCAGACCCGTTGAGCGGACAATCACTTCAAATAAGTAAATAATTTTTATTTTTTTCTGTATGCTTTGCATTAAGACAACAAACAGTCAACAAGTTGAACTCAGATGTGTCAATTGGAGGCGCAGTGCAACAGCAGCAGCAGCAGCAGCAACAATTGTCCAAAATAATAACACAACATGCAACATGTTGCATGCAAAATGTGCCTCAAACAGCAACCACACACACAGCCGCTGTCAAAAAAAAAAACGAAAAAGGGTGTGTGTGTGTGTGTGTGATTAATTTTATCTGAATATAAAATTATAATTAAATTATATTTATATTATATATTTATTTCTCATAAACAATATGGTCCAAACATTTTGTCGGAGGCAGCAGCAGCCAACAACTAATTAAGTATCATCGATCATCATCGACCGAAAATATAACGGAACTTTCTAACGTAATTTGCATGCCCATCCCTGCGTTTTGTCTTTGCCTTCCTTTTCGTCATTGCCTTGCACATGCAAGCAAATCTACATCTAGGACAGTCTCGTCTTTTCGCTCAACGCTCGCGCATCGGCAAAGTGGACACGCGCGTCATTCGATCAATTAAACAGACTAAAACATTTGTCAAACTGCAAACTTAATACATACAACAAAACATTGTTAATATAAAGTGAATAAACAACCAAAGAAACCAATGTAAACTAATCGTGTTTAACATTAATTAAAATAAATCACAAAAACAATCAAAGCGTGAAAAAGGCGCCGTCCTCTAAACACAAATAACTGTACATATCAATTGTGAATTCTTTTGTATATGTACGGTTTTATTAAATATACAATAAAGTAAATAAAGATAAAGACAATTATTTGATTGCTGAACAAACAGCAAAGTAAATCTGTTGCTGCCACTGAAAATGAAAAGTAATTTGAAAAAAAAGCTGCTTAGAATTCGAATTGTCGAGAATTGCAGTCGCGTCTTAATCGAATTCGAACTTAAATTTTTGCAATTGGCTGCATTCTCAACTTGTCCGCAGTCAGCATAGTCAGACCCCTTGTTGAAGCGACGCCGCTGTTCGAAGCGAACTGTTGGATCGCTGCTTTGTTGTTTGTGTTGTTGTTGTTGTTGGCAGCAACGTGTTGCGAGTGGCCGTCGCGTCTGTCTGTCGGTTGTCTGATGTGTGGTGTGCTGTGTTGTGCTGTGCTGCTGCGTTGTCTGGAGGTTCCACTTGGCTGGCGTTGTGGCCAGCGCATCAGTCGCTCTCGGAGCGTTGTCGTGAACGGTTAACCAGCGCGGCAGAGCAAAGCCAGCAAAACGTGTGCAAAGCCAGCGTCGTCGCCGTCTCCAGTGTGTTGTGAGTCAGTCTGTAAAACTCACCCAAAGCGCACAACAAACATAATCAAAATCACAATCACAAAAATTCAAAACAAAAGTAAATTGTTAAATCGAACGAACAACAGTCAACAGTTATTATTGCAATGTGCAACTAAGCCGGCAAATCACATCAATTGTTTTCGTTGTTTTTCTTCTTTTTTTTTTTAATTGTGTGTGAGCCTCTTGTTCAAATTTTTTTTTACTGTGCCAGTCGACTTTTCAAGATAATTGTTGAAAAGTTTTTTGCGGTGAAATTTGCAAAAAAAAAATATATATATATTTATATGTATATATATAAGTATAAAATCGAATCAGAAAACCCCAAATGAATATATATCGAAACTATATAGAGTAAAAACTTGAAGAAAATAAATTTGAAAGAAAAAAAAAAAAAACGGAGCAGCAAAAGTTTCCAGCAGAGCAAAAAAAAATAAAAATAAAAATCTTCAAACCGAAGTCGAAAACCAAAAACCAAAAATTTTTATTCAAGGCGAAATTGAGCATAGAAAGAAAGCGTCGCAGAATTTGCTAGCAAACATTGTTGTTGTTGTTGTTGTTGTTGTGGTTACTGCTGGCGGCTTTCGCCACTTTACGAGCAACTTCCTTTTAGCCACGGGGCCAACGTGGAAAACCAGTCTTTTTTAAACACAAAAAACAAAAAAAAAAATACCAAGAGAGACCAAGAGCAAGACCCAGACCCAGACCCACACCCAAAGCCGGAGACAGAGACGAAGGCGGAGGCGGAGGCGGAGGCTGAGGCAGGCCAAGCGCATAAAAAGCCCGTTTCCATTTTGACCAATTCACGTCGAACCAACGAAGAAAAAAGCTCTGAAAAAAAAAAATAAAACACCAAAACGACAAACTGAAAACGTAAACAAAACACGCGCGTTTCGAGTGTGTCCCATTCCTGGGCCAGGATAGACAAAAGCGGAAGCAAATCATTTGCAAATCGCCAAGGTGAAAGCTGAGAAAAAAAGTACAACAAACCAGCACACACATACACACACACACACACACACACACACACACACACACACACAGAGACAAACGAATATTGCCGTTTTGTTTTTTTGGAGAATGTGGCTTAGAATTGCTCTATTTTCTGGGCAATTTGGCCCTAAATCACTTTTGGCCAGTTGTATTTTGTAGCGTGCCAGAATTAATTTCAACCCACCAAGTACAGATTTCTTTTTCAACATTTTGTATATATTTTTTGATTTATGCATATAGATTTCTGCTTTAAAAAAAGCTTAATTTTTTATTTTTTTGGGTTCTCATTAAAGTTGCCGATCAAGTTGAGCAACTCCCCGAATTCGTTTTGCTTATGGGGGGGAATATTTCTTATAGATTTTTTTTTTGATTTTTTTGTTTTTTAGAACATGCCGGCTCAAGCTCTCTTCAGCTATCACTTTGTCATATTTAAGGTTGTACATACACACACACACACACACACATACATACGCATAAATATGCAGATGTGTGGAATCCACAGTCGACTAGCGGCTAGAAAGCCAGTGAACAAGTTTTGTCGTTTGTGCAACTAATTTTCTAATTTGACGTTGTCGTTGTCGTCGTCGACGACTTCGCCGTTCGCCGTTCGCCGATCGTTGAGCGTGGCAATAAAAATTATGCCTGTTGTTGCAACTTGCGACTTGCAACTAAACCAAATCGCGGTCCACCCCAACAACAACAACAACATATAAGGGAACTTAACGAAGTTCACATACATATAACTATATATATGTATATATAGTATATATGCTTGAGTGGGTGGGGCCAATGTGATATGGAAGAAGAGGAGAAAGACGTAGACGAAGAAATGCCAGAGATCGATTCCAATGATGTATGGCATATTCAGCGTATGATTAATCGTTGTGGCTCCAAAAATGAACAGTTTGGTTTTTTCCCATTTTTGTTCTCCTCCTTTTTCGCCGGTTAATTGCGCCGTCATCAGGAGAAATATACGTAAATGATAGAAAAGAGAGGCTGTGATCGACAGCTAGGGCAAATGGGGGGAAAGGGGAATGAGAAGGCAAATAAAAAGTACATATGTATGAAGGAGGCAAGACTGTGTGTGTGTGTGTGTGTGAGAGAGAGAGAGAGAGAGAGAAAGAGAGCAGCTGCTGATCATAATGATTTTGCTGATGATCATCATAAATGATTTTGTCTGTCTATCTCACTCTGTCTCTCTCGCTCCCTCTTTTGCTGCGTAACTGTGAAACGAAACGAACGAGCATGCAAAGCAAAAGCCTCAAAGACAACAAAAACAGCAACGAACAACGGCAACAGCGCAGGCAGCCCAAGAAAGAAAGGTGAAAAGAGGCAAAGAGCCGACAGGTTGGCGGTGTATATATGTATGTGTGTTTGTGTGTGTGTGCATGTGTGTACATAGATGAGTATTATGATGACGAACACGAGAAGACGCTCTCTCTCTCTCTCTATCTTTCTTTTTGTATCTCTGTCTCTCCAGTCTACCGTTCTCTTTGCTGTTTGAATGTCTATTAACATACATATTTATGTATGATACCTGTTTGTCCACACACACACACACACACTCACACACACACAGATACTTTGAGCGCTGTGTAGAATCAGTAAGCAGCAGCGACTGCGACGCTGTCGACCCGATTTCAAACAACAACTTACAAAAGTTGCTCATAAGAACTAAAGCCAACAAAGAATTTGTACAAATTTTATAAATACAAAAATCATCATAAAATAAATGAGTAAGAAAATAATTGGCACCAAAAGTCAAGATGTAGAAAGCAAGCAAGGAACAGCAATAACAATAATAATAATAACAACAACAACAACAACAACAACAACAATAAGAAGAAGAATAAGAAGCAGAACAACAAAATGCGATATTTTGGTTTTTTTGTCTTTTCAGTTTTTGCGTAGCTATCGAAACTGGTTCTGTAGCGTAACCACAATAAAATCTGAAGAAATTTTTGGAACAAGCCACAAAAAATATATCTACATATTCACAGATACGTTCACACATACATTCACACATGGTGGCTCGATTAAATTTAGCATAAGTTGCCGGCAAAAAGCCACACCTGTATTTTGTGTGATTTCCAACACTACCATTTGTCTTTTTTGCCACACAAGAAATAAAAAAACAAACAATCAAAAAACAAAAAAAATAAAAGAAATTAAAAAAAAAACAAAAGACTTCAACGTCAGGCAACAAACTTACTTTTGTACTTACGTGTCGCTTGCTGGCTGGCGTCGACAGCGACGCAGGCAGCGCAGATGTCGCGTCGCTGCTTCAGCTTACTTTTCAAAGGCGCGCCGTCGCAGTCGCTCTGTCTCCCTCTCTCTCTCTCTCTCTCTGTCTCGCTCTCTTCCAGCAGCAAGAGAAGAATTTCTCGCCAAGAGCGAAAAGTGCGCGCGCAATTTTTAATTTTCGTTTCGCGCTGTTTTCTTTTCTTTTCCTTCTGTTTTTTGTTCTGGTAGAAATTGTGCGCTTTTTAGTGGGGTTAATTTTGTATATTTTTGGTTTTTGGTTTCTGCTGCTGCTGCTGCTGCGGGTGCTGCGGGTGCTGCTGCTGCTCTGTTTGACTACCTGTTGCTCTGTGACTCTGCAGCACTGACCAGTCCTGACCCGTGACCCGTTGCGGCAGGCTTCTCAACATTTGCATGTGCAACTTGTCCTAGTCTATATGCAACTCGCTCGCACTCGCTCTCACTCACTTTCTCTCTCGCTCGCTCGCTCGCTCGTTGGGTCTGCGCCGGCGCAGCCAGCAACAAACATTGGATTATAAGCAGCGTCGTCAAGTGGCAAGCAGGAGTTGCAGGCACATCAGGTGCAAAACGAATTTTGACAGGTAAGTGAAAATCAAATCCCATTTTCCATTTCCACAGAAAATCTGCTATTTTTCTCCATTTTGTTTATTTTTTTTTTGCGATTTGCGTTTTGCAATTTCCGTGTCGATATTGAATATCGAGCACAAAATTGCATTCAATGTCGAATTGTACCCTAACAAACATGCCACAACCACAACCACCGCCAGCCCCAATCCCCAATCCCCTTTTGCCTTCAAGTATGGCAAATCCTTTCAAGTTGTCCAATTGCCGTTAAGCGACAAAATATTGCAAAAGATTTGCTCGTTTCTGATCTCTGTGTGTGTGTGTGTGTGTGTGTGTGTGTATAAGGGGGAAACGCAGTTCGGTGGCCACTTTGCCAACAGCTTCCTTCATCCCTAACTTACGCCATGTCCAGTCATCTAGTCACTTACACCCATTCCACCCACAGCCCACGCCACCCCCTCAACAAAATGCTTTTACATTTTGCCGGTCGAACGGTAATAAAGCTGCTGGGAAATTTCACTTGCTGCTCCAGCGTTCAGCTATTTCTGATATAGAAATACCCTCTTCGAAAATCATGAACATATTTATCGGTCTTTATGTTTCTTAGTTAAAGTTCAAAATGTTTGCTTTGATCTTCATTTGAAGCAAACACTTGAAAAATCTAATATTAATATCTGAGATCAATTTTTTCTAGCGTATCTGCGATAATATCAAATATTTATATCAAGTTTTTTTTTTCAATTTGATGCCTGAATTAACAATTTGTAATATAAATTATTTTAAAAAAAATGTTGCATGTGCAGATTAATTAATTTCTCAATTAAATTGCAGCCGTGTGATTAAATTTACATCCAGAATGCTTTTCAAAAATATTATTGATTAATTATTATTATAAATTATGTATAAATATTAAAAATGCCTTAATCAAGTGAAGAAAAAAAATACAAATTGAATAAGTTACGAGCTGGAAATCCAAATGGAAATTGTCTTAATTTTCTATCTTTAATGTTAACTTCAATATTGATTTTAAAATTTGCGTAATTTGAATTAAATATAATACATAAATATTTCAAAACGTGTATGAACTAAATAAGCTCAAAATATTATATTATTTTATTTAAAATTGATGACTAAAATTATTATTGATGCTCAAAATAATCCAGCAACTGATTAAAGATATTCATATAAGTAAAAATAAATAAAAAAAGTTCTTATACAATTTTCGATCTCTTGCAGACCATTATAATAATAATCAACATTAATAATAATAATGATAATCATAATAATAATGATAATAACAATCATAATAAAAATATGAATAATAATTAGATACTAATTAATAATTTATTGTTGTTTTTACCAGCTGAAAAGTTTTGTTTATTTAGCTAGGGTATCTGAGAGACATACAAATCGCGTTTAGTTTGCGTTTTTCCCTTTGTTGTTTTCTTTTTGTGTTTGTTGTTGCGCTGACTCGTTTGTTTTTGTCTTGTTGGTAAAAAGCAAGTTTCCCCAATGCCAATCACACTGGCCCCAGAGCTGTGGCTGCGACTGCGGCTGCGACTGCGACTGTTGCTGCGGCTTTTGCCACCGACTTCATGTTCAGCTGCGTCTCCCTTTGCGCTCATCAGTAACTTGTTGTTGTTGTTGTTGCTGGTGCTGCTGCTGCTGCTGGTGCTGGTGCAGCTTGTGCGCTTTTCAGTTTTCCACTTTAGCCGTCTAAACGATTTTCCTTTAGTGTCTGCGACTTCGTCTTCGTCTTCGTCTTTGTCTTCATCATTCGATTCTTACTCCGTTCTCCATCTCCCTCTCTCTGCGTTCAGCTGTGCTTTGTTCTCTTGCCCTTTTCTTTTCATTGCTACATCTCTGTTGCTTTCTTCCTACCTCCCCCCCCCCCCCCCTTCCGTTACCGTTCTGTCTCATTGCCCGTTCGTTGCCTGTTGGGTATCGCAAGGAATTTGAAAGATCTAACAAGATTTTTCGTGAAGCAGCGTTAAGAGTCAGCATCCAGTATCCAGAAAATGCCGCTGCCACTGCCACTGCGTCACCCACCACTTCAGTCATGCCACACCCCCCCCTGGTGACCCCTCCATGTCGACATGTCAGCTGTAGTGTTTAACTGTTTTTGTTGTGCGCCGCTGATTAAATTGTTTGAGAACTTTCGTTTATAATTTGATGTGGTATCTCTCTGTGGTGTCATTCGTCTGCCGTCTCCGTCTCAATCTTCATCTGGTTCATCTATCAGTCGCCCTTTGTGCTCGTTCTCGTCTTCATCTCTCCATCTTCGTCTGGGTCTAGTTAAAGCACAGAGTATTTAGTTTTGTTCACTGTTCAGTGTTCAGCAATTAAGCGGCATTTATCTTGTTCAAATTTGCTGCAAGTTCGCTTATCGCAAAGCCAAACAGCAGCCCCACCCAACACACACACACAAAACCACACAAAACCACACACAACCACCCACCCACACACACACACAAAAAGTGGGGCCAATGCTTTCAAACATAACTGTAAATGCGTAAATTATTCCATGCAATATATGCCCAAAAACCGTAGAAAATCGCTTCATTGCTTAAATCGTGTGCTTCTTCTTTTTTTTCCAAATTTCGTAATATTTTCGATTCGAATTTTGAATAGGTCTAGAATTCACTTTTTAATTGGTACTTGTATAGGAAAATCAATTAAATATCTTAAAAGCAACATTAAAATTTGAATTTCTAAGTTTCTTAAAAACTACAAGTGAAAAATTGCATTTTTCACATTAGTGAAAAGAAGCAACTGTGTCGAATGAGAAACCCACAAGTTTTAACCCGAGTATTTCCCATAAGGGGACAATAGAATCAAGAATAGAACTTATATTTCAATCATTTAAATGTATGACATATATATAACATCTGTGTTCGGGGTATCTACAAGTCAAGCTCTCGCGACTCTAGCTTTTTGTTTTTGTTTTAATGATTGCAACAATTTTCGAAATTTGTTGGCATATTTCCTATCTTCGAATTGCATTTGGGATCGGGAACTGCAAGCATCTAGATTCCAGACGTTTGCAAATTGGCGAAATTGACACGTTTTGGCGTTTCAGCTCAGCTGTAAACAGTTGACATTGTAGGAAAACCTTCATGCCTAGGGCATAGCTCAAAGCTGCTGGCGATCAACCAAGCACAAAATTGCGGAATACTCGAAATCAAGAGCGGAAGTCGAAAACACACACATGCTGAATACTGATAGACTGACGATCATCAGCTATTTGGATAAAGCAATTTGCACGCACCCCAATTAAAATTCAATGGCTGATGGCAGCAACAACCACTTCAGATGCAACTGTCGTTGGCGTGGCATGAGGGAAATTGGTGGAAATTGGGGAAGACGATAAACGAAGGACGAGGGCAGAGAATAAAGTTCAAAACTGACAACTGACATCTGTAAACTAAAGTCGAAGCAAAACCGAAATCTAGAAACTGAAAACTGAAAACCGAAAATGAACCAAGAAATATTCTCATGCGGATTACCTGCTGCTGCGCTGCCGATGGCATATTTTCATATGGATTGAGTGCTGAGTGAAGGGGCAGCGGGGGGAAAATGGTTGTTCATGGCAATTTGTCAACATGACAAATAATTGCAGTTGCAACAGCAGCAGGAGACACAGGAAAACAGCAAGACTCAGCACAGAGATACCACATGGAGAGCTGACAAAAGGTGGCCTTTATTTATCCATTGTGGTTTAATATGATGGAAAACAATGTGAAAGTGCGACTAAATCGGAGTAGAACCTCATCTGAAATAGACGTTAGTTTCATATGAAATTGTAGTGAATAAATGAAATATATGTTAAAGTATGTACGGAATTGGCAGAGGGTATGCAGACAGCTGGCATGTGGCAGGCGTCGGGCTAAAGTGGCGCCTCCGTTGATTGGAGCAACGCTGCTGCTAAATGTGTGCATGAAAAATGCATTAGAGCTGGCCCAGACGAGGACGCGACACAACCAACAGCAGCTGAAGAGACCGAGTTTATTGTGCGCTTGTTTTCTGACAACATCCTAATGATGACACGCCGCATAAAACAACAGCTGCCACAACAGCAACCAACGGCAGCAAACAATGTATCGAGAGCATCAAGAGCAGAGCATTTCAATTGCCGGTGCTCGATGAGGCTGAGACTGCGACTGAGACTGAGATTGTGGCTGAGAGAGTGAAGCTGAGACTGAGACTGTGGCTGAGGCTGAGGCTGAGGCTGAGACTGAGGCTGGCACTGAGACTGAGACTGGGGGAAAAAGTAAATGCGAATGCGAATGTGGATGCGAATGTGTCCTTGCCGCTGGCTCAAGGTGTCTGGGGAATGTAAATGCATTAGAGATAAGCTGGCAAGCAAGGGGATTTTGCCTAGAAACAATTGCATGTGCGATGGGCTGGGCTGGGCTGTGCTGGGCTGGGCTGGGCTGGCTGTATGAATTGAGATTGAGCCATATTAGGCTAATGCAATGAGTCTTTGCCATCGTCATGGATAGAGCTAGCTGTGGGCAAGTCGTCGTTGTCTTTGTTTATCTCAACAACATATAAAGCGACAACAACTAAAAGCGCAATCGCTCTGCTTATGTATAAATCATATTCTTGCTGTTCAAATAAACAGCCACAAGAATTTCAATCAAGTTGCGCATTTAAGTGCTCAAAATCGTGATTCAAGCTAAAATATGAAATAATGTCATAAGCATAAATCATATTGTTGATCATTACAAGGAATGTGTGTAAGGCAAAGAACTTTAATTCTCTATTAATTATGAATGAAAATCAAATAAAAATATTTAGCATGTTGCAGCTTCTGCTTGTTTTTGCTTGCCAGCTTGCCAGCTTGCCACATTCAGATGTCAACTGTCAACAAATTAGGCAAGTCCAAAAATAATGTGTGTATTGCATAACCCAGTGAGTAAGTGGACTTGTAATGGTGCCACTGTGTGCCTGATACCACAGCTGACAGATATGTCAATCACACGTAAAGATTCCGAGATTTCGCTTTTCAATCATTTGCATTTCATCATTTCTTATTACTGCAAAAATCAATCACAAAAATTGTATATGTTTTTTATGGATAAACTGTACCTGTTTGAAGCGTGTACAAAAAATAAATAAAACCAATAAAAATATCCACAAAATAACCATTTGCCTCTTTTTCTAGGAATTGTGCTTAGAACAAGAGAGAAAAAAGAACAAAAACAAAAAATAACAAAGAAAATCATTTATTTGTTAATTATTTAAAATCACAATTTGCGAATGAACAAAAATGCTATACACATACCCATATATATATATATATATATATATATGTATATATATGCGCAATAAATTGTACGGAAAACCCCCAAGAGCACTGTCCCAGTCCCAGTCCCAGTCGCAGTTCCAGTCTCAATCCCTAGTCGAGCTGATCATTCTGGGCTGTGCAGCTGAGGTCTGCCACAAAAAAAAAAAGAAGAAAAAAATCAAGCTAAAATGCTGTAGGTGAGCGAGTTCGACTACAATATACCCTGTTAAATATACTCTAGTCTTATGGCTAAATTTCTCTTTCTCAAAAGCTTCGCACATGCAAATTTAAGTATGACTGGAGTGATTTCAGTATGAGACCATAACTTGGATGTTTCTTATCCAATCGTGATGAAATTAGTTCAATTTATCGATATTATATCAAAATATAATATATATCAACATGTATCGATAAAATGAAGTCAACTTGAGCTGCCCGTGGAATATGAAAACTTCTATTCCAAATTTGTCTGTATTTGAGAGAAGTCTCTGAGAACCCCGTTGGCATATCTACTCGATTATTGATCCGGATCAAGAATATATATATATACGCTAAGGTTACATATTAAGCACAACTGCACTAGACCCTTATTGCCCATTTCTACTGGCTTCAGGGTATAATAAGAACCATATATATGTATGTGTGTATGTGTGTATGGATGTGTGTATGTACACACACAAAAAACAGGTCTCGAGTCTTCTACGTGTTTTGCAAGCCGGGCTCAAATAAAAAAAATAAATACAAAAAAAAAATAAATAAAAAAAAAACTTAATTAGAAACAACAACAAAAGTAGCAAAAACAAAAACAAAAACAAAAACAAAAACAACCACAATTTGATGTGGGCAACGTCTGAAGTAAATAAAAATTAGAAATCTTACGTAGTTCGATTTGAGCTGTTGTTCGAGCGTTCTAGCAACTTGATCTCCACGTGTGTGTGCGTGTGTGCGTGTGTTCATGTGTATGTGTATGTGTGTGTGTGTGTGTGTGCTACGTGTTATTTTTAAATGTATTTGTTTTTGTTGTTTTAGACTTTTGCAACAAAGAAAAATAAAAGAAGAAAAAAGCAGCTCGACAGCATCAGGGCCGTTTCGTCCAGCTTTTTTTTGACAGGGCCCAAAATTGTCTCGGAACTTTTGCGTTTCACATGAACACATCGTTACGCTAATTTTGTAGTCTTTTTAATTGTTGGTTTCGCTCCGAGGTTGTCGCAAAACCGAAAACAAATTCCAAAATATATAAGCCGTGCACAAAGTAATCAAAATTTTGCAACTGTTTTGCATGCAATCCGCTGCTGACTGTGCCAGATGCCAACAAAAACACTAATTGGAAAAAACCACTAAATTATTGGATTTATGTTTTTTTTTTTTGTTTTTTGTTTCTCAGATCATTAAAGACGAAGATGAAATCACTAAAATCCTTGCAGCTGTGTAGCAATAAAAAAAAACCGACCAAATCTGTATACAAAATGAACGTTTTTTTCCTGAGTAAAAAAGATCATTTAAGCGTCCCTTTAATTCCAAACAGAATGCTTTGTGCTTTGTGTTGTATTTTGTTGTGTTTTGTTTTGTTGTATTTGTTGCAATTTGTAATTGAATATTCACATGGTCACGTAATTGGCACAATTGGTCGTACAGCTGAACTGTGTGTGGCCTACGATTTGGAGTCGGGTTGCCAAAAATGAACCAAAAACGAATAGCTGCAAAACCCTTGCGCAAGTTTTTAATGAAAGAGCTGACATTTTGTTAGCCAGCTATTGCAAAGTTCAATATGGGTTTGCATTAGTTTACACACAAATTAAAAACTGCCCTTTCCCCTCCATTCCGTGCTGCACCGCAACAAGGGCAAATCAGAAGTAACATAAACTGAAAGTTAGTTAACTGAAAAGTTTTGCGGACTGCACACCAGATAGCCAAGTTATAGACATAATCACCGAGGACAAATGAAAAGCAGAAAAGAAATGAAAAACTACTCACACACACACTTGACTATGTTTATTAACACACACACACACACCCACACACACCCACAGACACACACACACACTCACAAAACACTGAACTCAACTTTATGGAAATAGCCAAATGCAAAATATACAAGGGACAAGTGCATCTACATAAAAATACAACACACTGCTGCCTTTACCTTTACCGTTACCTATATCTTTACCGTTAGCGTTACCTGCACATTTGCTTGTCCTTGTCCTGTTTCTGGTCTCTGTCCGCGTCGCAGTCCCTGCTCCTAGTCCTCGCTGCGTCTTGGCCTTTGCCGTTCACCCCTGGCCTTGGTTGGTAGCTGCTGGTCGCCAAATAAAAGTCGATCATAAATATTTGCCTAACAACAAAGCGCAGCAAACTTAAATTAGCAGCCGAAAAACAGCGAACAGTCACGCACAGTGGGACACATTGCAGAAGATGTGAATCATCTTTAAAATGAAAACAAATATGGGCAACAAATGCATCGAAAGTATGAAAAGCTAATCTTGTTGGAATCATTATTCTATATTTCTGTGAACTGAAAAGCTAAAAACATATGGTGAGTATAACAATAGGCAACCACTGTGCGACGCCCAAATACGAGCTATAAAATGCAAATAACGAGCAAACAGCATCAACATCAGCAGCAGCAGCAGCAGCAGCATCAGCATCAGAATCCAGGCAAGACCATCTTGGTCTTCAAGATGATAAGAATGAGAACTTACCACAAGGAGTTCAGCGACAAGGCATCGAGCACAAAGCTCTCAGCTCCAGGCTCTTTGTGTTGTGTTTTGTGTGTGTGTGTGTGTGTGTGTGCGCGTGGGTGTGTGTGTGTGCATAAAAAGTTTAATGAAGATATTTGTTACAGTCAGTGCACCTTGAAATTGTTCTGCGGCAAGCAATGGTCACACTGCTGGTGGCAGCGACAGAGACAGGACACAGATTGAGAGAGCGAGAGAGAGAGAGAGAGAGAGAGAGCGAGAGAGAGAGAGGGCGCCACTTTTAGATTAGGTCAGGCAGACAATGAGAATGCCCTGGCAGGCACTGGCAATCATCTCATGTTCAAGTCTTTTGCAATTTTCGCAAATAACCATCCAAAGTTTCACAAGGACGTGTTCCTTAAAGCGTGTCGCCTAAATTTGCTGACACACTCAAATAAAACAAAACAAACAAAAATAAATAAATATCACAAAAAAATAAGCCAACAAAAATTGTTAAACGAAAACTATATTTAATTGTGATCACTTCAGGCGACATGTCTCGGAATATATCTGTGATTATAAAGCGTTTTTGTTCAAGTGGACTTAATTAATAAAAAATTGAATTTATGAATTTATTAATTAGTTAAATTATTTTTAGAAATATTATTAATAATCTAAAATCATTTTTCTAGAGTTGTTGTTATAAATATTAAACATTTATTCAGCTAAAAACATTTTGAAACATTTCTAAAGTTGTTTTCTGTTTTTATTTGTAAATTGGATGGATGGGTGTGCATAGTCGAGTGCCAGCTGCAGTGTAGGGTATTTCGATAGTCGCGTTGATTGCTTTTGTCACTTGGCCCTTGCAATGCAATTTTATTTTGTTGTTGTTGTTGTTGTTGTTGTCTTTTCCTTTTCTTTTTTTTTTTTGGTGAACTGCTTAGAAATCTGTTATACTCATATCCTGTTGCCTGGCAGCTGGTGCCTGTCTGCATGCCTGCCTGGCTACCTGCCACAGTTGCCCTGCCTCGCAGCCTGTGCTTGGCTGTTGGGCTGTTGGGATGTTGGGCTGTTTGGATGTCTGGTCGGGACTGAGTGCCAGAGACAGATTATCATCAGTGGGTCCAAGTTTATTAGTGTCATTAGATGCAGTCAAAGCGCACAGCGAAGCAGCACAAAACATTCGCAATTCGTCTAGCAGAGCTCTCTGTTCCGACTCATGTTTTACTTTGCTCTCTCTCTCTCTCTCTCTCTCTCTCTCTGTCTGTCTCTTTGTATTTCATTGTTTCCGTCTCGTTTTGTCGCCCTTTATTGCTTTGTGTGTGTCTGTTTCGAGTGTCTCTGCTTTTTTTTCTTCTGATTTTGTTTTTTCTTGAATGACTAACTGCAAATTAGTAGCTACTTCTGGCAATTTATCGTTCATTGTCTGGCAGAGCCTGTTGGCCGGCTCATTATGAATACCAGCTTCGTTTGAGACTTGCGGCTGGATAATGGAGCTGGAGCTGTTGGGCTGGGGGCTAGGGGCAGATCAGGTTGTTGCCGGGGTGGTTACACTCAATGCAAAAGTACTCGCACGCACGACACAGACCGAGTGCGTTTCTTTTACTCCGAGTTTGCGTATGTAATTCATAAATGTTGCATGCTCGTTACTTTTGGGCTATGAAATGGCAGAGGTACGAGCCACAAACATCGCCATTATAATATATTGTTGCATCTGCTTCTGCTGCTGCTGCTGCTTGTTATGAAAAGCAACTTCGTCTCAGTTTCCAATGTTTGACTCAAAGTTTGCCATACACAAAACAAAAAAAAATGAAAAAAATGTATTTAATTATTATTGCGTTATTTTTTTTTGTGTTTTAATGTGCGTCTTTTAATCTTCAAACTATTTTTCTTAAATTTCGAAAGCTAATTTCCGAATTTGGATTCATTTTGTTTAATGTGCACATTAAAACTTATTCTCATATCCGAAGACGGAAAGGAAAAGCTGCGCATCTTCTTAAGAATCGTGTTTCTGAAAAGTCGAGTTGAGATTATCGATTTAGTGTTTATTTTTTGTCAGTGTGTGTGTGTGTGTGTGCGAGTGTGTGTGCGAGTGTATGTGTTTTGCTATGTATGTGTGTGTTTTGGTTCTGGCAACCTAATTTTTAGGTTTACGTTCAGTTTTAATGGGCTTGGAGCAAACGGTGACAGCAGCAGCATCCTCAACAACGAACATCGCATATATGATATGTGTGTGTGTGTGTGTGTGTCTGTGTCTGTGTGTATAGGTAGGTAGGTAGATAAATTATAGGGAGAGCCGGCGCCGCTCAAGCTCATCAACATCAGCAGCAGTAATAACAACGAAAGCAACAAAAATGAGAACCGCCAACTAGTTTGAATGCCAGCACTGCTGCTCCTCTCAGCAACCTATACATGCTCCGCCTACCACCCACCGCCCACCGCCCATCGCTCTAACCCCCCATATCCCCATTCCCTGCACGTCTAGTGTTCGCCAGCATTTCCTAGCTCCCTTGCAAAAAACCGCTCTCAAAACAATTGTTTCTTGTTTATAGCCCGAGGCGCAATTTTAAATTTAGTGCTCCTCAACAGCGGCGTTTTCGTTTCGGTTTCACGACGCTTTTGGTTTTGGTTTTGGTTTTGGTTAGGTTAGGTTTTTCTTTTATTATTATTATTATTTTGTTTTAATTTCTCTTTATATATTGCATGTTTGTATGTACATGTATTTATGTATGTGTATCCGTGTATGTATGACCTCCATGTATATAGTCTACTCGCAGTATTTTTGCAATCCCATGGGGCTTATTAGCTGTAAAAAGATCCGATTGCAACGGTCAAAAGGTCACACGGCGTTACATAATTGCACATAGATATCATTTACATACAAACAAATACAATTCAATTTTTATTCCACTTTGATTATGCCACAATTACAATACTCTTAACACTGGCCAAAAAACACAGAACATATTTGAGAGCTGCCATTTGTAGGTGTTTCTACTGTTAGACAGATAAATAAAATATGTTATATATAATAATATATAATAAATATACATATATATATATATATATATATCATTTTTGACAAATCAGTTTGTGGGGTTTTCTACTATTTATAGAAATTCAATTTGAGTTTGCAAATTTCCATTTGATTTTTGTACATTTTTATGCAAAATTTAAAAAGGACAGCAAAATTGATGTTAAAATTTCATTATTCGTTAATTGACGCATTAAACTAAATTAAGCGTATTTTTCTATTGTGCATTTTACACTGAAACCAATCGAAGTATGTTTTAGCTGGGAATTTCACTCAGGGAAACTGAAGCTTTGAACAACGCCAATCAGCATCATTAGAAATTTGTCAGCTTTCCATTTGCGATACTTAATAACTGAAATTAGTTTTAATAATTATGAAACGGACACAGAGAAGTAAGCAAATCTCACTTCTGTCTGACAACAACAACAACAACAACAACAACAACAACAACAGCAGCAGCAATTTGATAGCTATATTCTCCAATTTGAAATCTGATTTTCGAGCAATCAATCTTTTTGCAGTTGTTAAAAGTTGTTAATTATTTTATACGAAATATTTCCAGCTTCTTTGTACTTAATCTAATCGGAGTTGAGTAGAAAGTAGAGGCTTTTAAAGTCGGTGTCGCCCTCAGATTTTCTGTACGTACGTAGTTTAATGTTCAGCGTTGATGCCACGAGTATTTTATGGCCGTTCCTGCTTCTGTTGCCCCCACATATGAAACGTAAACTTTAGTGTGTTTGCAGTTATTGTAATTGTTGTTGTTGTTGCTGTTGTTGCTGTTGTTGTTGCTGTTGTTGTTCTGGTTGTTACTGATGTTGCTGTGGTTGTTACTCTTGTTATTGTTGCTGCCACTAGCCGGGCACATTAATAGTTCGTTTAGTATGCAGAGTAAACGCTCGCGGTGCCCAAAATGAAATTAACGTCAAACAAACTGCTCCACGTCGAACTTTTATGATGTACAAAATAGTTGTCATACCCTGTGGGCGAGCACACTCACCAGCGAGCATATTGGTTGACTTTGATCAACTGAACTGATTAACAACAATTCCAATGCAATTTGTTGGGCAAATTCTGTTTTAGAAATCATTACTCTCGTGCCAAACTAAATAAAGGGTATGTTGAATTCGAGCACATTTGAATTGTATGTTTTTTATGGCTATTGTCTAACTATTCACTACATATGTACTGTATATACATGTACATATGTACTCAATAAATATAATCGAATATCATCGAACTGTGAATGCCAAGTTTTACTGCCAAACAAATGTTTGGCCATTTTTTTCAGCGCAAATCGTGGCTCAAAGAGGCAGCCAAGTTTGTGTCGTTGTTGTTGTTGTTGTTGTTGCATTAAGACTCATCCATTTGGTTGACTTGACATTTGATCAAATGTTGTCTGCTTATTGCCAGCTGGCATGCAATGGAAGAGCGGCGACTTCAGCTATGAAACTATTTAGACGCTGATCACAAATGCCATAACAACAAAAGGCATAAGTGGCTCATATAAAGCTTAGCGAACACACACAAAAAAACTGAAGTAGTAAAATAGCCTCAGGCAGCGGCTTTAACGCTCTTAAAATGCTGCCACAGACACACACAGACACACACACACACACACAGATACACATATAAAGACAGGCACGCAGCGAGACAGCGACGAGTGAAAATGACTTCCGTTTCCTGTTCATTAAATTAACCAAAAAGAAAGCGTAAGGGATACTATATATATATGTATGTACACACAACATACACACACCCGAACACACACACACACACACAAACATACAGCTATCGTCACACAAATAGCACAAATTTTAGGACAAAAAATACGGCAAAAACTTTTGAAGCCTTGTATAAGAAGCGCTTCCAATGCACTAATAAGACTGCAATTTTATTTAGTTATTTTTTTTTTCGTTTAGCCCAAAAAGTCTTTAAGCCAAGTGCATATTGTGCTTGCTAGAAAATATAAAATGACAACGTCAAAATTCAATTTATGAATCGGAAGCTACCTCGAATTACGAGCTCAGTACTCCAAAGTTTGTGCAGTGTGTTTCTCAAATGTGAATTGTGTATAAAGTAATTATTGTTATATACAAAAATATATGCAAAAACTATGTACAAAAAACTATATACAAAAACTACATACATTAATTTTATGTGATCTTATTTGTTTGACAAAAAAAAAAAATGGTCAACAGTTTAGCAAAAAGCATGAATTTTAATATAATTTTAAAGTGAATTCGTGCTATTTGCATGACCACAGCTGTACGCACATATTTACACACATACATAAATGTGTACATATGTACATATGTACACACATATAGTCGTCAGATTTGAAGCACTGAATACGAAATTGCTAATACTGAACACTCATCGTTTTGGCCACATAACGTGCCCAAAAGCGAGAGTCAACTAAGACGCCTCATTTTTGCTTACTTAGCTGTCGTTACACAATTTCACCTACCCGCCCTCCCCTCTCCCATTCCCATCTGTCTCGCACGAATATTCACATATGCTCACACACACACACACGCACACACTGCAAAAACTTTGGCCTCGCTAATGTATTCAAAAGATATCGCAGTGCGAGCCATAGATACAGCTCGAGATTCTCGCCAGTTTCAATTGTTGCTTTGCCTGTTGCTTTTGCCTTTTTGCCTGTTTTTTTTCGCATTTGTTTTTTTTTTTTTTATTTTTTGGCCACACACTATCGTCGCATCGTCACCTACCCTCCCCGCCCTGCCGCCACACTTCCCTCGCACGCACACCGCAATGTGAATGACCCTTTTGTCGCCGACAGTCGTTTCTTGTGCTTATTTTGAACAACGATTTTTGCAAGCTTGTTGGTAAAAAAATAAAAAAACAAAACAAAAATAGATATTAGAAAATTCACACACTCATATCTGTGTAAGCGGAGACCTCGAGCCAAAGGGGGGGGGGGCAACAAAAAAAAAACTGTAACTCAAACTGGCCAAGATTCGCTGATCTATTGAAATAGCCCAGGCAATATGTGTGAGCAGTTAGAATATCGGTGCTACCAATGTGGCCTGCATTCATTTTTATGGCTTCCGATTTCGTTTTCAATTTCAAATCGATGTCGTTTTGAAATCGAAACCCAGAAACACCAGGCTACGCAAAGTGTTGTAAAGACGGGGAGAAATCGACATTTCTACACACACACTCACACACACTCACACTCACACACACACACACACACAGAGCCATTGTTCAGATGCAGCGATTTATTAACATATACAAACTTAAGGCAAGCTGAAGAAATGATTGATTCAAGCGTGACATTAAAAAAATTAGAATAATAATAATACCACAATGCAAAACAACATTAATTAAATAAATACTTTGTGTGGAAAGTTCGAACAAAATAAGCAACTTGGATATGCTTTCCCTCTACTACTATTTGAATGGGAAAAAACGGGAAAATTATTTGGAAAACCGAATTCCTGCAGGGAAACATGATTAATGAAATGATGAAACCATCAATGATGGGCTTGCTAGAGATATTATATTCAATTCTATATCACATTCAAACTGGGCCTTGCTAGATGTTTCTGATAATGGTCAAGTATTGCTGTAATCCCTTGTCTTTACGCAATCCCAGCAGCTGTTGGTCAGACCAGTCACTAACGACTTTGGCAGCTTTTCCCTTGTCCGGCACAACGGTAGATAAGTAAATAAGCGATCGTGACTGAAAATTGTAAGACCTACACGAATGAAAAAATATGAAAATGCTGCCAACAAAACTCGCATATCATAAACTGCTCGATTGAACAGAAATAAATATTCACACATACATGTACATGTATAAACACATAGATAAAATCGAAGCAAGCTGAGCAGATAATGCAATAAAGTATCAAAAATATGCATCTACGTGAAATATATAGCGAAATTGAAATAACATTTGAATAAACCACAAATTGGTGACACCAAAGAGTGAGTCAGTGTTGAGCATGCTCGACTTAAGTATGCCCTGCAAGCAGATTTATATACACCAACAATAGTTACAATTTCACTTTGAGCTTATCTTCAGAAGTCGTCAGCTATGAACACCGATATCTTTTGATATTTAAGACATCTGATGATCTGATGATGCCTGCGGAGATCAACTCAACTTAATTATAACTTCACTTCGCGATAATCCAGCTGTGACTCAGTTGGCGAGGATCCGGGTTCGGATTCCAGGCTAGTGTTTTTTTTTTTTTCGTTGTTGCAATCACTATGCGAAAGGTTAGGCTAATAGTTAATAATGTTATGGGGAATTAATTGATGACGGGGGCGATTGATCATGTGATGCTTTATGAAATTGCTTTGATTACCTTCGCTTCTCGTGACTAGTGCCGTTTGATGATGATGCGTTTGCAAATGTTACTGGGTATGCTAGACTGTTCGTTCAACTAACGATAGGCGATATCAAGCATATATGTATATATAGTTAGTGGTATTTGCCAGTCGATAGATTAGTTTCTAGTTTGGGGGTGTCGTCGCAGCTTGTCATGCCGAGGACAAATTCGCTTTTAATTTGTTTTGTTTTACATGATTACATGATGCCATCATCATCATCATCATCATCATCACCATCATCATCATTTGGAGTGGGCGTGGCAACGGGAATATGACCATCAAACCGTATTAAACAGCTGCTAGAGCAGTCATCATTAATAATTGAATTTTTAGCTATTTCTCAAAATGCTTGCCAAAAAAAAATGTCACCTGCAATTGCCATTTCAAATATTTATTTGATTTGCTAAAAAATGAGCAACGTGTGCATAAATGTACGTGCGTACATACATATACATATGTATATGTATATGTATGTGACAACTGCAGAATACTGTCTAAATATTGTACTTTGCAAAATTCACATTTGAATGTGTTTTCGTATTGTGTGTTTTCAATTGAACATCTGTTGTGCAACAACTGCAAAAGAAATATCCAATTTATCTTTATTTTGAGAGTTTCGTTTTTGAAATTCAACTTTCAATAAACATGTTCGGTTTTTTCATGGTGTCCCATTCCGGTTTTTGTGTAAGTAAAGTATCAAAATTCAGATATTATTCTTTCAAGTAGATTTATTATTATTATTATTAGTGTTTATCTACGGAATTTTCATTTTCAAGTAATGAAAATACATAAAGCAAGCAAATACTAATTGAAATGGACACCAGTCACCAGACGCGCTGGTCAAACTGTAAAGAAAAGTTATCATTATTTTGGGGAGTGCTGGTTCCACTTGGAGGAATCGTCATTTAGCAGATTTTCCGGCATTATGTCTTGTCGATTTACCTCCTTAAGGGTGTGTCGACTGTCGAACTACAACACACAGCAGACAACAGCAGACAACAGCAGACAACAGCAGCAGCAGCAGCAGCAGCTCAACAGCAACAGCAACAATGACAATGGCAGCAGCAATAGACACCAACAGCAGACAGCGGCAACACTTCATTTCAGTTGCTGTCAGTCCATCAGTTCATCATTTGCTTTGCTTGACTTTCACTTTGACGCGTTTTTCCTCAGTGCGCTCACTAATTTTCCGGATGCAGTTCGTTCTGTTTTTTTTTTTTGTTTCTTTCTTTTTCTTTTTCTGTTTTTTTTTTTGGGGTTTTATTTTCAGTTGCCCGCATCATTGCAACTTCCTTGTTAGACAAAGTTTTCCTGTCTCTCCCACACCATTAGCCCGCAAATAATGGCAATGACCCTTGGCCATTGGGCGCCCCCCCCCTCCCCCCCCCAAGACATAAAATTCCGCTTTGTGCACAGCATTGCATTTGGTTGTACATGTTTTAAAATAAGTTAAAGAAAATCAACTTAATGTCAATCGGCATTTAATGAGAGAAATGAAAAATGTATTTCAAATGTAATTCAAAAAAGTATCAAAATTGTTTGTGTGGAATTGTTTGGATACTGAACCCGTTCAAAATTGTTAATTGCACAGTTGGGACTTTGGGAATTTGGTGATGTGCTTTGAACAGGTGTTTAAATCGACTTAATATTAAATATATTGATGTGTTCAAAGTATCTCGAAGTCAAAGTCTAGACTGAAGCAATTTTATGGCTTGAAATTGTGTAATTTCTAAAATTACAAAAACATGCTTGACATCCAATAAGTTCCTTAATGTTTGCATGAGTATAATGCTGATATTGGCATTCAATTTCAGCTTTTGACTTTAACTCCACAAAATAAATATCGAAGTGAAATGAAATTCATTTGAGACGTGTCTCGTTTGCAACTGTTGCAGTGAGAAAAAACGCCACTTAAACTATTATTATTGCTTTTATTATTATTATTATTATAATAATAAGTATTGGTATTAGTATTAGGATTGTTATTGTTGTTGCCATTTCGTTGGTTCGTCCGTGGCTCAACTAATCTGCTAGCTGTTCCACTGATTTGATTGTGATTAATGGTCTGACCCACTGCCTCCGGTCCCCAGTGACGAACCCCCTGCCCCCCACAATATCCACAACTCCCGCTCTGGCTGCTGTGCCATTTGAATCTATTATTTCGATTTCCAGCTTCATATCAAATGCTTTTTCCTCCACCCTCCACCCCCCACCTCATCATCCACAACCCGCACTTGCCACCACTGTGCACTCCCTCTGCTGGCTTTTAATTTATAGTCCGCCGTCACATATCGCATGACATATGCCATACACTAAGTGTGTATATTCGATATATGTATGTACACTCGCAATCCAAGTGGGAAAGAGTCTGACCCAGAGAGAGAGAGAGAGAGATAGAGAGAGAGAGAGAGAGAGAGAGAGAGAGCGAGAATAGTGCTCGAGTTACCAGCAACAGTGTAAAAAACAAAGAAGGGCTCGCTCAAAGGCATTCGATGCCAAGCACTGCCTAAAGGGTTGCCAGCCGTCAATGCCGTCACTCGGTCAGTTAGTCCATCAGTCGGACATGGCTGAGTAGGTGTGTATGTGTGTGTGTGTGTGTGTGGGTGGGGTGCATAGTTCAAAGGGTCTCGCGCACCTGATGAACCGACCCCAGGCAGAAGCATAGCATAGCAAATTGAGTGCACAAAAAAGGATAATCGTGACGAAGAAATCGAAAAGGTTTTTTGCATGTTTGTATGTCTGCACAACAATAAGAACATCAACAACAACAAGACAATCAACAACAATAACAACAGCAACAACAACAACAACAACAACAGCAGCAGCAACCAAACAAACAGTGTCGAGCAAATCGAAGATTTCGCCTTGAACATTTTTGTAATATTCCAAAGGCAAGATTAATGCACACACAAACTGATGAAATGTACAAGTTTTATCCAGTATCCGACCATAAGATACCCTCACTCGCATTATAACTGTTGACTCCAAGTTACCTCAGTTTCCAAAATATTAAAAAATATACAAATTCGAATTGCAAATATTATTATTAAATGTTTTCTCTTTAAATATATACCAAAAATTATTCAAGAATTGCTGTCTGTAATTCTGTTAAATCGTATATACCCCATTTAGTGGCGGTGACAGAGAAGCAAAAAGGGATTTCTGCGCTCTTGGTGGACTTAGTCCTGAAAATTGAATTCAAAGCCGTAAAGCGGCACACAAACACCTCTAACGAATACAAGCAACAACCAAGAGCGACAACAGCAGCAACAGCAACAACAGCAGCAACAGCAGCAACAGCAACAACAGCAACACCAAAAACAACAGCAACAACAGGCACAAGAACACGATAAAATACAATAAAAATGTTTGCCATTGTCGCACAGTTGAGCAAACTGAACAACATTCGAATGCGAGAGACTGTGAGCTATCCATGTCCGTAGTCCGTATCAGTATCCGTATCCGAAATTTCCGTGTTACCCATATCAGTATTCAATTGGCCTTGCTCCGGGCCAAGTGCTGGGTGATGAGTGTGTCGAGAGGGCGAGGTGGTTTTGGGTTTGGGGGGGACGGATTCAGATAGGCATGGGGCATGTGGCTGTTGCAGGATAGGGTAGTAAATTGCGTAGCAACAGAATGGTTGGATATTTACCTGTAATGTGATTTGCTGCTCTTGCAAATGTAATAAATAAATAAATGAAAATGTTACCCAATTGATTTATTATGGCTGCTGCTGTATGTTGCTGCTGTTGCTGCTGTTGCTGTTGTTGCTGCTGTTGCTGTTGTTGCTGTTGACATTGTTGCTGCCTCTTATTGTTACATGACTTAGTAGTACATCAATACGATGCTATACGCTCAATGTACATCTGTTCATGCATACACATAACTATTGCCATCTCGCTCTTTGGCCGAATTTTCATCAGTTCCAAAGGTTACAGAAAACGCAGCAACAAACAAAAAAAATGTATATAAAGTATATAGTTATGTATATATATATATATATATATATATATATATATATATATATATGTGTATATGCAGCACAATGCAAAAATCATATAAACTTCACCCATTAACACCATTTGTAGCCCTCATTATACACTGCGAATTGTTGTTGTTGCCACAGCGAGTCAAAAAAGCGAGTGTTTAACCCAAATTACACACACACACACACACACACTCATACTAAACAACAGAGAGAGAGAGAGAGAGAGAGAGAGAGAGAGTGAGAAAGAGAGAGACGCACTGCAAATGCTTAAGTAAGAAGACCAAAGTGGCCGAATGTAAATAAGTCGTGACTACAAGAAACAAAAATAAAAACAAGGAATAACGCTAAGCATAGAACAAGCCACAAAGCGCCGCAAAAAGACACCTAGCAAAGAGAGTCACAAAAAAAAGCCCCCCCCCCCAAAAAAAAATGAAGCTGCCACAAAATACGCTTGTTCAAGTTAAGTGCGGCGGCACCAAAAAGTCAGCTTACCTTTTTTTTATACCCTGTAAACCTTAAAGCTGGCCAAGTTGTGTATTCGAGTGAATTAAATACAGTTGGGTGTGTTTTCGTTGTTGGTGCAGTGGAGTACAGGGTAGCTGTTAGTCGGGCACATTTTCTTGTTGTGTTGTTGGTATTTCTTTTGGCAAAGCCATTGAATTTGTCCCACAATTTATCACACGCAAATGTGGCGCAGCTCGCATTCGAGTCAAGTTAGCCGCAAAGCAAATCCGGTCAAAAGAAGAAGCAGAACTTACGGCCAACTAAAGAAATTTTGCTGACTAGTCGGCCAGCTAACCCGCTGGCCGTTGGCAATGACGACTCAAACTAAGCACGACCTCAACACATATATGTATATATATATATATATATATAACTGATAAAGCAAATGATGCGAAGCAGCACAAAAACTGCAATCAGTTTGATGTGCAGTTACTGTCATACCATGTGCACATTAAATGGGTTAAAATAAAATTATGGCCAAAACAAAAAAACAAAAAGGGGAAAAAACCGAAGGCAGCATCTCTGATGGCACCTTTGCAAATTTGAATAAAAGAATTTTGTAATTAAGACAAGATTAACTGCAAATGTAAGTGGCAATATTAAGTGAAAATTTCAAATGATAAATTCTTGGTCATCTACTATGATTTGAGAGAGAGAGAGTATTGTATATATATATATATATATACATATATCTTGTCTCTCTGCAAGAGTCGCTGTCGGATTGAGGATTTGAAGTCATGTTTCCCAGCACAAATTTCACAGGTAGCATTATTCCCAAAACGACAGATTTCGTTCCAGACTATGGCTAGTTAAGTTAGGTGATTACTTAATCTATAATGTAATGCCAAGAGATTGATAAGTATGCTCAGACTATATCTGTTACTTGTGGTAATATCGTTTCTCTCTTCGTTCCTAAGCTTTGCCACAAAAATGCTTCCGGTCCGGTTAGGGGCCTCTCTGCCCCCATTCCCACCAGCTGGTCTGTCTCTTCATCACATACACCTGCATATTTCATTTATATTTTTCTAATTAAATAATTTAAACACGTGCACAGGCCTGTTATTCGTCTACACTTAAATCAATATGCAATTTGTGATTTATACACACACACACATTTTGCATAGGCTTAAATGCTAGCTGGCTGGCGGCCTGAGGGCCTAAAGCCTATTCAAATTTCGTTATTTTTCGCTGAACGTTAAAATATCGAAGAGCAGAATAAATAAATAAAAAAAACAGACGCCAAAAGAATTTGCCATAAATACTTTTCGCATTGTGGCGCCGCATATTCAAATTTCATACTTTCATACTTTTAAGTATATTTTATGTTATTATTTTTATTTTTTATTTTTTCTTATCATAATTTTCATTCTGACATAATGCGCACCTGATGCCGTGAACGGCTGCATGGCAAATTGGCCGTCACTTTGGGTGTTGTCTTTCCACCACCGAAGAACCAGCAGAGAACCACACCGCCGCACTGTCCGCCAAGCAGCACACCACATAGCATTCAAAATGCGCACCCCTCATCCCCCCCTTTCCGCCCCATCGTTGGTTTTCAGCGCTCACATTAGCACGGCTTTGAGAGGTGCGCAATAAATCCAGCTCAAAATGATTTTCGGGGAGATGAGGCTGCGGCTGCGGAAGGGCGGGGTAGTCATGTCTAAGGCTGGCATGGAGATGGGCGCATGATTGGCTCTCGCAGACCAACTTCCCTCACCCTCTGTATGACTAACTCGCACACCCCTCTCACCAACGGTTGCACAATTTCAATTTCAAGTTATGATGACGTCCAAAATGGCTCCACCAATTTCCACGACCCACGCTGGCGGCCTTAATGAAAACGGACAGGTGCGTCAGGGGGCCGTAACAAGGTCCTCCATTCGCCGTTCGCCACTTTTGCCATGTTTTCGCGTATTTCCCATATCCCCGTATCCGTTGAGGGACTCTTTTTTTTTGTGTTTTGTGTGCTTTGCGGCTGTCATTCCGCCATTTTTTCCACTGGGCCCCGGTAATGACTCGGCCTAAATTGAAAATTTCCAATTCAAGCTCGTTGCTGGATTTTCGAATTGTGGGAAATCAACGCCGGTTTCGTTGGCAACGCATCTACAGCCCATTTCCCTCCACACACAGATTACTGCATAATTACAATCACTTTTGCCATTCATTTGGTTCTGAAACACATTTTCACACATTCTTCACAGAATAAGTTTTTTTCTCACTATTTTCGTTTCAATTTGACAACTATTATTTTCAATTAGATAAAATTGTTTCCTTTGACTTCAATTTAACTAACAAAATTGAACAAAATTTTCATAAATATTTAATTAACGCCTTCTGTCGTTAATCAAATTTAATAAGCAAAACCAAAGTTGTAATTAATTATTTGAAAAAAAAGAGTTATTTTGAGTTTAGCAATTTCCACGCAATTTGGTTTTAGCTGCAGAAAACTTGAAATGAGCAATTTCGAGTTAAAGAAACTTGATAAATATTACATACATTTGGGATACTTTGCGCCAGCGACGAATTTGTAGATATCATTAGATTTGCAAATCCAAGAAAGAGTTTACACACATTTGAACTGGAGCCAGCAAAAAAGATATTTGTATCTGGAAGTTAGCATTACTTTAAGTCCATCATCTGTCTTTGGGGCAATGTCTCCACGGGCCTATGTGTATTTTCTGTCTGTTGTATGTTGTGTTGTGTTGTATTTTTTATTTTTTATTTTTTTGCATTACTGTTTGTTTGCTTGTTTTCCCCATTTTTTTTTTGAGCACGTTTTCCTTCCTCTTTCTTTGCTCTTTCGCCTCCTTGCCGCATCTATAAGCTAACGACTGCGTGTGTGATGAACTTTTGTGTGTGAAAACAGGTTTCACTGATTTTCAATTTCAATTGTCTTTTAAGTTCAGTGAGAGAAACAGAGAGAAACACAGTTAGAAATGATGTGAATGTAATCGAGAGCGAGATGGTATGCATGCGTGTGTTTATATATTTATATGTGTACACATATGTATATATATGTATATTTGTATGTATGTATTTGTGCCATTTTTATTTGCGCACATTAGCAATTTCTTTTGTTGACTGCCTGCCGTCGACGACATCGTTTGTCTGTCTGTCTGTCGGTTGGTTCGCCAGCCCGCACTCTCCGCCCGCTCGACATCCGCTCGTCGCCGCTCGCCTTTCCTACTCTACGATTGCTCTGCCTCTCACCCTCTCCGCATCTAGCTGCCTCTCCTTTGCCACCTGAGTCGTCCGTTATTTCGTGGCTTCTTTGTGGTCTAATTTTCCACTTTGATATGAAGTACAGCTGCCCAATGCCACCACCCATGCACCACACAAGCTCCTACTCGGCTCCCTTGCTCCTGCTCCTCCACTCTCCACATATCATATGCTGCTACTTATGATGATCTTTGCTGCCATTGTATTTTATTGTGCCTCATTTTTTTTAATACATTATTATTATTTTGATTTTCGCTTTCGCTGCTTTCGCTGCTTCTGCTGCTGCTTCTGCTGCTGTCGGCGTCGCAGTCGCTGCGTGCATTTCATTTGTGCCTTAATTTAATGTAATCTTCACAATGTTCTATTTTTTTTTTTCTCTCTTTTTTTTTTTGCTTTTTATTTATACATTGCGTTTGCGTTTCGCTCAAATTTGGATGCGGTAATTTCTTTAACGGTCCGCTTTTGTTCAATAAATACGTCATTTATTACTCGCCATTGTGTAATGCCTAATGTTGCGATAATGGCCAAGAATGAACACTGAACACTGAACTCTGATGTTCGCCGTTATACTCTGGACGTACTCAGTCGATGGGGCAAATGATCGACTGCAGCATACTCTGCATGTTTCGTGTGTTTCGTTCCATTAGAATTATTGAGCTAGTCTCTTAATTGAAGACACGCGCAATGTGTGTAATGAACAAATTTGAAGTATTCCAATTGCGCATTAATTAATCCAAGTATTTCTTGTCTTTCTCATTGCAGGATTGTGGACGAACTTCAATTGTAATGGAAATACAACAACAACAAAGTGCAGAAATCCTTTTTTTTTGTGTTGACTCTCCCCTGTCACCCACACCCACACGAACACGAACGCACACACAGACAAAGACAGACACCCACACATACATAAAGTGCAATATTAATTTTAATTTTTGAATGCTGATAAAAAAGTTGACGACGTTGCCGCCCGCAAAGGCGACAGCAAAAGTTCACATAAAACGGCAAAAAGTTTTTCAATTATTGTAAAAAGTGTTAAAAGCGACGACCGAGCCAAAAAGAGACTCACGCTGACAGCGAGATTGAGACCGACTGTTGCAGAGAGAAAGAGATACAGAGAGACAGAGAGAAAGATAGAGAGAGAGAGAGAGAGAGAGAGAGAGAGAGAGCAAGTTGTTGACAGTAATATGTAGTCGTATTATCGCACTGGGAAAAGGAGAACGTTGCAAAGATTTCATAAATATTCATATCTGCATCTGTTTCTCTTACGGAGAAAACCAATTTAATTGCGTCAATTCAATTTTCGTTGAAGCAAAAATAGCAAAAAAAAAGAAAAAACAAATAATAAAAAAAAATACCCACAAATTTTTAAATATCGTTAATTGTTTCTGGGTCTATTTTTCCCTTTTTTTTTTCCTATAATTGGTTTGCGTTACAAAATTATAATCCTTAATTGCTATTGTTTTGAAAATGTAGAAAGAGTGAAGCGATTTGTAAGAAGTGAAGCACAGCCGCCGCTTAGCGTTGGAAAGTGTGTAAAGGCGCCGTAAAAGTTGCCACAGAGCACAAACAAAGAAGAAAAAAATTTAAAAAAAAAACATAAACAAATAAAAACACAACAATAAACTAAAAAGAGAGCAAACAAGAAACAAATAACTGACAAGTGGCCAAAGACAACGCCAAAATGAATCCGAGGCCCGTGGGCATTGGATTCGGATGCGGCCGCAAACCACCCAACAATGCCAAGATGCGTTCCCGATGGCCGCCACCACCTGCACCACTATTGTCATCAGCAGCAGCAGCAGCAGCAGCAGCAGTGACACCAACAACACTATCAGCGACAACGACAACTGCAATGGCAGCGACAAAAACAACAACAACAACAAAAAGAATTAGACAACAAATGCAACAAAATCAACAAGATCAGCATCAACACAGCAATCATTGGAGCAGCCCACGCCCACAAATGAGCGCCCTCTTCGTACTCCTACTGACAATTGTAGCCATCAACAACTTGGACAGCTTCCTAACCCCGGCAACGGCAACCCTGCTCGGCGAGGCGCGACTTCGACAGAGTCCAACAGGTATGTTCCACAACTTCTAAGATCGAAATCTATCTTTGAATATTCATAAAAATTGTCAAGATTTGCTTAAGCAAAGCAAACCATAATTTACTTAACTGAAACCAATCCAATTTTTGGATACATTATGTATGCAAAATGCAAAATTTATATTCATACACTACTCGCTACTTGAAAAGGACAATCAATCTTCAATCTGTTGTCTTCCGTCTGCTGCCCGCACATCAAGTGTGGCAAAAACACATTTTTCATTTCTAATTTAAGTATATTAAGTTCTGGAGGGAAAATTTAATGCTGGATCAGTAAATATTAACCAAAACGGTTTAGACAAAAACCAACAAAATGCGGAGCCTTCTTTGGATGGGATATTTTTAAGAAATCAACTTTTTAAAAAGAAGAAAGAAACTACGTAAATAAGCTAATTATATTCATAAATATAAAATAGATTAAAAATAAAATCAAATTTTAGTGGTGCGTCGGCAAACAGATTTTTGCAAATAATTTTATGATATCGAGCTCCAAGACTTTTATGCTTTTCTGCTCATTTTTCCATGGTATGGCTTATAAATAAAAACAATGGCTAAAACATGACGGCTCAGTTTGACATTTTGGTACAATCTTGGCAGCAAATAGTTCTCGAAAGTTAAGAAAAAAATGTTGGTTGTCTTAGCATTCTGCTTTCAAGTTATGACCAATTGTAAATTGGACTACATGGTGATCCATTCAAGGGGCGTGGTAGTGGAGTGTGTGTATACGTAAAGGGAAAGGAGAGCCACAAAAAGTTTGCATAAAACTTCAAAAAAAAAGGAGGAGAAGAAATCCATTTGGGAGAGTAGAGTTATGCAACAAATATGTATAGAAGAAACACACATACATTGCTAGATGGAAAACTTAAACAAATTTGAACTTTTTTTTGGCCAAATGTGATTCTCTGGCTGGATGCCATTGCACCTTAAACCATTCGCCAAGTTGAGTTGCCATACCAACCAGCAAGCATTTCACGGCTGGCAAGGAGAAATCAAAAGAAATTGCTTTGGATATTTCAATACTCGTTGAAATACATGCAAACTAGTTTCGTAATGATTTTGAAAATTAGCTTAAAAAATATGGAATTTAACTTGGCTTCAGCCATTTAGTCAGTTAGTTGATAAAAATACACACTACAAATCAGATAAACTTTAAGTTTTATGGCAAATTGATTATGCCTTCCAAGAGTGCACCAGAAGCAAAACAAAAAGTTGACTAACACCCGCACACGCACACACACACACACACACATACACACACACACACTTGAACACACATGCCCGCACACACACTCAAGCAAGAGTTCTTCACAAGAGTCGATGGCAAAAGTGCGGCAAGTTTGTTTTTGCCTTGGCTCTCCCTTATAATTTTTATTATTATTATTTTTTGTTCGTTTTGTATTTGCCTCTTGTTGTTGTTGGTGTTCTTTTTATTGTTGTTTTCATTGTTGGCTGCTGCCTGAAATTATGAATCAGGAAGTCTTAATAAGTGCAATTTCAAGTCGTTAGTCACATAGAGAGCTCTCGGCACGTCTTGGCGAGAACAACAGACTGGCGACTACATTTAGCTATAGTTGTTGCTCTTCTTCTTGCCACACACACAGACACACACACACACACACACACACACATATATATATTTATATGTATGTTTGTGAAATATGCGGGGGCGTCGTGTTGCAGTTGCCGTTGATTTTAATTAAGTGAAACGTTTAATGTGCGCCACAGATTTGTGTGTTCGCGCCCTTGATGCCGGCGCTGCCGTCCTGGGGTGTTGGTTGCAACGGGGAGTGGCGGGCAGGAGGAGGGGGAGGAGGTCGCTTTTCAGTCAGGGGCAATAACTTTATGGCGAGACACATGTAGCGTAAAAATGCCACAGTAGTGATCAAATTGCTTTAAGTGGATCTTTAAAACAGTGGCTTGTACTGTCGCACACTTATGCATGCTGCATACACAGTAAAAAAAACAACGCATAGTTATTTAAATCAATTTGTTTACTCCGTCTGCTTACTCAATTTCAATAATATTTATATGTAATATCACACAAAATGTTTAATAATTCGTTTACAATTAACAAAGCTAAAATAATTTGAAGTAATTCTTCATTTTTTAATTATTTTTTTAAATCGTTTCGAATTCTGTTTAATTAATTGTCAAAATTTTAATTCTAATAATCGATGGGGACAACAATTTGAAGTATAGTAGAAAGATGCAACAAATCTGAAATATATATTGCTAGTTGCACCCACCAAAAAGGCACGCCCACCAAATGAAGCACTTATCTCCCGCAAGGCACCTCCTTCAAAGATATATAAAAAACAAAATCGAAGTATTTCGCAGTTAGTTGTTTGTTTATTGCTATAGTTTTCAGCTATTGAATGAAATATCAATAACAATTCATGATCTCCACTTGCATTAAGATTATTTATAAGTTTCAATTTTGTTTTAATTCAATCACTAAAACCAAACTACTTCAAATTGTTTACTGTGTAGACGCAAGACAGTCATGCGGTAAGCGCCTGACTTGAGTTCTCTTCATAATCATATATGTATTTATATATATATATATATATATATATATATTGTTGATTGAGCCCAGCTGAGTTTAGTGCAAGTGGAAGGGTCCTTAATACAGTCAGTCAGTCAATCAGTCAATCGGTTAATCAGTCAGTCAGTCAGTCATGTGACAGAGCAGCGTGACAAACAACCAGTCAAAGTGTGCAGTTTTTCTCATTTCCCCATTTTGACGTTGTTTTCCTTTTCCTTGTGCTTCATGCTGCTACTGGTGATGCCTCTGCTGCTGCTGCTGCTGCTGCTGATGTTGTTGTTGTTGTTGTTGTTGCTACTGCTGCTTCGTCAACAATCAAATAGCAACACAACGTCATTTAATGCAATTTGCTGATTGCGCTCTATGCTGTTATTATTGTGCTCCTCTTGTACAAAGCTCCGCTGTACCTTTTGACATTTGAGCAGAGTGTTGAACAGACCTGACTATGCACTCTATATCCCCCCCACCCACCCACCCGCCCCTTTATCCCTCTATCTCATTCTCTCTGACACTCACATCAATACCTATCTCTATCCGTCTTACTCCAGCATGCACATGTCTGTTGCATGGGTGGCTGGCGCCAAAGAGCAAAAGGCAAAGAGAAGAAATGACTTTAATGACATTTAATAAACAACACAACAATAACAAAAATCACTGCTAGACACATGAAGAGAGAGCGAGAGCGAGAGAGATAGAGAGAGAGAGAGAGAGGCATAGGCAGAGGTGGAGAGAAAGAAAGACAGACGAGAGCAGCAGATGAGACAGTCTGGCAACCGGATTCAAATTCCAGTTTCAATATGACAGACGGCAACGTCGAGAATGCAGCTGCAGCAATCGATGCCTTTGACTCTCTGCTGCTGCTGCTGCTGCTGCTGTTGATGATGCAGTTGATGCTGCTGCTGCTGTTGCTACTGCTGCTGCATCACTGCAGGTCGCATCAATATCAATGTGCTAGTTGCAGACTGACATCCATTCAATCCTACAACAACAAGGCACAGCAACAGCAACAGCAGCAGCGCCCGCAACTGGTTTTATCCTCACTATTTATGATATTGCCTCATCATACTTTACCTACATGCATACATGCATGCATACATACATACATACATACATACATACATACATACATACATACATACATACATACATAGATACGTAAATACATACATAGATACATAGACACATTTATGAAATATACAAAGACAATTGCAATGACCAAATTCTTGTCAATCACTTTAAGTTGCGCAATTGTAAAGCAAATTTTCCACTTTTTCACCAAAAATATGTATATAAAAAAAATATGTATATATTTCAGCTAAGTCGAACTGAAAGAAGATAATGAAATTCATCCATAATAATTGTATTTTCATTATCTTAAACTGATTTAAAATTAATATGAATGAGAATCCAATCAGAAAGTTAATAAAATAAAAACAATTAGTAATTAAATTAATTTATTCTGGAATATAATCATATAATCATGACAATACATACATATCTTGATAAATATCTTGATCACACTTTTGGAATATTGCTCAATATTTTCACTCAAATTGCAGTCTATGTCAAATTCGAGAATATTTCTGATTTGTATCGCTGTACAAAGCTCAAACCTGATTTTTTGTTGCGGCAAAAGGTTTCAGTTTTTGTTGGCAATTAGAAACGCATAGAAATTGTATAAAAATGATCAAAGATATTTAAATGTATTCTATGCTTCATTTATTCGCGTGCCTTTTAATGTTTTAGAATCAACTTCCTCATTTATATGTATATGTATATAAATGAATATTCATATTTGAGCATGACTCATTTTTCCGTTTTGTGCAACTAAGTAAAAATAATTTTCTTTTGAGTGGAGCACTTCAAACTAAAGAAAGTTCGACACGCTTTGATGGCTACTTGAAAAGGCGACCAATTGTGGGTGATGGATTGGTGGTGCTGTGGTGCGGTGGCACGATGTGGCGTTGCCTGCTACCCAATTTAGCATAATTTAGCTTGTTTCTGTATCTGTATATATGGTGTGCTTATGTGTGTGTGTGTCCACCATATACGGTAGTACACGTGAAAAAAAAACAAGTGAATTTCAAATTAAAGAAAGAAAAGTGTTTTTAAAAAGTAAAAATATTTTTTTTTTTTTATAAATATTTTGCTTAATAAATTTTGAAATATTTTTAAATTATTTTCAAGAATAAACAACGAATTATTTTTTTTTATTGCGATTTAAGTTTTGTGTGCTGCTTCAATTTATTTTCGATTTTTTTGAGTGTAATGCTTGTATGAGCAGCTGGCTTGGTGCTGCTTGTCGCTTTGGCCTTTAATCGCTCTGGCAGCCGGAGCGGCGGCTACAACGTTAGCAACATCAGCAACATTGCATCTGCAACGCTAAACCGCAGCAGCAGCATCAGCAAAAGCCACCGCCATTGCTCGAAGCTTTATTTTCTACTTCTTCATCACACACAGACACACACACAGAGGAACAGAGGAACACAGATACAAAGGCAGTGGGTGGCTTGGGTTGCTTCGGTTGCTTGACTGCTGACCACAAAGTTAATTGCAGTGTGCGTATGTATGTGTTCGTGTATATGTGTGTGTGTGTTGTTGCTTTTGCTGCATCTGCGTTCGTTTGTCCGTTGCGGGCAAATAACTTTGCTAATACTTTGACCGAGGCACCAACTTTTATGAGAGCTTTGAGCGCAACTTTCGCTGCGGTTTTTGCAGGCTACTTAAGCTGCGCAAACACACTCAAAGACACGCGCACACTCACACACACACACACATATATACACATATATACACATATACAAGCTGTCGCAAATTGCACGTAAATGTTCAAGGCTCAAATTCTCAAAGACACGAATAAAAAAGCATAAGGCAAAAATCAAAGACGCAAACCCAAAGTCAAAGAAAACGGTTAGCAGCAGTTGCAGTTGCAGTTGCTGTTGCCGTTGCCGTTGCTGCTACAGTTGCTGATTGCGATTGCAACAAAAAAAAAAAAAGAAATGAAAGAATCTGTGGCTGAGAGTCTCAGGCTGTTGCCTACAACTATTAGATTACCTGTGTGTCAACAGCGTCGCAAAAATTGCATGAGTCGGCCGAAACCAGTTTTAACTGCATTTTCCAGCAGCAGCTTCCAGCAAGTACACACACGCAGAAACACACACACATACACTCAGTCGCAGTCACAGTCGCAGTCGCCATTGCCATCGCTGTTGACATCACTGTTAACGTCAGCAGCGACGCGTCGCTTTGCGCTTCGCTGGCTCCTTGCTGCCTGCCAAACGGCACCCACTTTGCCCTGCTAAAACCGCCCGCGCCACACCACCCCACCCACGAGCTGCTTCTGCTTCTGCTCTGCTTCTGCTCTTTGCTCTGTGCTCTGCTGTGCCGGCCGGTTGCTGTTATTGTTATTGTTTGTTTGTTTGTTGCTCGCTGCTGTTTGTAGGCAACGGATTCGGTTCGTTGATGATCTGTTTGTTTGACGTGTGTTGGGTTGCTTATGGTGAAGGGGGATGGGGCGTACTAACACCATACACACAAACATACATGCATACATACATACATACACACACAGGTCGACCTGCCGATGTTCGTTGTTGTGGCTAAACTGAAAAGTCGCTTTGGTCACATGTTTTGCTTTTGCTCTCTATCTCTCTCTCTCTCTCTCTCTCTCTGTCTATCTTTCGCATCTCTCTTGTTCTATTCGCCTCTCGGTTTTCCTTTGCTTCCTCCTTTCGCTGTTTCGTGCAAGTGTTGTTGTTGTTGTTGTCGTTGTTGCTTGTGTGTTCGCTTGATCGCCAAGGTATTTTCTTGCTTTATTTTGTTTCATTGTTATTTCTGCTCGCTCGCTTGCGATAAAAAATATTTTTCTCGTTGTGTTGTCGGCGTTGCTTTATTGACTCTTTGTGTGCGCGTTGTAGTTGTTGCTGTTGTGTGTGTGTCTGTGTGTTTTTTTTTCCGCTTTTCGTTTTGTTTTGCTGTCATTGTTGTTGTTGTTGTTGTTCACTTCTCGTTCAGCAGTCGGTGCCTGGCACCGGCGATCACCGTTTCAAGCAGCGACAACTCAACCAGCCGGCCAGCCAGTCAGCCAGTTTGCTAGTAACAACAACAACAACAATAACAACAACAACAATAATAATAATCACAGTGCATGTGCACCGCAAGAGACACACACACACACACACACGCACACGCACACGCTCACACAAAGGGAAACAAGTACGAATGCTTGAGTCGAGAGCACTTGACGACTGAAAGATACTCTGCATTAAGGACAATATACACAAGAGCAGCTGTCCAGCTCTTTGATTAATTATTTTTATACCCTCCACTACCCATTACAAATGTGTAAAAGGGGTATAATGATTTATTGCAAATGTATGTAACAGACGAAAGGAAGTATCCTCTCCGACCCCATAGACAATTCAATTTAGGCATGTCCTTCTGTCCTTCTGTATAAACATGCGGAACTTTATGAATAAGAGATATTGAAATTTGGGATATAGGTTCTTGTATAACATGTGCAACTAAGTTCAATCCAGATCAAGTTTACTTCATTTGATCGATGACTCACCAATATCGAGATATATTGATAAACACACACCTAATTCAAAAGTCAGAGGCTTCTTATTAATACTCAATATACATTGATATATTTTGAATCAACTGCTTAAATTTATTCAAAATCGGATTAGAAGCATCCCGGTTTTGTCGAAAATGTATTCATATTTTGTCATTCCATTTGCAGGCATTATGTTCAAAACAAGCTTATATACATTTGTGTGTATTCTGGGCCACTCTGCTACCAATGTTAGAATACAAACCAACTGGGCTTAGGGTATATCGAAGTCGAGCTGACTCGACTACAACACTCGCACTGTTTCTGTCCGTATTTTGGGAATTCCCTCAAATTGTTTCATACATGGTTTTTAAGAGTTAAACAGTGAATATAAAAAGAGCACAAACGTGTTTTTTGCGTGGCAATATAATAACGAAAATTGCGAAAATAAATATAATAATATGGACAATTGATTTTTCCATGTGCTAAATATGTATTTCTGTTGAAATGTTCTATGAATAAAAAATAGTGTTGACTTAATATTTTTGCATACATGCATGTATAACGACAACTATAACTGTGGCCTATAAGAAATCTGGGCTTGAGCAATAAACGTTAATCGGAACAAGTGCTAATTGGCCACATTCTATGCATGACTAACTAACCCTAATAGCTAAGTAAGACTGTTAATCACTTCTTAATATTGTTGCATATGTGTGCGCATATTTAGTTTATTCCAGTTTTCCAGTTAATTCCACGCCTGCCCATTATGACAGTCAATATATTATCTGTAATGCTATATAAACATATTATTTGTATAGTTATATTGGAAAAAACTTAGTTTTGCCGAAGATTTCAGATTTCATTTTAGTCCCCAGTTCCAAATAATATAATTATATGTTTCAAATCTATATATTTATTTGTTTTGACTGGCTGTCAACTAAATATTCCCCATTTGGGCAGTTATATTGTATCATAAAGGATGTCAAAACTTGACTCGATGAAACAACTTAAAGCTGTGACACTATATGATAAAGTGGCCTCAACCAATCGGCTGTGAACTTTGACGTGTTCTTCAATGCGTTACAAAACTATAATAATAATAGGGTATAAAATCAAACTAATTAAAAAACAAAAAATCCAATATATTTAAAGCTTAAGAAGCTGAGGTGTTGAGGCGATTAGAATTTAAATGATTTTCTACTATTGACATCTATCGAATACATTATTTAATCCATTTGGCGTCATACACTGTCAGCTTGCATTCACTTATAGACTCTGAAAAATGTTGATTTATGTGTTGTTCGAACTCACATTGAATCTGGAAGTTATTTGCTTCGTAACGTTTTCAGTCTCTGAGCCCAATGTCAGATAAACTTATTTTGCGAATATATTGTTGAATGCATGTTCTGCATGTATTCAAATGAATAAAAAAGGTAATCTATTATTGAATTGTGACTAATATTTTTTTTTCTCGAAATTCGAATGCACTTAATATTAAATTGGTTCAAAACATAATTAATTGTATTCTGATTGTAATGCGATTGTTTCAACCGGATACCAATAAATAGTTGTTTCAAATTTCAAACATTTCATTTACGAATTGCGTTTTTTCTTTTCTAAGAGGTTTCGAGTTTTATGGCTCTTATATTTTATATGACAATCATTATTTGTGCACTTTGATTTGTGTTGAAGCTTAACACGTTTTTGCACATTGCATATTGATGCACGAGTGTGGGCAAAGGTGAAAATAAATCAATAGAATATATATTTCAAAAGCCCCTGTACATTAAATTTGCTCTTTGGATTTGAATTTCCGAGAAACATTTTGAAATTGAATGAATTGAGTGATTAATTGAATTGAATGAGAGATCGCAGAGAGAGATAATATTTTAATTATAGAAAGCTGGGAACGAGAAATGAAGAATTTTTATCGTGAAATTGCAGCTGTGCAAATGTCACGCAATACTTTTAGCCATAAGCCGAATCAATTAAGGTGTCGAAACAAACAAACAAATACATGTATTCGAGCTTATAAACAATATTATTCGAGCCAAATGTCGAAATGCTAAGAAATTGAGAAACCCGTCGGACATGCAACTTAATCTATTGAATACCCTGTAAAATAGTTTGTATGTGCATAGAAATATGTTTGTGGTGGCGACAGAACTTTCGGGAACGAGCAACAGCGAGTTAGCAGACTATTGTTCAGCATTGAGTACATATGTATATCATAAATTTGGATTTCAACTATGTTCACATCATTTACTTATTATTATTTAACTGTTATGAGCACCTCTGCTAAGCTTTTGTAATCTGCAGATTACGTGACGTATACGCAATGAACAAAACGCAAAACGCAAAACGAACGAACAGACAGCTGTGCGACCCTCAATCATGAGGCAGGCAATTTGTAATTCTGTTCTCAATTTCAGTTGAAATTTGCTCGAGCAACATGACTAAGCCTAATGCGATATGCACAAACAAAAATTGACAATTGTATGTATGACAGGAATAGTAAAATCGATTTGTATTATGTTTTAATATAAGTCCTAATCAACGTGTATACATATGCATGCATATACCTATCAGATTGTCTACACAATTTGATTTCCTGTTCAGCAACAGCAACAGCAACGAGAAGAGTCATGTATTATAAATGCCTAAGTAGCCAACAAACCTCACCGTCAAGCACCGACTTTTGACGTGCTCTACCTCAACATAAAGCCCATACACACAGACATACGTACGTATACAAATACATACACACATACATAGCTGATATGTCATGCGTTGAAGCGGAGAAGCGAGAAGCGGAATAGCATTTAATTTTTTATTTTCAACTTGTAATTACCTTGAGCACAGCAGACAGCAGACAGAAATGACATGTAATACATGATGGTGTCTCCCATCCCCCCCCCCCCCCCGTAGTTCTCTTGCTCAAAATTTCTCGGGTCATACATTTATCTCGGCAAACATGTCAGTATTCCATCCACGTTTTATGCTGCGTATACGTAATATGCTTTTACATTGCATGTTTAATCCATTCTAACTGTGCTTTCCAATGCCTGCCACTGCCTGTGAGTAACAGTTAATTGTTTGTTAAATAATTAATTACACACACACACACACACACACACACACACACGCACACACAATCATACACATGCTAGTGTTTCTAGCGAGACATTGGCAACCAGCACGGTCATCAGCGTCAATATCGAACTTTTGATTGGGGCTTCAGCGTTGACTTCATCAGCACAATACAGACAATATATGTATATAAAATTGTCGACCTCAATGTATACGTATGTATGTATATAGCTATTATGTGCGTATCTCAATGTGAAAAACCTTTTTCAATTTATCCCCTTTTCAATATACACATCTATTCAGTAATGACGCGGCTGCCTTTGTTTAGTTTATATCAATAAAATGTGCAAAAAGGGTACAAAAACAAAAAATGTGTAAACATATGAAATGCTTATAGATAGAGAGATGGCTAGCAGCGATTAGTGTGCATAGAAAAATTGATATTATCTATGTTACATATATGCTGCATTGCATATACATCATATATTTTTATATCTTTCGCATTGGAATCGAAGCCGCACGTTTACAAATTGAAATTCAATATAACAATTGGAATCCGAATTGAAATTTAAAAATAAGACCCAAAAACTCGATACTGATATTTGTTAGTCCTGGAAAAACATGTAGACATGTTTATAAATATATTATACGATTACCGAGTACCGTAAGCATCAAAATCCCAAATCGAAATCCTGACGCCCTAATTTGGAATATAAAGCATGTTTTTTGTCTTCTGCTGCCATTGTGGAGCTGAACTGTTTTCGAATCGTGTTGCGAACAGTTTTTTTTTTTTATGTGAACTAAACCCAGTTTAGCACTTTTTTTTGTTTTTTTTTTTGCCTAATTTCTGTTTTGTTTTGCGTTGGAACTGAGCGCATAATCAAATACTCTGCTGTTCTAAAAAAAAAGCGCTCAAAGCGGCTTTTACTTGTTTCGCGATTATTTGCTGCGGCTGCTCTGTGTTGGCATTTTTAAGTGGGCCTCTGCATCCAATGTGAACATATTTCACACACAATAGAATTGCCACACAATTTCAGAGCTATAAGCTGCATGAGGCAGGCATTCAGCTGTTGCTGTTGCTGTTGCTGTTGCTGTTGCTGTTGCCGTTGCCCAACTGTGTTAAGGTTTAAAATATTCTCTTTTGGCTGAGCAAATATTTTCACAAAACGGAATTAAATCGATTTTGTTCGTTTTCCCTGCTCCAGTGTTAATTTTTATTTTATTTGCTTTTGTTGTTGTTGTTGTTGTTTTGTTCGTCGTTTGATATTGTATTTGTCGGCCTCGCTTTGGCTGGTATGTTGCTATTATTTTTTAATCAATTATTAAAGTGCGCAGGCAAATGCATTTAATTTTTTTTTTTTTTTTTAATTTTTTTCACATGGATTACCCAAGCAATTTCAAGCAATTTCCATTCATTTTCATTAATTTTCATCATGATGTGACAGCAATTTCATAAATATAAATGGCAACCAAGAATTAACCTAATAAGCGTATCCATTTTATAGTGCTTAACCTGCTATAAATTGCTCTCCAATTGCATTGCGCAAATGCCACACACTAGTGCCAATTTTCCTGCCCCATGCACCATGCCCTGTGCCACCCAAAAAAGAATTACTTTCCTTGCGTGCAAATGAATACAATGTACAATTCTACAATGTATGTACATGTATGTCTGCTGAGTGGTTTCATTGAATTTCATGTGATTTTATTTGGTGTCCATAATGCATTTATTTATCGAGCACAGCAGCAACAATGCAAATTAATAAAATGCCACAATTTTCTCCCTGAAATGTGCGTTTTTTTCAGCTTTTCCAAGTTTTCTCGTTTAGTTGTCGCTTCTGGCAACAACATTGGTACAAAATATATGAAGCAATGAACAAAAAAAAAAGAAAATTACAAAAATGGCGCAACAAAATGGCGTCGCTTGCCAAGTTGTGCAGCGATTTTTTGCGATTACTCTTTATGTGTGCGCGCGTGTGTGTGTGTGTGTGTGCAAGTGTTTGTGCAAGTGTTTGTGGGTGTGTGTATATAGCATAACCGACGAACAGCCCCAAAAATGCTGCAACAGTCAAAGAATTTTCGCATGTTTTTATGCATTTTAACGCATTTTTCACTTATAATTAAGTTGGACAAAAATAAATGCAACAGGGAAGGAGAGAGAAAGAGGGGGAGGGTCAGTGCATTCCGGCTTCGGTGATGCAATTAATGTATTTGAAAAAGCTTTCAGCATTCAGTAATTCCAATTGCCAAAAACGGCTTCCGTGCAGTATTGGGTTAGTTGCAATGACGGTTTGCTTCATAATCTTCTGCTGTGCCACATGGAGCTTATAACACATGGGCATTTTAAGGTATCAAGTGCTTGTTGCAGTCCACACTTGCGCACCCAGCGGCCCTTTTGTAACTTTCAACCCAAAATGGGCAGCCAGGTTTATTTCATAATGCAGCCCAATGTTTACTCCGAGACAAAAGCAGTACAGCAATCAACAGAAACACGAAATATAATTTCCAATATTTGATTACCACAATTTCGAGTGCAAATCACTCTTGAATATAAATAAATACTCGATTTCTAAAGAACATACATTTAAAAAAAAAACATACATATATACATATAAATGGCGATTTACTAAAATTCTCGACTATTGTTTTTCTGAGTGTAGCACAAAATTGTTGTTCTCTGAGCTAATTGTGCTTCGATACTCGAAAGCCCTGAACCCATCAGAATGCAATGAAGGGAATAATGTGGATGTGCAGACAGAATGAACTAATTAACAACCAAGTCGAGTTAAACATGTCCGTCTGTCCATCAGTCCACCTATTTAAACGAACGAACCGATCACAAAGACTGTGAGACCTAGAGACTTCAGATTTGGGTATATGAGTATGGTAAAGGTATATCAAGCTAGTTTTATATTATCGATAACAGTCAGATAAGATTTTGCTATGGAAAACGTGTTGAACAAACTTTAGAAACTTGGCTCCGGGTATCTCGTAGTCGAACCCTCTGTCTAGTCTCTGCAACGTCAGCACAACTATTTAAATGCTTGTGTGCATATAATACAATTAATTGGTCTTACAGCAAATTCCATAGGACAAATAGTTTCGATTGCCCAAACACCTTTGCTGGTTGTGGCATTTCCACTCGAGCTCATTTTTATAATTACGCCGTAGACCAGTTATTAACAAACGGCCAATTACTAAGGCTCAGCTGTCCGTACGTAAAAGTGGATTTGACCGCCAACAGGCTGCGGCTCAAGTTGTGGAGCAGGAGAGAACACACTGAACTAATTGGCATACGGACAAGTGCTTATGTGTATGTGTATGTGTATGTGTGTCTGTGTGTCTGTCTACCTATCAAATTCAGCACTTGGGTTAGCATCTTGCGTGCTGAGATATGGCAAATAACAAGCTCGCCAAATGCATTGGGTAGCAATGGGTTAAAGCAATAGTAGCTCATTAACACACACACACACGCATACACACGCACACATCATTTTGTAGCAGACACACATCTTTCCTAAGGCAAAATTGGCATAACCACATCATTATTGCCAAACATCAAATAGTGTTTACACAATCTGTGGTTGAGGTAGCCTCCCTCTGAGCATGAATATCGAATCGGTTTTGTCAAAGTTATGCCACTTTCAATTATTTAGGAGCAATTTACTGAGAAAATTTGTGCATTATGTTTGCTGCTATACAGCTCCGTTCTACACTAAGCTGTCATTTCTGTATTTTCGAAGGCGCACTGAGCGACACAGAGTTGACAGGCCAGAAAACAATGATTCTGACTGTTTCTTTCTGCTTAGCTTTTATACCCTGAACCCATTAGAAATGGGTAAAAAGGGTATAATGATTTTGTGCAAAAGTATGTAACAAGCAGAACGAAGCATTTTCAATCCCATAAAGTGCATATATATATGCCGATATGGCCATATCCATCTGTATGAACAGGCGGATGTCAGAGACAGACCTTATATGAGTTCTGGTTTACTCAGCGCAGGTCAAGACGTCTATTCTATTTCTATCGATAACCGTTTCGTTATCGATACAAATCGATTTCTTATTGCAATAATTTGCACAATTTGAAAGACAGAGCCTTCCAATTGATATACATGTATACATGCTCACATTAAACAATCGACTCTAGCGTAAAAACTTTTGTTTATTCAGTCAGTTGTAAGAAATGGGAGCACTTCCACGCGTGCTTACATTTGAGTGTGCAAAACTTAAAGGGAAATTTGGCAATAAAAGTAGAATGTATTTCACAGCTGGGTTCAGTGAATATCGTAATGGAGCTCATCCGACAACATCAGTTTTAATTCTTACTTAATGTTGCTGCTGTTGCTGCTGTCGCTGCTGTTGCTGCTGTCGCTGCTGTCGCTGCTGTTGCTGCTGTTGATGTTGTTGCTGCTGTTGATGTCGTTGCTGCTGTTGATGCTGTTGCTGCTGTTGCTGCTGTTGCTGACACCAGTCATCAGTTTGAAATAACAGCTTCAGTTTGAGCTTAATTTCCGTAGCTGTACTCAACTTGCGACACATTTCACTTTACCTTTTGACGGTGTGTGTTCACAAAATATAAAAAAAAAGTACACAAAAAAATTAAAGAGAAACAAAAAAAATTGGAAATATGTACAAAACTTTTTAATTACTTCCATTTATTTTGAAGCAATGTTCAAAATGCTTTTAAGTGAAATGCGACTTTGCAATTGCACACGCTGTAAATATCATGAAATCGGTGTCTGTATAAACACTGGCGACTGAAATTCTTTGCGGCACGAATGCCTTGAGAACGCTTTTATCTTGTCTCATTCTGTGAAGCTACTGCAAATTTAATATTGTCGACTTTTTCCAAATACGCTGCAGTTGTTGCAATCCATCAGCTGTGGAAAGAACACAACATAAATTCATAGTGGTTGCCGCCAAACACAGTTTAGCTTTGCGAAATATTGTAAGCAAAATTCAAATTGAAAAACTTAATTTTTGAATATATTTTATTATTCATAATTCACGCCTAAGCTGCCGCCTTCCCTAGTTAATATTTTGCCTACTCCACATCATTTTCCACACTTGTGCAAAAAGTAACTTTCTCAAACCATAGACTAGACACAATTGGATGCAATTTGTAGTGACAATTATTTATTATACGAGTTGAGAAAATTTAAGTTTTTTATTTGTGCCATGATCTCATTTTTTTTTTCAAATAAAAGCATTTCGTGATCCGTTTGCATGACATTATAATTAAAATATTTGTGCTAATCGTTGGGAATTTCAAAGAGATTTTGACAACATAAATACCTGATTATAGGGTATCTCATGTCTCAACTGTAACGAGTTGTTTTTGCTCTGGGCATGAGCTCTTAAATGTCTTTCCCTGAATTGCCCTCGCTGGCAGTCCCTTACCTAACTACCAGTTTATTTATTTATTTTTATTTTTTTTAACTGAGAAACGTTTATAAATTAACTTTTTTGTTTGCAGCGACATTTGTTGTTGTTGTTGTTGTTGGTTGTTGTTGTTGCAGAGATTTTTATGGCAGTGGCAGCTGGAGCTGGAGCTGGAGATGGCGCTGCTGACCAGCTGGATGCCGACTTCTCATTAAGGTCCGCAGTGCTTACAAAAATGTCCACTCGAATGGCGTTTAGCGCGCAATTATGATTTCGTTTTGTTGCTTTCTTGCAACTTACCCATTTTGTTGCAAAACTATTTTACCCCCCTTTTTGGCCAAGTGAAGAAAAACCGAGTGGGAAAATATAGTAATAGGGATAGAGATGGAGATGGAGATGGAGATAGAAAACAGAAGATTTCCCACTCAAATTGGTGTGGCTCAGTTTTTATTTAATTGTTGCCGTCCGCGAAACTTTAAAACACATTAGTGAAGTGGGTGGGGGTTGGTGGGGGTAGGCTCGTGTAGTTCTAGGTAAGGGTATCTCCACCGGGCGGCAGGGGAATGGGGTTGGCATTCTGTCTGCTACGCCGTAGGCATTGAGGCGTAACAAAGCTGACTTAATGACTTTGAATGCGAGTACGAAAGAGCAAAAAAATAAACGACGCCGAAATACACAAAATACGCACACACACACACACATACACACACACAAACACACTCACACACACATAGTGAGAAAATTTAAAAGAGAAACAAATTAAAAATGACTTTAAAGCGCAAATGAAATTGAAGTTGAGACTCGCTGTTAGACTGATGCTGGGCGGTTTGTCTAAGTGTTTGTGTGTGTGTGTCTGTGTGTGTCTGTCTGTGTGTGTGTGTGTGTTTGTGTGTGTGTGTGTGTGTTTGTGTGTGTTTGTATGTGTGTGCACTAATGCAGTAGGGAAAAACCGATGTGGCTGCTGCTTACATTTTAATGACGCCTGGCTCACTTTTCACTTTTCACACTCTCCAAATGTCAACAAGAAATGGACGCTGCTTCCGGCAACCAATTCTCATTTCTCATTTCACATTTCACATTTCTCGTTTCTCACTCTTCACTTTCTGATGCGGAGCCTTTCGAGCTGTGAAAAATTATTTACTGACATTGACGAAGATTCCATGAGTTCGCTCGCTTCAAGCAATATGCCTATTGTGTGACCTTTTCAAGTCAACTTACTCTGCCATTGTCATTAAGCGTCAAGTGAGCCCTGGCCGAAGGTAATCAACCGTTGATGACATCACACCTTTGCACCTTTGTTAACTGGTCTGTAATTGAGCATCTCCTTCCCTCTCGCATTGTTACTTAAATCGAATCATATATTTAGCTTTCGCTTTTTTTTGTTCTCTCTTAAAAAATACCTGCTTGGATTTCAAGTTAACATAAAATCACTTGTTGAATTATGTACTTAAAAATGCTTATTAACTCAATGTTCATTTTAATCGGACTTAGATCGCAAACAAATGTTCCGCTTGACGTTGCTAATTGATATTTATTATCTGACAGTCGTGCAAATACCAATGTAAATTGTTTCTTTTTTTTTTAAGTGTAAATCACATTGGGTCCGTAGTTTACAGAAATTGATCTTCAAACTTGACAATAAATTTTTAGTCTCAAAACTTGCAAAGATTTGATTACTTCCTTCTGCTATATTTCATTCTAACGTACTAATTTATGCTGCTGATGTCAAGTTGTGCCTGACATTTAAATATATGGCCTATCAATATGGCTATCATTATGGCTGTCTCAACTTTTTCGCATGAATTTTGGTTCATTTTGTTGGTTTGATTGGGTTTTTTTCTTGGGTTTTCCCCAATATAGCTTCTAGTATAGATTTGTTTGGTTTGGTTTCATTTAGATGTGTAGACAATTATGAAGTAATCGTTGCTTGAATAATGTATATATGTATGTATGTATGTAAGAGAAATATATATATTTATTTGTGGAATGCAAAAATCGAACGCTTTCCATTAAGCGTTTTCAAGCAGAGAACACAAAAAACAAAAGAAGCATAAATCTGTCGTTGGGCTGAGCATTTAGTGTAATGGTGAAGGCGGCCCAAACAATAACAACAATTACAGAGCATAAATGTTAAATTTGCGAACAACGAGCAACAACAACAACAGCAACAGCAACAACAACAACAGCAACAGCGAATGCAACTAGAACAGCTGCAACGACAACAGCTTCAACATGGCGAATACGTAATCACTATTGACCAACTGATTGTCTGACTGTGGATGTTAGTTTTGTGTGTCTGCTGCGGGTCTGATTGACTGCATGACCAACTGACTGTGACTCTGGCTGTGACTGTGACTGTGACTGTAAATTTAGTGACCGAGAGTATTGCCATGGCCACACCCCCCGCCAACACAATCGCGCCTCCTGCTGCATCCACTGGCTGTCGTCAGTGCCCTTTTAATTAAACACAACTGCAGCAGAAGCCGCAGATGCGCAATCGAAATAAAATCAAATCGCTACCTATTTACACCAGAGAGGGTTAGGTGTTTGTGTCTGTGTGTAGGTGGGTGATGGTATTGTGTGTGTGTGTGTGTGTGTTTTAAGCGGCAGGTGGCAGTGTCAATTGGCTACTGCATGCTGCTGGTTGCAAGCTGTTAGTGACAGTTGCAAAGATGAATGTTTTGGGCCTCATTGTGTATGCATATTGCGTAACGCCTATTAATTAGGCTAGCAAAATGAGATGTGGGCGTTTTGGCCGGGTTAAACTAAAGTGCATTGTCGTTATGACAGTGCAACTCCATTCTAAAGCTATCTGCACAAACAATAATCAAAATCCCACAAAGAACTCGACACACAAAAAAAAACAAACAAATTGAATAATAGGAGAAAAAAAAACAGAAAAGAAAAATAAATTTTTTAGTTTTTTAGCAAACAGCGTTGAACATTTTTGAAATTTTTATTTTTTGTTTGTATATTTTTTTTTTGCAATTTTGATGAATGTTTTGTTGTAGCAGCTGCTGCATTGCTTTAGCATTTTGGGCTGTTCAACACCATTGACCACGAAACAGCTGGTGCGTGACATTGGGGCCTGGTTGTAGTAGTCAGTCAGTCCGTTGGTCAGTGTGTTTGTGACAGTGTGGTGCCTGCGAGTAGTTGGGCGGGTGATCTGAAACTGAAATACCATGCCCACATACCAATTGCCACAAGCCGCATACCAGATACCCACATAATAATTTAGAGGATGCTCTTTAACTGCACTTTCAACTAACTGAATCTCACTCATAACTAATGGAAATGCAACAAATTGTGTCACACAAAATCGCCAATTCGACGCACACACACACAATAATAATCTTTGGCAAATTCTTGAGGCTTTTTCATACTTTTTTTTAATCAATCAAATGTTATGCAACCATTTAATTTGTAAGTGGCCAAGTGACGTATATGAAAATGCACTTTTCCTTTTAGATTGTTGCTGTGAATTTATTTTATACAGATTTTATGCAAAGGGGAGGATTATGGCCAGCATTAAGCTTCACATAAGGAATTTTCACATACATGTATATGAGCGCCGGCTTTTGTGCCAAGAGAATTTCATTTAAATTTCATATACTTTTCTCGGTTAGAAAATGAGTGCAAATATTTTGTTTGAAAAATGCAGGTAATCGTTTTGGGATTAAAAGTAAGCCAAGTAAGCTGTCCGATGATAAAGCTTCACTGTACATTTTTTATATAGAGAAATTGTTTGTGCAAATTAATTCAGCATGATTGGCTTGAAAGCTTTGGGATGTGCAACAAATCAATTACTTTTAAGTGGATATTTATTATTATATTATAAATGATTGCATTTCAGTTTTTTAAATAATAATAATAATTCAAAGAACTGCTCGTTTCGTATTATTAAATAATTTGTTAATGGTAAACCACAATTTGTTTGGCACAAAAAAACTTTTGTTAAATATTCACTAAACACACGAGCATTGTTATAAATTTTAGCCATGTTTTAGTTTGATTTCTGTTACGTATGAGTATGTCTGGTTCCGGGAATGTTGCATCATTGTTTCATTAACTTTTGTCTAGTCACGCACTCAACTCCAGTGTGTGTGTGTGTGTGTGTGTGTGTGTGTTTATGTTTATGTTTAATGCGTACGATTTTCGTGTTAATAATAATTTACATTACCGTTGTTGCTGTTGTTATTGTTTGCCCAGTTTGCTCTAGTTTAGGGTTACATCCTGCAAATTGTTGTGGTTATGTTTAGTTGCCATATATGCACACACACACACACACACTGCCCCTCTCCCTGCTGTTCGCTTGTTGCGCTCATTCACAACTTTATTTGTATTTACCCAAATATGCGAATCAAAGTTTATTAAATTACAAATTGCTATACTCAACGGCGCGGCGAGAGTTGGTAGTTGACATCGTTGTTAAATTATGTTTGTGTGCATGTGTTTTTTTTTTTTGTGTAATACCATATGTAAATTTAGAAAATATATTGAAACTGTTTAACAAATGCACCCTAAAGTGCCTGCCTGCGCGCAAAGGAAGCTCATTTATGCACTTGTGTTGCTGGAAAATACTGACTGTTTCCATTAGGTTTGCGTAAAACGCTTTGCTGGCTCAGAAAATCAATTGGCTAATTTGTAAGCTCTAACTCCCCCCTGTCCACTGCCCACCCCCCGTAACCCCGCCCAACCGGGTGGGATTTCATCTTCTGCATGAGCGGTAATGAATTGATGGCTGCCTTTTGGCATTTTCGGTCGGGTCGCTGGGGTTGGGTGGTGTGGGTGGTGTGGGTGGTATGAGTTCATGTATGCCTTTAAACTGGCCCACTGAGAGACCCATGCCATTGAAAAGTTGGGCATTATAAAATAAAAGCTTAACTCAATTATTTGATGGCACCTCGAGTAATTGAATCGCCATTCGTCGTTACACGCTTTTGTTCCCGTCTCCTGACCCGACCTGCCCATGCCCTTGCCCATGCCCATGCCCATGCCCATGCCCTTGCCCATGCCCATGCCCGTGCCCATGCCCATGCCCATGCCCGTGCCCATGCCCTTTGCCACAGCCACCGCCCCTCTGCTGCTGAACCCCTCCAACAATTCAAAATGGTTTGCCTAACAGACTTTGATGACAGCTCAATGAAATTCAGAGGGGGCGCTCAACAATTGAATTATCGAAGTCGAATGTCAGTGCCGATCACGCCCACACTCACACACACATTGAAATACAATTTAAATCAAAGAAGTGTATGAGTGTGTGCGAGTGTGTGCGAGTGTGTGCGAGTGTGTGCGAGTGTGTGCGAGTGTATGCGAGTGTATGCGAGTGCAGGCATCGACAATCAAATAAAAACGCAGCAGGCAGACTGCCATTCAGAGTCTGTTAAACAAAAAATGAAACAAAACTCTTGCCCGACAACAAAACGAAAATTGAAAATTGAAAAGTCATAGTCGAAATGCTGGACGATTTGAGCTGGAAAGAGGTTGGGGCAGCCGGAGACTGTGTGTGTGAGAAGGGTCCATTGGACATGTCCATTAGGAACGTCAATCAGTGCTTGCAAATGGGCCAAATGGAAACAATAATGTTAATATCAGCAACGACGGCCGACAGCCGACATCACTAAATGAATGCCATACTCAACATTGATTGAGCCGATTCTCACTTGACCAGCTTACACCTGAGAGTCTTATGGATTTGAATTGAAAGCCACAGACAGACAGACTATCTTCACAGCTCAAATCCGATTATAATTACACTTGGAACTACGCTTTATATATTCAAATAGGTATTTATTTGTGCATATACAGCTATCACTGTCTTGCCACTGGCTTGCCACATTATTAGCCAGCATTTGAAATCACCTTAAAATCAACCATATTCCCCTGAAGATGACTTTGGCTGATTGCTCTTATGGCAGCTTTACGATAAAGTGCCAATATTTACTGTGGTCCAAATTGAAATAGGTTATACCCCAAATTGATTGAAATGAGAGAGATTCTGACGGCACTTCTCGTTATGTTTACCGACTAAGCGTTGCATTTGCATTTTTCCAAATGGTTGGTTGTGAAACAATTTTATCAAAACCTATATATGTATATAACCCAATAATTGAACAAAAAGTCTTTTTTCCTATTTCTGGCAGTTAGGTTAGAATTTTGAAAATATTCTCAATAAATTTAATTGGCACATTTGATTGAATTTCTGTTAGTGTGTGTGTGTGTGTGTGTGTGTATGAAAATGTTGGAGCTTAAATGCCCCATGCTTGCAGAGAGCGTGTTGTGTTTGCACAGGTGTGTGTAAATATTTGAGTGTCGTCTATTTGGCACTCTGCTCATTGAGAGGGGGGGAGGTGGGCGAAGTATCAATGACTTGCGGCCTCGTCCCGATAAACAAAGCATTATCGTTGTTAGACTTTGGTCATGTGGTGAATCAGAAGGAGAAGGAGAAGGAGTAGGAGAAGGAGAAAAAGAAGTTGGAGTCGGAGTCGGAGTCGGAGAAGGGTTGACGGCTAATTAGGGAGCGAGGTAGTCAACTGTGCAGCTGGTGGCTTTTGCGGTTTTCGTTTGCTTATTTAAATGCCTGATGATGTTTGATGGAGGCCGGCCGGGACTTGGGTAATAAAACAAATCTGCCATAAAACCACAGACAACTTAAATTGAGGCACTCGATGGCCAAAATGGTTTGAGAACAACAGTTTGAACAAGCATCAGCCACAGCCAGAAGATGGCCAGCGGCCGCTTAGCAAGATTAATGCCATACGTTACCATCGAATTTGTCCAACAACATCCCCAAACATATAATTACTTTCAGATTCGCACACACTTAGATACGTGTATATACGTGTATATGTATGTATGTATGTATGTGTATGTAGATACGGATACAAAAGTTCTGTCAAAGGCTTCGCAAACTAATGGCGATTTGATGTCGAATGTTTGCCGAGTGAGCGCATTTCGTAGTGAAATTAAAATGTGGCAAATAGATTAGTAAATGAGTAAATGAGCTAAATAAACATAATTAACAACAACAGCAACAATAACATCAACAACAACAACAACAACAACAGTCAGTAGACAGCAGGCAGCAGGCAGCAGGCAGCAGACAGCAATTTGCATAGTCGGAGAGCATCATTTCAATTAACAAAATCATTGCGGCCAATTAGAGAAAGCAAACAGCAGCAACAACAATTTGCTAAGCAACAACGACAACAACAACAACAACAACAACAACAACATCATCAACATCGACTGTAGCAACAACAACAATAACATCAACAACTGCAAAAGCAAAAGTCATGTAATTCAAGAAAATGTTCGCGCTTATTGACATCGCTGTAAACCATCTAACCCATGACAATCACCCCTCCCCACCCAGCCACCCAACCACCCAACCACCCAGACCAACCGCTTGCAATGCAACAAGCCCGCAATCGTGAACTCTTGCAACAATTTCATTAATGAAGCCGGCAGCGACGCTGAAATAAATTATGTTAAATGCTAAATTATTTTCTTTGCGCCAGCGGACAAGTTGACTATTTCGCTTTGCATCTGCAACTATATCTACATCTATATCTATATCTATATATATCTATATCTATATATATCTATATATATCTATATATATCTATATCTATATCTATATCTATATCTATATCTATATCTATATCTATATCTATATCTATATCTATATCTATATCTATATCTATATCTATATCTATATCTATATCTATATCTATATCTATATCTATATCTATATCTATATCTATATCTATATCTATATCTATATCTATATCTATATCTATATCTATATCTATATCTATATCTATATCTATATCTATATCTATATCTATATCTATATCTATATCTATATCTATATCTATATCTATATCTATATCTATATCTATATCTATATCTATATCTTTATATATATCTATATCTATATCTATATCTATATCTATATCTATATCTATATCTATATCTATATCTATATCTATATCTATATCTATATCTATATCTACATCTACATCTACATCTACATCTACATCTATATCTATATCTATATCTATATCTATATCTATATCTATTGAAAACTGGCATATGGTTAATGGCAATTTAGCTAATCCAATAATGGTGTCGTTAAAAGGCCGCAAAAGCGCTTGTGGAAGAATTAGCTTTAACGATCTCTACAAGCAGTTAGCACCAAAACCAATGTGAAGTAAATGAAGTAAGCATGCTGTAGTCCGTTAAAAAGTAATATGATATATACGAGAATGTATGTTCTGCCTCTGGCTCTTTTAGCCATTGGAATCCGCGTGTTTAGACAGACGCATATGGCTATATTGACTCGGCTGTTGATCCTGATCAAGAATATATATACTTCATGGGGTTGGGGCTGCTTTCCTCTGACTGTTTCAAATTTATTCACAACACCCTTGGGTTCAGGGCATATTGAATAGTTTGCCAATTGCAAGCCTTGAGGTCATCAAAAAAAAAAAAAAACAAGCGACAATCGCCAATCGCCAATCGACAATCGACAGTCGACAGTCGACAATCGAACGCAATCAAAACGACGACAGCTGAGGCTGGCGGCCAATGCGGTTGTGAGGCATTGAAAGCAATTAACGAACAATCAACTCCGGGAACCGCAAAATTCAAAATGTGCAGCCAGTAACCAGTGGCTTACGGCAACTATATATATAAAATATATATTTATATGTATATATGTGTGTCTCTCTCACTCCCTGTTGGTATATAAGCCATAGATGAACAATATATAAATATATAATTTAATATAAAGTGTGCACAATTTATGCACAACACTTGAAATGAGAAAGTTTAACAAGCACGTAAAGTATATAGCATTGATATACATATGTTACATGTGTATATATGTATGTATGTATGTGTGCCGTATGTATTTAATGCGACAAGTAAGTTTCAACTGTTTGACATTTTAAATCTCTGCGCGACAAGCTCTGCAAATTGTTTCAGCTTTCAGCTTTACCCTAACACTGTGTGGCAAATTTCAAATAATTACACTGACTGCGAGATGATTTTCGCATCCAATGTAAATAAATGGAAAATGCAGTAATGGAAAAGAAAAGCGAATTTTCTTTAACAAAATCGAGCTTGGTGGCGGCTGCACTTCCCTGAAATGACCCGATCGTTGGAGTACATTATCACTCTGGTATATCATCGTGAAATTTATTTTTTAGATTTTGTTTCACTATCAACTTATGTTAGACAGAAGCGTATCCAAGCGTCGGTGCTTAAGGGTGAATATTTTTTTTTTAATTTAAATTTATTCCACGCTTTTGTGTGGCGATTTATGCAAACAACCAAACATAATTTGAATAATGCACAGTGCAATTTCATTGGAAATAAGTAACAAATAAATAATAAACATATTAATTAAAATACAATAATATTAATATATACAAAGTATTCTGGAAAAAATGTTTATTAAGCAATAAGTCATTAAATTCCAATGTAAAAGCAAATTAAATTTAAGCGTACTTGAATTGAGTAAACAATCGACAGATAAAAAACATAAGCTGCTATAAACTGCAATTAACCAGAATCATTGACATCTGCAATAACTAAACAAACAACATAAACAAACCATAGACAAAAACAATCAACAATGTAAATATTTGATATGCCAGCTAAGTGCACAGTTTACAAAAGAAATGAGCTTTTAATTGGTTGGTTAATTGATTTAGAGTCGAATAGGAAGCACTAATGGTTGGTCATTTGAGTGCAATTGAAAGAATAATGACGATTCACTTGGAGTATATGCCAGCAAAGTTGGAAAATATATCAAAATCTATTTTCTATCTTATTGCTGATACTCAATTGGCAAGGAACCAACTCCGTTTGGCTAAAATGTGTCACGCAGCACCCAAACTGAAGTTTGTCCTGGTCAGTCGAGTTTCGTTTATTAACTTGTCACCCGGCTAATGGCTTAAACTTATGCTCGCAATCATATTAAGCATAAACTAATCTAGAAAGGGGGCATTGGGATGATGCACATCTGACTAAAGTGTATCGTTGCAAGTATCGTTGCACAAAAGAATCTGTTTGGGACCAAAGTGATTAAAAGAGACAGAGGAGCGCTCGCATCGAAACTGTTTAAGTGCAGGTCACAAATCCGAAATGCGAAAAAAAAAACGTTAAAGAAAAAAGAAGAAGAAGAAGAAAAAGAAAAATGTAAGCAGAGAAAAAGTAATTCAAGCTTTCAAATAGGTACAACAACAAAATGTGTGAATGAACCGCGACGCGGGTGTTGGCAACAACTGAAACCGCGGCGGCGGCGGCGGCAACAGCGGCGACAGCGACGTCGACGTTGGCCACGACGTCGGCAGCACTTGGCGGTCATTGTTCCAATTTCTAACCTTTTTTTTCTTTTTTACTTTTTTTTTTTTTTTTTTGTATTTTGTGTTCAACTCTGGCTCTCTTGCTCTATGCACGTATGTTTATGTGTGTGGAGGAGATTTTTTCAAGTGTTGTTGTTAATTTGTTTGGCAGTGGCGCGCATTTTTCACAGACACACACACACAAACACACACCCATACACTTAAGAGGAATGCCGACACTGTGTGTGTGTGTGTGTGTGCGTGTGTGTGGATGGTAAAATAATAATAATAAAAAAAAAAACCGGCCACGGCGGCGACCAGCTACCCTCTGCGGGCTGGCCCCTCTCCTGGCTGCTAAATGTCTAACCAGTTGTGTCTATGAGCCAAGTTGTTTTTGTTGCTGCTGCTGTTGTTGTTGGTGTTGCTATTTTATGACTCTGGTTTGGTGTTGTGCATAGAAGCCTGAAGCTGCCGCAACAGCAACAGCAACAACAACAACAACAACAATCACTGCCACAAAATACAACAGTTTAAACATTTGTATTCGTGCCTGTGGCTCACATGTCAGGTTGACCAGCCAACAACAACAGCAACAACAGCAACAAAAACAACTTGGCTCATAGACACAACTGGTTAGACATTTAGAACTGAATGTATGTTTGTGTGTGTGTGTGTGCTTGTAAAAAAGGTTTAAAGTGGAAAACATGCTGAAGAAATGCACAAAAGATACAGCGAAAAACGAGAGAAATGGCAAAGTACTCAAACCCATATGACTTATGCACTAGTAATACTAAATGCCACAACGCAAAAAGTAACCAAAAAATTAAAATCAGTGGAACAAATCAAGTCGGATGCTACCTAACCTGCCGAATACTCTGCTACGAGTAAAAAAATATTATTCTTGATTTTTCTGTTGGTTGTATCCACCAAGAAGTAATCAAAGTCGGGGTGGATCTGTAGCAGTCATGGGTTTATTGTATGTAATTTTAAAATTATTGTTACTCCTTCATATATATATATACGTATGTATATATATGAGTACATATATTTGAGTTCACTGAGAACAGAGTGTGTTCATTAAAACATTCATTTCAACCTGATGAGTGAATCTCGAATTTCTAAGACCTTAATCCGATTGGGTCTTACTATTGTTGACTGATTAGTGATTATAGCATGCCACTTGTCTTACCTGGAAGTATTCTCCCATTTCTAGCTTTCACGTTGTCAGGCAAATTCATACTTGATTATCATATGTTAAATAATAATCAAACATGCATTAATAATTGTCATGCATTTCTCATCAAGTTGTCAGCTGGCAACTTAACCTTAGCCGTTGTCCCCGTGTCTAAGTCAAAGCATAAATCATAAATTATGAATTCACGCACGCTCCTCCTGATTATGCCTAACATTTATATACATATACATATATATATATATCTATGCTTTTTTATTCAATTTGGATATGCTGCATTTTGAATTTGTTTGTTTGTTCTTTAAGCTGCTCTTTTCTTGGCAGGAAGATAAAAAGCAGCTCGGATATTTTGATACATGTGGAGAAGAAGCATGTTGTTCTTATCCAGTTAAGTCAAGTTCAGCTGTAAAGCCGTTAGTTTAAGTCTTGCCAAGCACACACACACACACACACACACACTGAGATATTGACAGCTGGTGTAGGTTTAAATGGCGTTTGCAACAAACGAAAAAATTCGTTGGCCAACAGCAGCATAACACAAAAACTAAGTGGTAGAAAATGAGTCAAAATTGCTTGTACAACAAGCGGCAACAGCGCAACCAAATTGAATATAAAATCTTTTCGTTCATCTAGGCAAAAAATGAATAAAATATACGCATTGAATGAAACTAAAGCTGGCGCAAAAATTGTTTTTCTTTTTTTTTTTTTTTAACATAATACAAATTGAATTTAATTACTCATAGCCATAAAATATAATGAATGTCTGAATAAAATAAAAGCCGCTGCCAAATGATTTTGCGGACAATACGAAAATTCAATTTGCCTCGCTATTAATACTTATTTAACATTTGTGTCTGGGCCGATTGTGTGCCAAGATGCTCTCTCTCTCTCCATGTATACGAATCAATTCAATACGAATGGAGGCGAATGGGAGCTGACCTCACACACACACACACACACACACACACACAGATGCACGTAAATACGTGTCGAGCAGGGTAAAAATGTATTTCAGCAGTTTCATACGCTTAGAGACTTATCGAGACAGGCAAATAAATGAATCCCTTGACTTGGGCGTAGCATACTTGACTATGACGAAATAATATAGGGTCAGCAACAAACATCACTCATGCTTACGCCATTTACTTTTGGATGGTTTTTTTTTGCCCGCATAAATATTAAATTTCTAGATATTTGCAAATATGTATTTGAGTATTTGAAAAAGTACATACATAGTTCTCCATCAATTATTAATCGTAATTTTATGTTTTAATATACATATCTATTAACTGTTTTCGCCCATAACAACATTATTTTGAATATAAAAAATATAATAATTATATAATAATATAGTTACAAAAATTACACTTTTTTGCGCTCATAAATTATTTGTTTAAGGTGCCTAAAATTTGTCCTTATCTTTTCCTTTATATGTTCATCTGAGTCGTATTTAAAGATGCGTTATTGATTCTCCTGTGGGAACAATAATGTCTGCAGAGAACGCCCAAGTTTTAGTGCAAAATCTTTTTTAAACGAAAGAATATCATTTTGTGTGTGTATTAAAATCACGTTAAAATATTTGATGTCGAAATTTTGCAGCTATTTACATTGAGCACTGTATATTAAATGTAATTATTCATAATTGACTTTTAATTTTGAGTGGGCCCCAGTCGAGATAAGATACAAATGTATTATAAATGATCTCACAAAATACTGAATATTCCTCATATATACATATACATATATATTCCTTTTCAATTTTGGCAGCTGTACGTGTTTTTGATAAGTTAGTGCAGACCTTGTCTAAATATTTATGCTGAAAATCAAATGAATTTCATACGCATATCTATGACGCAAAAAGAAAGAGACAAAAAACAGAGACACCCTCAACACAATTTATGTATATCGTTTTGAATAGTTTCGACTCTTTTTTAGAATGTAAAGCAAATATTTGTGCAAATTATTTGCTCACAAGCTGTGCGCAACATGAGCGAGTTTTAGCCAAGTCCACGTCATGGCCACAGCATCGCGTGCCTTTCGCTGTATTGCATTCATTTTAAAACACACACGCACACACACACACATACGCACACACATACGCACACACATACACACAAACACACACATACGCACACACACACATTATCTTCACGACGCAGTTCATTCAACTTTTGTTCACACCATAACGCCAAAAACGTACCCCTCAACACCCGTCCCCCCCTCCCCCAACATGGGGCATCACCAGCGGAATCCACTTCGCCTTGCACTGCGTCTTTTGAATTTGAAGAGTCAATTTTTGCTTGAGCTATTTTAACCGCTACCTCTTCCCGCTCTACCCTAACCTACTATCTCCTCAATTCTCCTGGCGGATATATGCGCAAAATTTTGATTTGATGTTCGTACGCTAATTCAATTAGATTTATGTGCGCCATTTGACATATCTTTCCTCACACCCCTACCCCCACCCCGCCGTTCAGCAGACACACACAATTTCATCGTTCTTTCCGACCACACCGCACACAGGGAGTTCTGGTGATGTTTTGTGTTGTGGATGTGGTTGGTTTATTTATTCCTGGACATGTCGCTAAATGGGTTTTCTTGTTTGCTCAAAATCAGATCATGGCCAATAAATCAACACTCAATTCGGTTTGTGTGCACCAGTCAAATTGATTTGCTAGCAAACATCACAAAGCGACACTTTTCTTTTGACTGAAATGGGTGCAGAGTGGGTATGGTGGTTTTGGAAGCGTGTTCAGAGTTTCCGCTGTTGTCCATATCAATTCCTGATAATTTTGTTGTTTAATATAAAGAAAAAAAGTCATTGACAGCGGTGGCAACAGAAGCAGCAGCAACAGCAGCAGCAACAGCAATACCAATATAGGCAAACAAGGCGAACATCATGTAAATAACTAATCGAAAACAGGCTTTCGAAATTGGCAGGCAAACGGGTTGCAGCGGAAATTGTTAATTTTCTGCATGGCTTTAATAATATATATATATATATGGTGAGGTGGGTTCCCAGGAGCAGCTCGAAAGAGGCAACTGGACGGGCTGCGCCACAACTGGAGTCGAACTGTGTCAAACCTGCCTGGCTGCTTGCAGTTAGAAATCACGTATACGCCCTGTCAGCGGCATTCTAAGCACGCCCCGATCAATGAGCCGTGCAGATACATGGATATATAGTAAAGCGCGAGATACAACTGCATATCAGCTAATAGACTGCACAAAATATGTTAGATGGCTGGTAGACTATAGGATACCCTGTACCAAAAGAGTGAAACGTACCGGTTAGCACAACAAACATTTATTCAAATTGATGCCTCTAGCTGGCAAGCTTTGGCAAACAGATTTTCATTAAATTGATTTGCGTATGCTGTGCACACAAATCAATACTCCAATCTTCGGGTACGGGTACAGAGCAGCACTGACAACAGCAACTGAAGAAATGCAGAGAATAAAAGAACAAGAGAAGAAAATGTCAATCGGTGCATGGCTGGCAATTCAAATGAACTCTCGACTGAGTGACTCGCTTGGACTCACTTGACTCGGCTGACTTGCTCCACTTGCTCGCATCACTTGGCCCTGCTGCGTTTCCCTGGCCTTGAACGTGGCCCCGTCTCTGTACCTCTGCCTCTGCCTCAGTCCCAGTCTCCGTCTCCGTCTCCATCTCTGTCTCTGTGTCAGCCTCAACCTCAACCTCAGTCTTCTCATTCTAATTCTCATTTTGATACTGATACCCATTCAGATTGCCAGTAAGTCCGTTGCTGTGCTGTGCTGCAGTTTCTGATTGCGATTCGCAAATTTTAGCATTTTTGCATTTTGGCGCGTTTAATTGAAATTGACATTTGTCGATCATAATTCTGTTTCTTGACACTTGGCTTGCTTATTGGAGTAATTGAATTTACATTGCTGCGATGTGTCTGCCTGTAAGAGTGTGTATGTGTGTGTGTGTGTGTGTCTGTGCGTGTGAGTCTACATCTGAATGTATCATCATCATCGTATAATTCACCAAAAAGCACAAAAACGACTTTGACAACAGTCGCAACAATGTTGATTTAATTAGACGTGCACAGCAAGTCAAATTGATATCGAAAATTCGTCAACGTTGTCGCATTTTCTAACACGTACTACTGCGAGGCGAAAACAGCGTCAGCGACAATGACAACAACAACAACAACAACAAGAATAGAAACAAAAACAAAAATAAAAAGAAAAACAACAGAACAACAAAACAACAAAACAACAAAACAAGCAGCCATAACCATACAGAGCAACAGAAACAGACACTGACAACAATGATGACAACGACAGCGACAATGACTCTGACAGTCGTTGCATACAACAGGCAACAATAAGTGAGAATGCTGCAGTTTCTCAACAATCAAATAGTAGACTATAGAATACCCTTTGTGCAACATTAAAGAAGATATCAGACATATTTGTTGTAAGATTTGATGATTTATCTAATCTCTTTTTCTTATCGAGCCCCAAGAAAGTAGTCTTAAGTGCAGCTAACGATTCGAAGTTGGGTTTTATGCATTCACATATATTATTTAACGCATATCTAACCAAAAATGTATGAATAACAAATGCCAAGTTATAAGCTAGGTGAGAGAACAACTGTTAATTGATGAAGAAGTAACTGGCAGTTGATATACCCGATTTGGGCGTTATGAATGGGTGTCAGGCATTGCAAGAGCAACACTGACGTCAAAAATTGTTCAAGTGGCGGCAATGTCTGCAGAGTTGCCAGCCCCATTTACCGTCATGGCAGCCATTTCGTCTCGTAGCTCACATTGTTGACTTCGGTTTTGGGTAGGGGACTGGCTCCTCTCTGGTCATTCACATCGTTGCATGCACCGTGATATCTGCTCTGCAAGTGTATCTATATATGTAAGCGTGTGTGTGTGTGTGTGCGTGTTTGTGTGTGCTTCGTTCATCTTTATTTGTTGTGCGTGCAGAAATTTAACAATTGCAGAAATTGAAACTTTTGCTCGCTGGCTATAAAAGTCTCTCAGGCACAAGGCATAAATATGAAAATAAAATGTGCACACGTTGCTCTCGCCTTGTTTTCTTGTGTTGTTGCTGTTGTTGTTGTTGTTGTTGTTGTTGTCGTCGTTGGTTTCGATATTGTTGTTTTTGCTGTTAATGTAATTCGGCGTGTTGTTGTTGCCAACAATTTTGATGCTTAATATGGCAATGCACTTTGGTTTCTTAAGGCGAGCCTGGGAGCATCAAATTAGAGGCATTCAACTTGCACTTTATTGTTTCAATTAATTTGATTTGATTACTTAGACTCTGTTCGTATTTTAATTTCAATTATTTTATTTTTATTCCATTTTATTTTATGATCATCTCCGCATTACGCATACGCCTCGTCTCCTCATCATTATTTAGCTGCAAGTTGGGGGAAAAGTGGAAAACTGAAACGCACTTTCCATCTCCTTCTTGTAGCTGCCAGCTCTTTTCTTTGAATGCCTTCTTCTTCGTCTTCTTTTTTCTGTTGCTCTCGGCTAGTTATGTTTGTCTCTTCTTCTGGGCCACGCTCGTGCCTGTGGGTGTTTTGGGGTTTTGCGGGGTTTTATTTTTACATAATTTGCAAGCAATTTGCAGTTCATTGTTTTTAATAGAAGCCGCAGAATGCAATTTAAGGCCAACTTACGGAAAATCCGGTTGCCTCAAGTTTTGCTGATCCGACTTAAAATCCATCTACTCCAAGTAAACAGAAATCGCAGCTCTGGGAGTATTGTGTTGAGTTCCATTCCCTTTTGGCGATTTGCTTGTTACTTTCTCAAATAATCATTTCCATGCAATTTTTATATAATTTCCAAACGATTATGTGTCTGCTCCTCCTCCTTTTTCTGCTCTTCCTCTCTCTTCTCCTCTGCCGCCTCCTCCACTTTTCTCTCCCTTTTTTCTTTGTCTGTAAGTATTTTCTGCTTGTTCGTCTCTTTGTTTGTGTTAATCCACTGTTGACATGCAATTTTATTCAATTATCATGATTTAGTGAGCCACCCCCCTCCATCCCTTTTCTCACAGCACAATCCAGCACCCACATATTGTTATCTCACCGCCCAGCCACTCCCCTCTCTCACACTCTTAAGAGCCATCTAACAACTTTGTTGCTGTTTTCCACACAGCAGCAGCGTGGGAAAATTAGCAAGCTGTACTCGTAAAAAAAAAACACGTGCAATTATTCAATTTGTGGCCGCATCGCATTGCAATTCAACTCCGGATCAGTTATACGGCCCGTGCAACGAATAACAATCATGAACTGCTGTCATCTGGTTGCCGAAGACCTGATACCCTACACATAATGCAATTGAAACAAGAAATAAAAAACAAGAAATAAAAATCAAGAATTTCTCTGATTGAACTTTTGACTTCTTGACATTTCGAAATGACTTTCCCATTCCCCAATATATATATATATATATTATATTAATACTCATCTCATTTTAATTACAATGGGAGTGAAAAGTGTCTGTAGAAAAAAGTATAAACAAATTTACATGCATATAATTTTTGCGGTTGCTTGAACTAATTAGTTTGCTGTGCTGCACACAACACTAACGTAAAACATCGCGTCGCAGACACGCAACTGTGACTGTGACTGTGACTGGTTGCTGTCACTATAACGAGTGCGACCCGTACATGGGCTTAATAACTAAGCGATACGTAATGTGAAATTAAATCCAAATTTGCCGAACAATTAATTGTTCTGCAGCAATTTGCCAATCTCTTAATAATCGCTTGTGGTCTTTTTTCGCACCTCTCTCTCTTTGATTAATGAATAATGCTGGCATTACGTATACGCAACGTGTCACGCACTATTTGCATATGCATTCCAAATGCATATATTGCATAATTGCCTGTACAACATCAACAAGAATAATAATAAAAGAAAAACTGAATATCAACTTTAAGTCCATTTGCCACATATTTCGCATAACATTTATGTTTTTCTCTTACTTGAGAGCTTGCAGTGTTCACTCTTACTGTCGTCTTTCCGTCTGTCTGTCCGTCTGTCAGTCTGCCTCTGCTAAATTGTTCGGGCGTCACCATAATGCCACAGCAAGACCAACAGCAACAGCAACAGCAACACACAGCACCAACAAAATGTAGCATGTTGCCTCAAATGAAATATGTACGTAATTTCTATGCACCAAAGAAATAATCGACAAAATGACACTTTAGGGCGCCCATATTTATGATGTGTGACTCCTGCTCTCTCTCTCTCTCTCTCTCTCTCACTCTCACTCTCTCACTCTCTCTATCTCTCGCTCTCTCTCTTGCTCTCTTTCTGTCAGTATTTATGTGGACTAAAAATTATTTGGTAGACAAAAATAAATAATTGCAGACAAAGCTGAATGGGAAACTGTGAAGAAGTCAGAGCTAAGGGCAGAGGTCACGCCAAAATTGTTAAAAATAACCAGGGGTCCAAAAACACATCTAAGCCTGCAAAGATTTGCATTATTTATATATCAACAATTAGGAGTAATGTAAAGGCAACAACTTCGCAAGAAATATTGGGCGAGACATCAATGAAACATTTAATAGCAACCGATAGATGGATGGGAATGTGACAAGACATTGGAATTGGAAGTGGAATTAAATTCTGTAGCGCTTGGTATCATTTCTTGAGTTTATGTATTTATGAGTGTCATTTAATGGAATCACAATGAATACGTCTAAGCAGTACGGACTAAAGAACTATTGTCAGTGTTTAAACCAACAGTTTTGAATGTGCTGCGCAAAAGGGTGCTGCTTGTGCAGCCCTGAATTCAAGCTTATACGCAACGATGTGCGATGCACATTTGCGAGATTTAGTAGCGTATGAAAATGGCATACGAATACAAGTGCCTGGAGTGCGAGCAGCAAGAGTGGATGACAAAGGAAAGGAGCAAGTGGAGCCGTTGTGTTGCTGCTGCTGCATATGTGAAAAAGCAACATGGAAAAACATTCAAGCCATGCTCTTGACCACTTCCAACCAAATTCAACATGGCCAGCCATTTTCTCACTTTGTGTGTGCGTTCCTCTCTCCCTGTGTGTGTATGTGTGTGTGTGTGTGTGAATGTGTGTGGGTCTAGCAGATAGTGCGCCGAAAGCAGCTTAACAACTCAAACTTCCTTCCTCCCCCTGGCACGCAGGTCCAGTGACCCAACAGCTCGGCTTTGCTCCGCACGACTCCACTCCTCTTTGCATTGCTTTGCCATCGCCAATTGCGAGCTGGTCGTCGCCAATCGAATTTTTGTGTCATCCGGCAAATAAGTGGCACCAACTGACGTTGCTGTGTCCGTCTGCCTATGTTGGGCGTGTTGACGTTAGTGGGTGGGTAGATGGGTGGTTGGGTTAGTTTGCTGTGTGTTTGCCTAGCGGTGCAACACCTTTCCACAAATAATGCTCAAAAGCTGCGCGCAAATGGATTGAAAGACTAAAAGGAAATTGAAATTGGAAACGACATTATTAACCAAAGCTAAAATGCTAACCATTACTTTGTCAGCCTTTTACAATTATTTCGCTTGCACCTGGCAACTTATTCAAAATTTTGTTGTCTTCAGAAGTACTTAAGATGTGGCGAATGATAAATGACTGAAATATGAAAAATATACTCGGAGACTATTTAATTTCTTTCTACTTACTTATGCGCATTTTGAAATTTTGGAATTTTATATAAGATATGCAAAATTTCTTACTGTTATTTTAAAATTTCATATATGCTAATTTCGCCAAACTTAACTTCGAGCTCAATTCGAATTTTCGCTGCTTTAATATTTACTTCAAAAGTCTTGTTACATAAACATTTTTTTTAAATAAGTTCCATTTGAATTTGGCTCATTTCAATATCAAGTTATATATTTCGATTTCAAATATAATATTGCACCTAATCTGTTGTATTATGCAGAGTGCAATAAATTTCGACTTAAGTGTGGAAAGCGTTGACTTTTGGCAGTTAATTTTTCAACGGTTTCGTATTAAGCATTCATGGCGAGTGGCAAATAAAGTGTTTGCCTTCTGCAATCGCCATAAGTAGGCTCAGTTGGTTGGCAGGCTAGACTTTTCGACTGTATTCGTATACTTCGTATATTTGCTTACGCATTCGTATGGTGTATTTGTGAGTAGTATTCACTTCGTATTCCCAGTGGACTTTGGGCGGAGCAGTAGGTTGAGTATACTTCCAGTGCGCTCAGACCGCAAATTAAATGGAAATAAATGCAGCCAGACGGGGCCATGAAAAAGTAGCATCAAAAGTGAAGAAAACCCAGTCTGTGGATGATATAGCAGTGCTACATAAAAGCTTACATACACACACACACACAAACACAAACACACACTTTCAAGCACATGCAGACAAAGCAAAAAAAACAGAAGATAAGCGTTGAGAAATTCTTTTTAAACGTTTTCCCTGTTTGAGAATATTTACCTTTGCGATTTATGAGATTAGTTGCCGACACTTGCATACAAATACGAACATGTGTATGTGTGTGTGGATGTGTGTGTGTGGACGTGTGTGTGTTTTTATAAATGTGTTGTGTGTGTTTTTCTGAATTATCTATAAGTTAAGGAGAATTCACAACGACTACGTCTGCAATTGAAAGCAACTCGCAATTGCACAAAATGCAACTGCAAAAATATTAAATAAAGCTCAAAGTGTCACATGCTGATAGTGGCATACAAACGAGAGATAGAGCGAGAGAGAGAGAGAGAGAAGGAGAGAGAGAGAGATAGATAGAGAGATATGCAGGCATGTTGAGGCGGAGCTGAAGTAAACATTGCGCAAAAGGCAGTCGTCGATGTGTTGTGGACCAAACGCACACAAGTTTATTTGGAGTGCAACCAAGCGGCATTCATCACTAGACCAGTCAGCCAACAGCTACCAGCCACCAACCACCAGCCACCAGCACCACCAAGTGCACTACGAACCACCAGCCACCGGCGAGTAAGAAGCATTCACTTAAAATGCATCTGAACAAAGAAAAAATGTGACGAAGAAACAAAGCTCAGTATGTTTACATACGATACATATTTCTTATATAATATAGATATTCAATACACACACACACACACACACACACACACAAACTCAATTATTTTTTAGTATTTCTATTGGAATATTGCTGTGGTTGGGTATTTCTCTACTTATTTATCTTGACTGTCGGCCATGTTGAAATTGTGCTTTAAATTCTTTCTGGGCTTTGTTTCATTTTGCGCAGTAAATGTCAAATATGTTTGAACAAAACTGAATACTTTCAGTAGTGCAACAAAATGATAAAGGGACATCCCCTACTGATGCACAAGTTATTCAGATTAAAATTGATGCAGCCCTACTTTTCAGTAAGTCGATGCAAAAAAGTTATATACTCTTCAAAGATGGAAAATGCTGAGTGTTGTCGTCCCCCATGGCAAAATGGACAGGCAACAACTTGACACACTGAAGACAGCCGAGAATTCAAGAATTCATGTTGTTGGTGGAATCAGGGTGTATACATATGTACATATATGATATGAAAGCATATGACAAAATTGTTGCAATTCATCATCGATTTTCCACTTATATTGGACTGGTCTGATTTCCATTCTGATTTTTTTTTTTTCATTTTTGAAATTTTTACGTATTCTTTTTAAAGGGTTGGTTTCATTTCAGTTTTGGCAAATTGACCAGGAAAACCAGTGCCAAATTGCAAAGTGCAGATGAAAAGATAAAATTAACAACTTATCTCGAAAATCTGGGTGTGTTATACGATTTAACTATAGCTGGTGTCGTTGTTACTGCTGATATTGTTAAGCTCACTAATTGTGTTAAGTGCGTTGTTGGGGATTAGCTTAGTGCTGGCTTATAAGGGCTGTCCCCTCTGGGCCACAACGGAATTGTTATAATTAAACATGGCAAACTAGATACATGTACAAGTGTGTGTGTGGTAAATGGAACGTGCAACAACCAGAGAAATGTTTTTGCTTTCTGAATTTCGAGTGTAAAGAAAATGCGTTTTTTGGGAAAACCATTGTAGTAATTATTATTAAGTCTTGTGAAATGCATAATATTTGCTATTATTTTGCTTTAATTACATTTTCATTCCTTTTGCTTGCAGGTAACTATTTTCAACTACGAGCCAACATAAATATGCTTATATTCAAGTATTCATCTAAGCTGATTGTGTGTGTGTGCAAGTGCAAGTGTAAGCGAGAGTGAGAGAGAGACAGAGAGAGAGAGAGTGATTCTGAAAGGTAAGCTTAAAATGTTTATTTTTGCATATTATGTCAAGGTACCAAGATTGGCATGTTAATACCAATGCTAGTCGCAATCAATAAAACATACGAAGCTGCACTCTGCAGGTCGCCATTTTAATTAGGTGCCGCTGGTGAAAAGTTGCACAACAACCTCGCCACACACAAAAGCGCACACCCCACACTTACACGCCGTATGCAGAGGAATTCCAAAGTTGACTGCTAATTTTCTAGGGACTTTCAACGCGACCAAAGACTTACAGAACCGAAAAGTAGCAGCGAACCTGGAAGAGGAATTACCTTCTCCAACCCGACTTGGCCCTCTGCCTGTCCGCCTGACATTTGTCGAATTATCGAACGTGCCACATGCCGCAAGATGCACTGAGTGAGCGAGTCTTAGCCCTGACAGCGTTATTAGCAAACGTCAGAGCCACCCAGAGCTTGTGTTTATTGTTTTACGAAATAAAACGTGATATTTTTTGCTTCTCCTTTGTTCCGTATAATATTTGTAGCCCCTGACAGCAGCGGGCATTATAATTTTGTCGTAAAGCTTGTAACGCCTTTGAGGAGGCGTCTCCGATCACACTCTGCCAGTCGTCAGTCTGTTTCTCAGAACTGATGAGACTTTCAATTACCATACTGTTGCTATATAGGAACAATCACAAAGAATAATCAATATCGTCCTACTATATTAAATTTAGATATCGGTAGGTTGTCCATTGAGTATCCTAGATTAATATTCAAGTTCTGAATTAATGCCCAACAATTTTCTGTAGCTCCTTTAAAGTAAATGATAATAATCAATAAACATTTTGAATCCTCTCCGATCAAATTTGTTCAAAATTAATTTAGTTAAATTTTTCTGCTTTACTTATTTTACTCTTATTATAATTATAATTTGCACGTGGATGCTAGTGCGTGCAATTAGTTCTGAGCATTAGAGTCGTTAAGCGTTGCTGAATCCTTAATGAGATTAGAAGAGTATCTTATTGTCAAGCAGGCCATGTTGAAATTGATTTTCGAATCGTTCAGCAGGAGAGATTGACTGAAATGTGGATGGACATATGGACATTTGTATGTCGAAATAAACTACAAATTGAATTGACCAACCATTGGCAAACACTCACCCAAACGCACACACACACAGACACACACACACACATGCTGGCATACACAAAACAATAACATCTAAAGCTTCAGTAAGAAAAGCAAAATGACTGCACGGCATAAATCTCTCAATATATTCCCGTCCCGACTTCTAAACCCGACCCCTGGTCCATTTTGTTCCCTTGGCTCGTCGCTCAGTATTTTGGGGCTTGGTTGTTTTTTTGCTGTTGCTTTTTGCGCTATTTGTTTAGAGAAATCAAAGTACACTTTAGACAGTCAGCTGTTGGGTCCACACAACACAAAATGGGCGTGGATGTGGACACGGATGTGGGCGTGGGCGTGAGTGAGTGGGCAAGTGACAAAGCCATCATAAACACAAGCCAGCAAAAGCCATCACTTGCAAAACACACTTTTGTATTGTAATGGCTTGTGCAAAACGTGAAGACCTAACAATATTGCGTCCCACAGCCAAATACTGCTCCTGGCCTTGCTGGCCCTGACAATCATCTATCTATCTTATGTTCAGCGTGGTTGCAATCTGTAATTAATATAGATAAAGCGACAGCACCAAAATGGCCAAACAGACCTCAAACAATATTCATAGCATACTTATATGTGTCAGCGTCAAGATATACTCTATCTATACTATATTACGGTTGACAGCTACCAGCCCGTTTGTATCCATTGTGAATGTGGCTCCCTATTGTTGTTGTTGTTGTTGTTGTTGTTGTTGTTGTTGTTGCTGTTGTTGGTGTAATTGGTTTTGTGTTGCCAGATAAGACTGTCATCTATTTCTACACGTGCATGTTGTTGGCTGCTTGCCTGCCGAGAGTAAATTAAAATTCAAAACAATTTTGCTATGACAAATTCCATTTTATGGCATCAAAATTATGCAATAAATACAAACTAAAATGCGTTACTAACAATCCAACACAACTGCAAATAAGGGATAACGTGTGTGTGTGTGTGCGTGTGTGTGTGCGTGTGTGTGTGCGTGTGTGTGTGTGTGTGTGTGTGTGAGCCAGGCAAGGTGGATGGCGCTGTTGAAGAGAGAAGGTAGCAGGACAAAGACCAACAAAGTGGCGCAAACAAAAGTGCGGCTAAACAACAGTAAAACAACAAACATATGCATAGTCCGCCCGCAGCTCTCTCTCTCTCTCTCTCTCTCCCAGTTTCTGCCTCTCTCTTTTGTCATACTCTTTCATGATCTGTCTCTTTGTGTGTGTGTGACTAGCATGGCGGTGTGCGCAAGCAGATAACGTTGGCATTACGTCAGGATAACGTTGAAATTACATTTTTCACACAGACTGGCAGCATCGTTTTGGGATGGAGGAGATGTGTGTGTGTGTGTGTGTGTATGTGGCAAGTATGTGTATGTGTTGGTAGGGGGTGGGGTGGGAATGGGTGTGGATGGGAGCATGTCTGACACTGACCGACACACTCACATGCAAATTTCATTGCAAGAACAACGGCAACTCGCACACACACACACACACACACACACACACACACACATACACACTGACATAGTTAAAGTTAAGCCTCGCAGAGAACTCCTACAACGGCGGCCACACAAGCAGTCCGCTTGAGTGTAGCATCAGCAACAGCAGCCAGCTAGCTGGCGGAGAACCCAAGTTTCCAGCATGTCCATTGCAAATCACAATATGCTGGCGTTCACAGGCAGGCAGCCTGGGAGCCTGGCAGTCTGGCTGAAAGTCCTTTGCAGTCGCCATTGGGTTTAGTTTAGACAGCCTGCCGGTGGCACCACATAAGGTGCACATTATTTCTATTATATATTTGCATACATTTGGCAAAAGAAAAAAGCACGCCACTGGCACTGCATCTCCGGCTACCTGCTTCAATTGCTAATGTGAACCTTTGTTTTTCCATTTTCATTTGCAGCCTGCATGCCAAGCTATAAATGTGCGAATTAAAATACATAAAATGCAATTTACTTCTGTGGCTAAGCCAGGCTAAGCAGACGCACGATAACATTGCGTATGTGTCACCACAGTCACAGCACTCATACGACCTGTGTGTCAAGATCAAGGGCCGCCAAGCAAATACATGTCTTTTACGAAATCCAGCGAGTTTGGCCATGCAGCAAGCAAACGCCAAACAAACGCCAGTTTGCTCCGAAATAGTGATGTCTACCCATACAATTGTCGGGGCAGACACTCGCACATAAACTGAAGTCAAATGTTGCATAATTCACAACATTACTTATGTTGTGGCAACCAAATGTTATAGTAATCCGATTTGTCCATTTTATTTAGTGGCTTCGAGCAAATTTAAGCTTTCGCTTTTATCTCGGAGACTGTACAGACTGTTGTCTTTGATAGTGCTTTCATTTTATTTAAGACAACCCCAAAAGTATACTTTGCATAATGCAGCGACCTTGTTCGAAAGTGGGCATGGGTAAGAGCTAAAGAGTGCTCGACTGTAAATACCCTGCATTCGACTCTGAGATGCTTGGCATAATTGTGGATTGCAGCAGGTTCTTCAATTGTGTGGCACTTCTAGCATTTAAAGGTATGCCTTATGTTGAAAGACCCTTAGCTGGTTAATTGAGGATAACTTTTTTGCAAAATACTTGAGCTACAAAAGTTGTTGCTCAATGTTTTAAGCACAATATAAATCAATTTAACGCCCAAAGGTGCACATTTAATGGATTGATTGGTGTTCGTCCTTGCCCGAATTCCGTATCGATTTGGGACCTTCGACTTGAGCTGCACTATTTCTGCGGCCATGTGTGTGCACAGCACGCAGCTTAAGTCTGGGTCAGAGGTCAGGGATCAGGACTTTTACTGCTGCGGCTCGAGTTCAGCTCTGCTGGGAATTGAACGCTCAACGAATATTGAAAACCATTCAAGTGCAATTTCAATTCGATGTTGAACGACTTTGAAAGCCATTTGCGTATGCCTTTGTGTAGACTCCTTCATTTACCCCACAACGCCCCTTCGCAAGCAACCATTTTGCTGTCTGCTTTTTATGCTGCGAATACACTTGAAAAAATATTAACTATCATGCTAACCGACATGCCATTTTTAAATACTCTTAATCATCTTATATTCTTAAACAATAACTAGATTTGCGGCAATCAATTGGGAATTAGTTTTACGAAGGAAAAATGTGTTTCTGATTCATGCTCGTTTCCAAGTGTATGTGTCTGTTTGTTTGTGTATTGAGACATTCGGCAGAAACTTAAGAGTTTTATGCAATTAATTCGATTAAAAGGTTATCGCAGCGTCATATCGGCAAGCACTCAAGTGGCAAAGGACCCCTGCAAGGACCTCATAATACTGCGAGGCTGATCCACTCGCAAGATGCCGTTCCAGTTTGTTTGCCCAACTGACTTGCCGGTGGTCGAGTGTTGTCCGGAGCACAATGGCTCAATGCTGGATCAAATTATGGCACATCAGCAGTTTGCATTTGAGCTGAGGGTTGAGTTTGCTCATTTGCAAGGAATTATGCCTGTGGTCAAAGTTCAGCCAAGGGCTGGGTCAAAGTTGTGGGTTTGCAGGACCAACAGCAAGAGCAAGAGCAAGAGCATGAGCAACAGCAAGAGCAAGAGCAACCGCAACAGCAAGAGCAACAAACCGCACCAGCAGCTGTGTCAGCGACAAAAGCCAACCTTTCTCTACAGCAGTCGGCCTCGGGCTAAGTCCTGACCAAACGTGACACGCCTCGCTCGTTTGGCTTCTGGGCAGGCGGCCAATGCCAAAGAAATTCAACACGAAAACCGATTATCTGCCGCAAATATGGCTGTTTCCGTTATAGCATGAAGAGGAATTCCGCTTAACTGGGCACACAATAACACAGGGGCACAGACTATGTCTGTCCCCAAGGGTGTGCGTGTGTGCGGATTTGTAACAGATGTCCTTCGACACTGCCACTGCTCTTATTATAGTTATACCTTCTTCAATTCAATATTTCACTTGCACAAAATGCTTAGAAAATTTATGCAGCAATTAGCACGAGGCGGAATCAGAGAGAGTTCAGCTCTTCCTCAGCACGCGAGCTGCCCTCCACCTCCCAGTCCCAAGATTCATTTAAAGTCCTGTCATCAGCTTGCCGTCAAGTCAACCGTTCGTCTTGTTTGTGAGCAAGCTAATTAACTCCTGTTGCTGCATCTCCTTATTTTTCGCTCATTGTCCTTAGCGTTTTCTATCGAAATTGGAACGGATTGAAATGTCTTGTCAGCTAAACAGACATTCATTATTTAAAATACTTATTTTATAAGCTCGGGGTTGGGCAGAAAAGTTGTTCTTTGTTTTCTGTAAAATTGCTACTTTAAGGCAAGAACTTAAGGATTCTTGTGCTTAAATGCAGTTTAGTTTCACAATTCACAACTGCTGTATTACAAATTTTTATTTAATTGGCATTTATATAATTTATGTCGGATTTTTGACTGAATTGAATTTGTGTTTGGCATTCGAAGAAGATAGCTTAGGTTTTGAAATAAAATTGTATTTCTGCTTTTATTTAATAAGCTTAAAAGGGGGAAATATTTTTTTTTGTAAGTTCTTCTTTGTAATGTTCTCAACTTCCTGATGCTTGTTAACTAAATATTTCCAGATACTTGAATCAATTTAAGTAGTTGTCTATTATGGGAAAACAACTCACATGTGCATGAAGCACGAGAAAATAGAAATAAAAAGCTCTCAGCGCAACTTGAGTTTCAGCGTCATTTTGTTTCAATTACGTTTAAACCAGTTTCTACGGTTACTAGGAAAACGTTAGGCGCGCATATTAGGCGAATGGGTAAGCTGGTTGGCTTTTCGTCGAATTTTGCACGCACATTTGAAATATTTTAGGGAATTTTTACGGCGAACGGAAACGGCAGCAACTTTTATCACGTATTGACGGTTGAATGCCCGGAGCCCGAGAGTTTGTTTCCTTACAAGCCTGGTCGCTAACCCTTAACCACCCACAACCCGAAGGGCTTACGGGCCTGCATAGGTGCGCAGCAGCAGCAGCGGCAGCAGCAGCAGTTTACAAGTACAAAATTGTTCAATTGCAGTGCAAAGTTTTGCAGAAATAAAAAAAAAAGAGTGAAAATAATGTTTTGCCGTTTTCAACTTGAGTGCCAATGCGTCCAAAGAAGACGTAAGTGCCGTGCCATTGCTCCATCCAGACGCCCTCTCACCCAGAACTGGGCGAGTCCAAAGTTTGTCGCTGCTTAGAGTGCCAAGCGTGCATTAAATGTTGTTGCTGCTGTCTCTGTTTGGTGTTGTCGTTGTTGTTGTTGTTGTTGTTGTTGTTGTTGTTGTCGCATCTTGGCCATGGCGTGCATATAGCCTATTGTGCTTCATGCTCGACTCAGCAGTTCATTTGACCGAAAACAAAACGGTTAAATGAAATGAATTTCAAGTGGAATCCGTTGGAGATGCACATCACCATCGCGATGGAAACAGAGAGAGAGAGAGAGAGAGAGAGAGAGAGAGAGAGAAATGCACAGATTGAGATAGAGATAGAGACTTAGAGAAGCAGCTACTTTTGCTCACTGCTGCTGGGGTAGAGAGGGAGAGAGCAGTGCAGAATAAAAGGAGTCTACTTGCAACAGCAGCAGCAGCAACAGCAGCAGCAGCAGCAGCAGCAGTGATAGTTACTCAGTTGACAATGTTTATATATTTTTAGCAACGCAGTTAGCAATTATTTCAATTAGTTCACTTTGTGCCTGATTGACTTACACACAGCTGGAAAGGGTCGGGTGGTGCAGGGTGGTGCAGCAAGTGGAGAGAGTGGCATGGGTACCTGCGATACCTGCTCAGTTGACACGCAATGCACACAGAACTATTTGTAACAAGCGAAATGTGTTAATTAATTAAAGAACACCATAAAACGAACAATCGAAGGATAAGAGGAACTTCAGTTGCGACTTTACTAGAGTCGACTGCGGTTGACTGCCCAATGAATTATTGGATAATTTAAAATTTCAGTTGCAGCGCCCACAAACATTGAAACTAAACTAAACCACAATATTAATGTGTATGTGTTTGGGTGTGTGTGTGTGTGCCTGTATATGTTGTATGGTGTGTGTGTCATAAACCAGTCAAAAGCAAATGTTTCATGCTTTAAATCAAAACTAATTTTGACATTGCCCACAAGCTGTTCGTTTTTTGCCCTTGTGTGTGTGTGTGCGTGTGTGTGTGTGCGTGTGTGTGTGTGCGTGTGTGCGTGTATATTTGCGTGTTTATTGCCCAAATTCAAATGGGGCTGAGCCCACTTTGGGTCCCATTTTGAGGTCCATTTTAATTGCAACGGATTTTGATTACTTCAGCAAACCGCTCCAAACATTTTATGACAGCTGCAGCTTTATTAATTAACTTGTTATCGCACCCTAAAAGGGGGAATTATCTCTGCTTAAATATTTGAAAATATCTGTCCAAGTGCCCGCATATATTTATATTTTAATATGTTATTTTGTCTGTTTGGCTTGTTTTAAATTTGATGCTTTCAGTTTGCCCACATTCAAAAACCATTTAAAGAAATTATTCATAACTGATGAGATTAAAATTTCAAAAGGCATCCCCTAAGGATGTTTAACCTTTAGCATCATGATTTTGGACACTGCTCGCATTGTACATTGTATATGGCCACTGTTTCGATCTCCATATGAGAGGCGAAAGACAAACATGCTCCCACATTACACAGCAATAAATTAGCATAACTAAATGATGTTAATGCGAGTCGGACGTGTTCAGTTATTGTAACTGGCCTTGTGCTAGCTTATAAATATTTACAATCAAATAAATTGGCTGCCTTGGCACTCAGTCTGTGTTTTTCCCCCAACTAATTAACAATTGATGTGCAAATCCGATTTAGTAAAAGCTCTTAAGAACAAAACTAACATTAGCATTATTCGCAAAAGGTGAATTGTAAATGTGTTCGAGATTTTAAATTGTGTAGAAAATGCAACTCTTTTGGTTATAGTTTACCCCATTTAATTTTTACTGCGTAGTGAACAAGAATTAAATTAAATGAAATGAACATATCTTGTACTATATTTTTTGCACATAATGATATACATAGTTTTATCTGACTGAAGAAGTTAATTAAACTATTAAATGATTACTTTTTTGCGCAAACTTTTGATCTTAAGTTCAATTAAAGGTGATGTTTTTCTAAGGAGCCGCCATCCAAATAAAAAATATTTCAAGGAAAAATGAAGTGCACACGAGCACTTAATGAACAAGATAATTATAAGTAAATAGTATAAACATTGGCATGATAGAACATGTAATAATGTCTGGATGAGGGTGAGGGAGTTTTACGTGAAAGGCGTATTTTAATGCGATGAGAAATGAGATATATTAATAGGCGGAACGAGGCTTTAATTAAGTAATTTTAAAATGCTTCAAGTGGGGGTTGAGGATGAAATATGAATCGCATTACGCAAATGTGGCTGCTCAGCAACAACTACAATAGCAAAAACAACAACAACAATGCAAATAATAACAACAACTGCAACACCAGCAACAGCAGCAACAACAGCAACACCAGCAATAATAACACTAACAATAATAACAGCAATAAGAACAACACGACTGTGATTCTGTGTCCAAAGGTTGTCCTGGCCGGCTGTACGCAATTAAAGGTTCACATAAAACATGTATATATATATATATATATGCATTTGTGCGTGTAGGCGTTGTTTTTATTTACTTTTTTTTATGTTTATGGTTAGCAGCAGATTAAGTTATTATATTTATAGTTTATGATCACGCCGTTGATGTTGACCTGTGGCCAATTGCGCCGCCATTAATTAATGTGAAAATCGCACATTTCAGTGGATTTCTTTTTTTTTTTAATGACATTGCGTAAACAGCTAATGGATAATGCGCCCATTGCCTCTGGCTAAGGCACATGGAAAATATGCATGTCCAATACACATATGCATGTGCCAAATTTCGCAAGCACTCGCCCAAATAGCCGCCTGCCGATTGCAGTTGCGGCGTGTGTGTTGCAGTTGCAGCTCAAAGTGAATTTCAATGCGATACACTTGCCTCCTGTGTGAATGATATGCACAATAATTACGCACACAATCACACACACAATCACACACACACACACACTCACTCACACACACACATACACATACACATACAACCCACCAACGGACAATCGCCCAGCTATATCATTCTATGGCTCTCGATACAGGCATCTTTCTGTTGCAATGCCAACAATAACGCGACGCGATGCGATGCGATGCGACGCGACGCGACGCGTGAGCTCTGAAATTTATGCTGTAAGCGCGGCATGCAAATAATGTTAATTTAAATGCGAGTATCATCGGTAGCAGCAGCTACACCACTATCACTATCACTACCACGACCACTACCAGTACCACTACCACTACCAGTACCACTGCCACTACTCTGCGACCAGCACCAGCAAAACAACAACAGAAAACAAACACGCACGAGTTTCACATTTGCAGTGCACAGTTCGCGAACACACACATACACACAAACGCACACACACACACACACACACACACACACTCATACACACACGCATACATCCGAAACGAGATGGCGATGAGTTGCGAGTTGCTCTGCGGTGCTGCTGCCATACCCTGTTGCAAAAGTAAACCAAGTGTCGCAATTAAAATTTCCTTAAATCATTAATCACAATTTGAAGATTTTGTTTTTCCAAATGAAAATAAAAACAATAAATATAAGCTGCAATAGTGATTTATGATTAAAATCTTTGAATTTCTAGTTAGAAAATATTTAGTCCCATGGCGAATGTAAAATTTGGACAGTTTTGCTTGTACAGTAAATGGAATTCATTGTGTAATTTTATTATTTGTTATGTATTTTGTTTCGAGGGCATACTCAAGATGTATACCACACTCCACTCCCTGTGCTGTGGTTCACTCAATTTTGTTGTTGGCTTTTGCTTTTGGGGGCCCAACGCAGACACACAGAGAGCATTATTGTTGTTGGTGGTGAAGCTCGTTTGTTTTAAAGTGTTTGCCTTGTCTCACGAAATTTAAAGCGCAATTACATTTTGTGGCATAGACGGTAGTCGTAATAAACTGCAGCCGGGCCCAAACAGAGGCGTCAGGTGTGTATGTGTGTGTGTGGCTCAGGTGTGTGTGTGAGTGCGTGCGTGTGTGTGTGTGTGTGTGCATATGCTAATGGTATGTATTGAATATGCGACAAATAATGTGCCTCGTGGTTGTTGTTTACTGTGCAGCACTTGCGATTAAGTTAAGTAATAATGGTGATAATGATGTCGCCGAGAGCGAACGTGGCGATAATGCTCTTCTTAATACCCATAATATCACAGTTGCGCAGGGAAGCAGCAGATGGTGGGGGGGGCAGCTTTTCCAAGCCACCTACAAATAAAAAGGCTGTCAACTAATTGGATGCCACACTCCTACACCTACTCCGTAAGCACCTTAGCCAACACATGCTGTGTAACTGAATACTTGTGAATACTCATCAGATTACTCTAATGCACTCATTCACAGTTCACAAAAGAGCGCGACATTGATAGGCCTAATTAGTTAGTTGATTATATTTCGAGACAGCCCGTAGTCATGGCAAATGCGAAAAGAGCCCAATTATTTGACTGTTGAAAAACAAAGCTCAATCCTTGCGTAAATTATATTGTCAGCTATTTTTATGCAAATAAATCATTGTAACGGACAGTTATAGATAGAAAACAAAAAAACACACAAAGAGGAAATGTATCCGTTAATGAGATACACAATTTGTGATTATACTATATACATTATAAGCTATATTAACAAATATGCTAATGTTTTTATATGTGTGTATAAAAACGTGAGTTGAAATTAAACAAAATATCGCAGCGTTCGAATATTGCAATATAAATATCATTTATAAATATGTAAAATGAAACATTTATTTAAAATGAAACATTTATTTAAAATGAAACATTTATTTAAAATGAATCATTAAAAACAAATTAATCTAGGCAAAATATGTCCTTCATTTGTAGAGTTTATGACTCTTTACTTTCTCTCCCTAATTGAGCATATTTATTTTACCAAAACCATAAATACAAATCACATAATGGCTTATTGAATGGATCTGGACACAATTAGTGGGAAATTAATATGCCAGCCCAAGCCCAGGTTGACTAAAAAAAAATCAACATAAACATACTTTGGAATTCTACTGGAATTATCGATTGAAATAATATTATTATTAATTATTTTCTCGTTGAAGCGCTGGTTGAGTGTTTACTGTACCTACTAAAAATGAACGCCACACAGTGAACACACACATTTATTTTGTCAGTCCGTCTGTCACGATGAAACTCGAGATAATGCCAATATTATGCACAATCTACTCACGCACATACACAAACAAACAAACAAACAGACTCGTACCTATACATTTAGATATATACATATGTATATATATATGTACATATATGTATGTATATTCTGATGCTTGCTTGACTTCCCTCGCCGACAGATAATTAATTTTTCATATGGTTGCTTGACTCAGCTCGGCTCTCAGAGCTCACAGTTCTTAGCTGGGGCTCAGAAGCTGATGCGTCACAAATACTCTAGATTAATTGCGCCTGCTAATTAAATTCAGCTCAGCTTCCAATCTGTAGTCAATGAGCCCCTAAGTGTTGCATGTTCAAATATGCGAATTGTGCCCTAAATCGCATATTTGCATGTAAATGCTGCAGCCGATTAGAATCTGTGACAATCTGCAAATCGCTTTAGGTTAAAACATTTTGAAGTATTTAGGTTTTCGTGGCCATCTAATGACTAGCTGACAACAAGCTATTACCACTTGAGTGTTTGTGTTTATATTCGTACATTTATCTGAGTATATGTATGTATATAGAAATCCTGCTTAGGAAATAGTAATTGAACCCACACAGCTGTGACCGCAGCGGCAAACGCTGTAACAGGCCACAAACTGCAATTTAAAATATTTCCACACTGTCTAATAGGCAAACAAATGCAAAACACACAAACACACACACAAACACACACACACAAACACACACGCTCGCGGCAGATCCCCCATGGTAATTGCCGGTGACTTCAACGCCTGGGCAGTAGAATGGGGCAGTCGTGTGACGAATGCCAGAGGCACCTGTCTGCTAGAGGAGTTCGCGTCAACCGACGTAAACCTAGCAAACGACGGGAGGCGGCTTACCTACAGCAAGGCTGGCAGAGGGTCCATCATAGACATTACCCTGCTGAGTAGCTCGCTATGCAGGAGGATGACGTGGAGAGTCAGCGATGACTTCACTTTCAGCGATCACCAAGCGATACACTTCGTGATCAATGAAATATCGCAAAGGCAATCAAGACCCCAAACATGTGGACCCAAGTGGAAGGGAAGCCTCCTGGATGAGGTGACCCTTACCGAAGCCCTGCGCGGTTCTGTATTCCCAGCCACCGGGCAATCCGCAGACAACATGGCGACAAGCCTAATGCGTTGCGTTACGGACGCATGCGATTTGTCTATGCCCAGGAGGAAGCCAAACAGACGAGCAACTCCCTGCTATTGGTGGAACGAGGAAATCAACCAACTAAGGAAAGCGTGCCTACTGGCCAGAAGGCGCTCCCAGCGCGCTAGGGGCCGCCCGGAATTCGCCAGTAAGCTGGATGACCTCAGAAGAGCCAAGAGAGAGCTGAAACGCAGCATTAAAAGAAGCAAGGCCAGCTGCTTTCGGGCAATCTGCGAGGAGGCTGACGTTAATCCTTGGGGAACTGCATACAAGGTTGTCATGAAGAAGATCCGGAGCCAGGAGACCGTTCGGGTAACATGCCCAATGGCTCTAGCCAACATAGTGGCGACGCTGTTCCCCCAGCATCCGAGGCGGCGAGAAATGGTACCAACCCAGCGAACGGAGCTTGTTCAGGCCGTCACGCCGGAAGAGGTCGTGGAGGCAATTAGAGGATTGGGCGATAAAAAGGCCCCAGGACCTGACGGTATCCCCAACAAGGCACTGAAGCTGGCGGTCCGCACGATACCAGAAGTATTTGCGGCCACCTACTCAAAATGCCTACAGGACGGAGTGTTCCCGAGGCCGTGGAAGCGGCAGCGGCTAATCCTCCTGCCAAAAGGGGATAAGTCGTTCGACGACCCTTCAGGATACAGGCCTATCTGCCTTCTAGATTCGGCGGGAAAGGTCCTGGAGCGGATAATATACAACCGACTCCTGGCCATCATCGACGAAAAAAACGCGCTCTCAGCCAGCCAATACGGGTTTAGGAAAGCCCGCTCTACCGTGGATGCAATCCAGGCGGTGGTAGATATTGCAGCCAAGGCAATCGAGGGAACGAGGTGGAGGTGGGGCGACAAGGAGTATTGCGCTGTAATAACCCTCGACATACGCAACGCGTTCAACTCGGCGAACTGGTCGCGCATCATAACAGCCCTGGATGGAATCGGAGTACCGTCGTACATATCATGTACCATATCCAACTATCTATCAGATCGGGTGTTGGAATATGATACAGATGACGGACCCAGGACCTACGAGGTCACAGCAGGAGTGCCACAGGGCTCCGTTCTAGGCCCTCTGCTGTGGAACCTAATGTACGACGAGGTACTTAGGCTCGAACTGCCACGGGGCTGTACCCTCATTGGCTTCGCAGACGACCTGGCACTAGTTGTAGTAGCCAAGGAGTGCAAAGAGGTAGAGGCCGCAGCGAACGCGGCAATTAGAACTGTAGCTGAATGGATGAAGGATGCGAGCTTGGAACTTGCAGGCCATAAGACGGAGGCCGTACTCATTACTAGCCGCAAAGTAGTAGAGTACATACAGGTGCAAGTCAACAACGATGTTGTGAAATCCAAGGAGTCTATAAAATACCTGGGCGTCAGGTTGGACAATAGACTCAGCTTCCGGCCGCATATAGAGTATGTCAGCCAGAGAGCAGCCAAATTACAAGGCGCTCTCTCGCGCATGCTGCCCAATGTTGGAGGTCCCAAGCCAGCAAGGCGCCAATTGATGGCGAGAGTGGTAGCCTCAGTACTGTTGTACGCGGCACCCATATGGGCGACGGCTGTGTCCAGTAACAAAGGGCTAAAAAGGAAGCTCTCGGCACCCTACAGGCTGAGCGCCCTCCGAGTGATCTCCGGCTTCCGCACGGTCTCGGAAGATGCAGCACTGGTCCTGGCAGGAATGGTGCCAGTTGACCTGCTAGCGATCGAGATGAAGGAGATCCGCGCTAGAAGGATAGCTGCGCCGGACACTATGGAGACCATCCGAAGCTCAGTAAGAGCAGCGACGATGGACGCCTGGCAGTACAGATGGAGCACGGCGAGTAAAGGAAGGTGGACGCACCGATTGATCCCCAATGTAGAGGAGTGGATTGGAAGAAACGTAGAAAGGGAGTTAGATTACCACTTAACGCAGTTTATTTCAGGTCACGGCGGCTACAGGAGCTACCTGCACAGGTTCAGGCACGAGGACATCCCGCAGTGCCCGACATGCCCGGACGCCATCGAGGACCCGGAACATGTGCTCTACCATTGTTCAAGATACAGGGGAGTGTCCGGCTCAGTGCCCCCACCGGAGAGCTTGGTACAGTACATGATGGAGTCTCCGTCACACTGGAGAGATGTCCGCCAGCTCATCATATGCATACAGAAGGATCTGAGATTATGCGAAACTGAGCGGCGAGTGACGGAGAGTGCCTAGTTAGGCAACCCACCCCGGTGAAGTAATACTTTACGGTGATACCGCCGGGCGTGGGGGTGTGTGTGTGGGGGTGTTTTTAGTACGTATGCATCGACGTTGTCTTTGAATCGTGCATGCAGGTGGCACGGGCCACCTGTATCTCCAGAAGATTCTCACCCCCATGGCGTATCCAAAAAAAAAAAAAAAAAAACACAAACACACACACACAAACACACACACACAAACACACACACACAATTTTGTTAAATTGCACACAAATAGGCATTGCAGAAAGTGAAAACTGTAGGCCAAAAATCAGTATTTATATATTCAGTAGTTTTGTTCAAAGTTATGCCAGGTGCAAATAGCTCCTGCTGCTGCCGCTGCTGCAAATTCATTTTCCGAGTACACTGTAAAAAATGTACAATTGAATTGTGTTTCAATATTATATATATACCATCAGGTCAATCACTCTAAAAATCGGTTGCTCTCTCTTTTTTCACGTGGAAAACATGAAATGTTGTGAATGCCATTTAATTTTTGTGTTTTGTTGTACACTGTAATGGCGTTCATATTTAAGCCAATGTTACTTAACGTGTAGAACACAAAAGCAGTAGTCCAACGCTTAGCTCAGCCCCGACGGCAGCTCAGCATTTCATTCTTTCCATTTGTATTTTCGGTTGTTGGGGTAGCTTGAAATGCAGACCTGCATATGCAAAGCACACTTGATCGCCTCACTGGACGAGGGGCGTAGACGAGGGCGTGGCAAGCAAACGAGCAACTCAAGGGGATTATGCGAAGGGAGAGGGCAGTAACAACAAGTGCGACACGCCCACTTGGCAGCTGCTAAGAAATGCACGACGATATGGAACGGGAGCCCAAAAAAGTAGGCAACACAAAATACTCAAATCACATATGCATTGTTAGAGCAGCGCTGCATGAGTGTGTGTGTGTGTGTGTGTGTGTGTGTGTTCATTCAATGGTGTGTGTTTGTGTGTGTGTGTGTGTGTGTGCGTGTTTTGTGCATTTGTTAGATGTCATGTTGCAAGGGGCATTTGTGCCAACATTGGACAGCTGGCCATATTGGTGGTTCGTTGGCTTGCTTGCTCGGCTGATTTGGTGGTTCACGCTGCAGGCAGTCAAATTACCAAAAATAGCAAAAGTGAGCAGCAGGCAGGCAGGCAGGCAGGCAGGCGGAAAACAACATGACAAACAGGGAATGGAAAATACAAAATGGAAAGGAGAATGCCAAAATGGGGGCAGTGTGATGCACACCAAAGCGCAATGTGGCTAATTACTTTGGAAAGTCAAGTTATTAGCGTGATTACAAAGGCGATGCATGCAGACCCAGCTAACAACAGCAGCAACAACAACAAATGACTGTCTAACTGTCTGGCTTTCCTGGCTGTCCTTGTAAGGCAGCCGCCGCATACCAACAATAATAAGAGCAACAGCAACAGCAGCAACAGCAACAGCAGCAACAGCAGCAACAGCAGCAGCAACAGCAGCAGCAACAGCGAGCAACAACAATAACAAGAAAAATGCTTACATGGAAATTAACGGGTCGTAGGCGTGGTTGAAGTGGCAGTGGCGGGGCCACTGAAAGGTTGCTTGTTGGCGGTGCGCCCATGTGGTTAGAGAAAACCACACAACCAGTTACAGCAACAGCAACAGCGACAGCAACAGCAACCGCAGAAGCTGAAAAATTGGAGACGTTAGGAGCCCCTGTAATAATAATAATAATAATAATCATAAAACGGCAACAGGAACAAGCGCAGTTAGCAGACTCATGCGCGAAATTGCCGCGCGCTCATTATATATAATATATACCCTGGGAATCATATTAAATCAGAATATTAGTTATTGCCACAAAAGCTTGCATTCGAAAGATTCGAAAGTTTTGTGATTCTCTGCGTCCAATGCATCAGAATTTATACCTAGTGGATTCAAATCGTCTAGCTGGGATCTTCAAGCAAAGCTTTGACTATTTGGTTGGTCAATTACATCAATTAGATAATGGAATTTCCAATAGTCTAGTAATATACTGGCTGATCTGTATAGTCTGGGACTATTTTGTACGATCGTTTATATAGCATATTTTATAGTCTAGCTGCTTTGACTTGGACTTGCCGCAGTTTTTGGCCGCCGTTTTGTTGGTTGTTGCTATTGTTGGTTAGCTCGTTGTAATTGCTGCGGCAGCCAGTGGGGCTAGCTGATGTTGTTTTTGGCTGCTTGTACTTTTAGTTGCCGAGAGGCCTGTCAGAGAGGCGGCAATTGCTAGTTTAATGCCCGTAATGCGCATCAGCAACAACAACAGCCACAACAGCAACAGCAGCAGCAGCAGCAACGACGTAATCATCAACTGCATCAGTAGTGGGAGAAGCAAGGCATTTTCATAACGCCACGGAAGCTGTGCCAGTTTTTGGGGCTTGAACAACGCAAAAGTAGGGGATGATGTGGTTTTAAGCAAGCGCAATTATCCAAGCCAGCTAGCGAGCAATGTCCTGGCAGGAAGAAGGAACTACTGCCTGACGACAATAATCTCTCAGTGCAGCGACAACAGAAGCAGCACCAACAACAGCAACAACAGCAAATAACCGCAAATAGTTAAATTGCATAATAGTTGCAAACATTTTATTTGCATTTGGACGGCAAGCGGACTCAGGTCCTTGCAACTGAACTGCGGCCACGGAACGCCGGTTGGCTCGTTTATCTGCTCTCGCCCGGCTCTGTCTGACCGCCCAGCCGCCCGCAAGTCTGTCAGTTTGTCCATTTGTGTGCCAGTGTTAATGTTTGTTAATTTTTAGCGACACATTACAGCGAACGCCAACCGAAATATGCAAATGTCCCACAATGGAGCAAAGTTAACTTCATTTGCGAAACGGGCGTGAATATTCCTGTTGTTGGCGATGTTTTTATTATTGTTGTTGTTCTTGCTGTTGTTCAGCATGGCATTTTTAATTGCAACGTTTGATTGCAACAATTTGCTCATTTCACATTCCATTGCATACTTTTGCGGGCACTGTAATATTCACATTTTCACCGTCGCTTTTATGACGATTTGCAAAAATAAACTGTGATATTTTTCTGGCTTGGTGGCTGCGGCCACATTTCAATTATGATTCAAATTAATTGAGAGCAATTAAGTCCAAACTAAAAAGCGTGATGGTACAAGCCAACACAATATGTTCATCCTCATTTATATATATATGTACATATTAAATTAATTCTAATGCACGAACCACTTAAATCCCTAATAGCATTTTGCGTATTTCACTTTGCATTTAGTTCGTTTGACAATTGTAATTTAATTTCATTCATTCACGCCCTATCGCAAGAAGAAACTTTGAGTTATCTTTACGGACTGCTCAGTTTCTTGGCGACTCCCAGAAGTATGCAATTGATTTTTAAACATATTCATTCTGACAACTTAAGCCGCTCATCTGCACTGAATAACTCGCATGCCAAAATGTGAGCCATTGAGATAGTATTTTTTCTTGCAGATTGAGACATAAATACGCAGGCAATACACTGGAGAAAAATAATGCTGATATTTATTTAAGTTCAACCGGCATCCCTGTTATCTAAATGCATTACACTGCAAGGATCAAAAATGCGAAATACGTTATGCAAGCAATCTTATATTAACAATAAATGTTCAGGTTTGATTTGACCATATTTCGTTTTAATTATAGTTGATATTTTTCTATAAAAATTAATAACAGTTCATAAAATAAATATCGTGTCATGATTAAATACCCCAAAAGTGTGAGTGGGAGCAAACACATTCAGTTTGTCAAAGAGCCGACTTAAATTTTCGTATTTTGGAATTAGAACACAAAAAAAAAGACTTAAACATTATCTCAATTGATTTCAGTAAATCATTTTCTAATTTTTGTTGAGTGTATGTATGTATGCATGTGTGTTCTCTGGTATCGACAGCCAAGAATGCCTTACATAATATTTTCTTATTGAAATATATGCAAACGATGCAAAATGCAGCATTGTAGAAATTTGGTCACGTTGGCAAAATGCAAAGGAAAAGGCAATGGCAAAGGCAAAGGCAAAGGCAAAGGCAGCACTTCAACGCATCGCCGCCTGAAGTGCGCCATGAAGAGGGGAATGTGTGAGGCAGCAGAGGGAGGAGCTGAAGATGCGACGCAGACACGAGTGGAATTCGCTTTTGCTTTGCCCTACCTTTACCTGAAACTGTCTAACTTGTTTCTTTTATGAACACCCAGTTTGCGTGATATAGCAGGGGTAGTGTAAGCATCACCTGTACTTAATCAAATATTTCACATACAATAAACTGCTATTTTTAAATTAATTTTTTGAACATTTCTTAAAACCAATAACCACATATCGATTTGAATTTTAATTTAAAAAAAAGACAATTTTTTACTGAATTAAACTTCGCATTTAAGATTTTGGTGGAGATAATTTTCCTCCCCAAAAAATGTATTCTTATTTCATCCTGTGCAAATGTTGCCTAGTCACAAGTCGCCAGTAAGTCAGTCGATAAAAATAGTTTTTTACTCACATGTTGGTACAAATACAAATCGATTGTGACTTAAAGTTATGACCCCTACGCAAAAGTTCTTTAACTAATGTAAGTCTTCGTATAAATTAGGATTGACAGTTTGCTTTTGTAGCAAACTTATTTTTCTTTGCAATGGGCAATCCTGCCTGCGATTGAATAATCTTAGGTAGGCGCATTCAAGTCACCAATATGTTATCATAAAAAGAACTTAACCATTCTTTACTATGCTTATACGATTATTTTTGCATTAATCACAGATAATAATCAAGAATAAACAAGGGAGAGTCTGAGAGAGCACCCACGCACACTTTGTGTTTGCATTCACATTCAATCAAGATGCTCACTGGGTATGCTGCAGTCGTTGCATGCCGCAAAGCTAGTTTGAAAGCATTTTTATGTAGTTGGCAATTGCAACTAGCATGTTTGAAATGTTCGCGCGCCAGCGGCTATCGCCGATCAGTGCCTTGGCAAAGGCACACAAAGGCCAGTTTGCAGATTGGCTCGCCCTGCTGTCTGCCTGTTCTTCTAGTCCGACCAGCTGTTGGCTGCTCGCTTGACTTGGCTTGACATGCCTTTGGCGCACCGCGTAGCCGCATGTTGAGCGCCCCATTTGCCCAATTGCCCAGTTGCCAGTTGCCCAGTTGCCAGTCGCCAGTTGCCCAGTTGCCAGTTGCCAAATGACCGTGGTGTGCCTGAGAATGGGCAATGGAATATTCTTGGCAGCGATTTGGCCACAATTACAACATCTTAATAGGGCCAACACACAATGAGATTGCAATATCGAGACAGAAAAGAAGAGTGATAGTGAGAGAAAAATGCTGCTAGGCATTTTTCCAGCGGCTTTCGCTTGATTAGTTGCCAATGACTTGGTTACATTTCATTTTGTTGGCCACAGCAATTTTGTTGAGATATGTTTGGCAGCATAATTTCACGGTATAATTTTGATATACATACATATCTGATATGTTCCTATAGTTTTGCTGGCATTGGGGCTGACTATTAAATTTGTGGTAATCTGCCTATTTGAAGCCACAGCAGCGTGTGAGGCTTGCAGGTATTCCATGTTTGAATTTTCTTAAGAACCTCGAGACCTGTGCAGCATTCAAAACCATACACAAAGACCGACAAACTGACACAGACACACACACACATACACACACACATACACACACATACACACACACACACACACACACATACACACACACACACACTCAGACACACTTATGCGTACATACGTAGAACGCGAATTGAGTTTGCCGAACTTTTCAAAAAGCGCTTTAGCGTAAAAATGCTCCGCTGGGCACCGCAGCGAAAGTGAGCTGAAGATGCTTGCAGCGAACTGCGGAGGGTGCTTCGTGTTGGCGGGAGATGGGGATAAATTGGCGAAGTTTTTTGGGTGGCATACTTGGCCAAATTTAAATGCACAAACTTTACCTGGCAGGCGACGTGGGTCGGCTTGTAATTTTCTTTTAGTCAACTTTTAAACGCGCTCAAAATGATTTGCATGCGTGCCCTGCCATCCTGCCATCCTGCGTGCCCTGCTACCAACATGGCGTATGCGTAATATTAGTTTGGCGGACCTAACCACGGTCACCACCAGTCCTTCTTCTTGCGTTTTGCTGCGCATAAAAAGTGCAAGGGGTTGTGTGTGGGCAAAAGATGGCTGAAATATAAAAATGGAAACCGTTGAAAAAATTCAAAAACCACAACAAACAAATGTACGTGGCCGCTGGCAGCTGAGGGGAAGTCAAGCCATCACACAGACACAGGATACTTAGGATGGGGAAGGGATGCAAAATCCCAGCAAGGAAGGCCAAACAAGCAAGGCAGTCACAAAACAAAAAACGTCAACTGAAACAGTTTGAAATACAAAATATGGTTGTAAAAAACTAAATATAGAAAAAGAAGAGAACCCTGCCAAACGGATAACTAACGGAAAATACAAAACACAAAAGCAACTGGAGCGAAAACTGGATAATGACAATTCAATCAACAACGTTTTACCAATCACCAAGCATTTTTTGGTTCACAAATGGATGTATTTCAATATTAATATTTGCAGCTCGTGAAACAGCTCGACTAGCATATATCCAGAATTTGTCTAATACTCTTTTTCACTATTTGTTATTTCGAGGTATACAAACTTACAATGGAATATATACTACTGTCGCTTAGCAATATCAATATCGATATTATGGTAACTGTTTTTTATTTATCAGTCAGTTTTTGCCTCTGAGCCGATGTACAAAACTTGAATATTATTTCATTGTATTGTATATTGTAATAATTAATTGTGTATATTGTACAATTAATTGTGTATATACAGTGACTCACACCGAAACGTGCACAGCGTCAAGTAAATTATGTAATTGCCTGCCATAAGTTAATTATTCATTATTTTTCAAAAATTCCAAAGAAATATGGTAGGTACATGTATTAACCACCTAAATTAATATATGACCCCAATACACTGGGGTTTCCCCACCTGCTAGGTAGGATTATAAAAATGTTGCATACTTTTAGGAGCTCGCATCATTTGGATGAGTATAAATAAAATAATATATTTGGCGTATAAAAACTTAAATAAGGATGTTAATACTTAGTATGATATCCTTTAGCCTTAACAACTTGCCTTAACCTATTATTCATGGAAGATACCAGCTTCCTGGTAGTTTCTGGGCTGATTTTGTTCCACTCATCCCGCAGAGCATTTTTCAGGTCTTCTTTGCTGGATATCCTATGCTTCCGGATGTTATTTTCCAGCACAGCCCATAAATTCTCAATGACATTTAAATCTGGAGACTGGGCCGGCGGAATGATCATGTGGGGGTAATTCCTGATGAGCCAGGACTGTACTATCTTGGCCTAATGCTTGGGATCGTTGACGTGGTTGAACCGGAAAGTATCTCGGATTCCTAGCTTCCCGGCACTTTGGAGTAAATTTTCCTTTAGTATGTTGAAGTACACATTCTTGGCCATTGTTGATCCAAAAATCACAAAATTCCCGAATCCGGCTGACGAGATACACACCATGGCATGTCACTTTCTCCACCATGCTTGACTGCTGCCTTTACGTGTTTGGGGTTCAGCTCAGTATTGGGCTGTCGCCACTCATAACTCCGTCCGTCCGAGTCAAATATGGTGTATTTGGACTCATTTGCAAATATGACTGTGTTTCAGAACTCCAGATCCTTGTCCAAGTGGTTTTGGCGAAGGTCATCCAAGTCCCTTTATTTTTCACGTTTATAAAGTGCTTTTTCCGTAGTACTCGGGCATTAAAGACATGTTTCCGCAGAAACCTGAGCACAGTTTCCACACAGCACTTTTTCCCCAATTCATCCTGCACCTGTAGATCCACTTTTGGAGCCGATAGCTTGGGGGATCCCCTTATAATCCTGGTGATCCTTCGCTCCTCCTCTTCGGTGAAAACCTTGTTTGGTGCCATTCTGGCCTTGCCCTCAATCCAATTTGCGTCGACGAAGCGCCGAATGATGTTATTTACAGTTGAGTTGCTCAGATTGACCATTTCAGCTATTTGGGGATGTGAATATCCGTTTTTGTAGTGTTCCAGGATGAGTTTTCGTAGTTCAATGGTAGTCTGATTGTCCATAGTCCTTGTTGGCTTATTGCACCCGAGATCCAGGATAAAACTAAACTGACTACGAAGGATTGACCTATTTATACCGAAAATACTCAACTTTAGGTAAAAAAATCCGGGTTTTATGGCACCCAGGTGTCCACAATGTTCCTGTCCCTAATAAAATTTTCCCTGAAAAAAGGGTACTTTTTTACATAATCCTACCTAGCAGGTGGGCAAACCTCAGTTTATTAGGGTCATCCATTGATATTGGTGGTTAATACATGTACCTACCATATTTCTTTGGAATTTTTGAAAAATAATGAATAATTAACTTATGGCAGGCAATTACATAATTTACTTGACGCTGTGCACGTTTCGGTGTGAGTCACTGTATGTACAATACTATATATATGTATATGTTTGAGGCAATAAGGAATAATTCAAGTTTCAGATTTATCTGTACATGTTCACTGATTGTGTATGTATTTATATTTACCATTAGTTCTGTTTAGAAATGTGGTTTCTGATTATTTCTTCGACCACAGACAAGATGTAGTCGTCATTCAGGGCTGAAATCTCAGTTGTCCAACAGCGGTTGAATCATTTTATTTAGTTATTGCGTTTGCCTTTTAATGCTGTGCGATGTGGAAAAATGTTTTGTAATTATTTGGCAATTTAGTAATTACGAAGCGCATGCAAAGCGTGGCAAATGATGTTGCAGATTCTGAATAATTTGAACAATTCATTTAGCTTGGCGCCAGGACAACAGGATGGATACAGAGCAGCCAAAAGTGTTCTGCATAATTTTGCGGTTTTTTTTTTTATACTTTGTTCGTTGATAGCAGGCAACCCTTTAAAAGGAACCCGCTAACTCAGCTCACATTTCAATTGTCCGTTGTCCGTCGCCAGTTGCCAGTTGCTGTGTGCGGTTTAAGCCTCATTTCCTTGCACTTCCGCTTTTGGCATACGAGCAGACAGATAGACACAGTGTATATGTATATACACACATACACAAGCAGAGACACACACACACACACACACACACACGCACACATATATAGACAATGGCAAACTGCTTTTTGGGTGGGTTTGGCTACTGAAAAATGCAAAACTTTCATTTGCACTCGGGACTCGTTATGGTGGGATAGTAGTGCACATCCAAGGAAATTTCCGGACGAAGAGTGGTGCAGAGGTTGTGGAGCTTGGAGCAGTGGTGGTGGCGGTGGTGCTTGCAGAGTGTAGTGGTTGTACGGCCTTTAACTCGGTTATCCCCGGTTAGCATTGCCATGCAATTTATTAGAGTTTCGTTTCATTTCGTTGTTTCCCCTTTATTTAAAATTTCTTCTTTTGCTTTTTTTTTGCTTTATTTTTGTTTCTGTTTTGCTCTCCGAATTGCATAAGTAAATAACGCACGTAAATGCATTTTTGTGCAAAACCCCAAATTAAACAACTAAAACAAAAGCAACTACAACTGAAAACCCAAAGGCGTGGCATCTAGGCTCAAATGCTCTCTAATTGATAGCTAAACTCAGACTGCAATTGGCATGCAGGCATATCTTGAACACATTTATATCAATATAGAAAATGTTTAAAATAAACATGAATAACTGAGCTGCTACATAATGCATATACAGCAATAAAACTACATTGATCGGAAATCGGATTTTTTCTTTTTATCACTGATAAAACATAAGAGTATTGGATTTTCGGTGACAATCCCGTCAGTGGGATGGGATGCTTGCAAGTTGGGTGGTCGTCAGCAGGCTGGAAAAACATTTTCTGCAGGCCGCAAAACAATTGTACAACATATATTTAATAAACAAGTTGTTTGTGCTTCTGTGTGTGTGTGTGTGTGTGTGTGTGTGTGTGTATGTGTATGTGTATGTGCATGAGTGAAAAATAAACTAACATAGGAAACAAATACAAATTTTGGGACGACGCAAGCGACAGCTTAAAATGGAAATGAAAACTGAAAAGTGGAACTCTAAACATACAATCGCAAGAAAAGTTTGAAAGCCTTTTTGTGACTTTAAAGTTTTACACTCGTTGATTGCATACGGACACACACACACACACACACACACACACCCACACACACACACCCACACACACACACCCACACATACATGCGTCTGATTGTGTTTGTGTTTTTTCTGGGCATGCCACACCTCCAAAAATAAACGAAGCCGCCCACAGACTTCTTTAGCTTTGACTTCATTCGCTTTTTTTTTTTTTTTTTTTGTTTGTTGTACACAAGGCAAAATAAGAAGAGAAAAAAAATTAACGACATTTTCATTTACAAGGACCAAAATAAGTGAAGCGACAGAGCACCGGTTGAGGACATGAAGCCCAATGTGGAGATTGTAAGTTGCTTTTTTTTTCATTGGAGCGGCCTACTTTAAGGCGGAAATAACACTTAATTGATTTGCAAAGTGGAACGAATCGTTCAAAGGCACACAAAACAAGGACAGCAAAATCGACAAGAAATACAAAAGGAAGCCAAAAAAAAAAAAAAAAATAGAAAAAAAAAAAAAAAATGCAAACGATGCTTGTGTAAATTTTTACAAGAATGAAAACGAAAAGTCTGGGAGAATTCAATTTTTGCGACCAAAGAGAATCAAAGTGACCAAGAGACAATGCCACAGCAGACGCAATCGATAAGCAAAAATGCAAAAATGCGAAGCAGATGCATCAGCATCAGCAGCAGCTAGAGTGGAATTGCTCCAATCCATCCACCCGCTCCCCACACTCTTTAGCATAATTTTTGAGGCGGCATTGAATATGGAAACGGCGATGGCAACGACGACAACAACAACAACGACAACAACAACGACAACAACAACAACAACAACGGCAACGAAGACGGCCGCATCTCAAATCTAATGCGAGAATGCCGCTTCTCGCTTCGATAGCACATCAATGAAAAGCAATCTACAAATGCTTTGTTGCCAGAGCATTATTAAACTGGCATTTTCATTTGTAGACTAACACACACACACACAGACACACACAGCAAGACAGACAGACATACAAACATTTGGTTGCTGTATCTGCTGGAGCTGCAAGGAGCAGCGTAGAACTGAGAGTATACGCTCGAGTGCTTCAATGTGAGGCAAATCCTGCTTTTCACATTTGTATTTAGAGCAGAGAGAAACATCCGGTTTTCGGCCCTTTCGAGCGCGTTTTACACGCTGCGGCCAGCAGCAGTCGTTTTGTTGATTGGGTGGGGTTTGGGCTTCTGGAGTTTGCTTTACAGCTTTCCTCTACATCTGGTCTACTCACAGACTTGGGCTCAGGTAAAGCCCTTGCAATACCAACAATTTTTGCTTTGCTACATTTCGTTTGGTTTTCGGTACGGTTCGGTTCGGTTCGGTTAAGTTCGGTTTGGTTTGGTTTCACAAACGACAAAAAAAGGGAAAAAAAGAAAAACGTCGACTCACACAATTTGAGCCATGGCGAACGACAACAACTGGCAACAACAGGCAACAACAAGCAGCAGCAGCTACAACGGTGACAACAAAGGCGAATCCACATCATTACGATTATGCAGCTCTTCATCAGCCCACATGGCTTTTGCTATGCTATATCTATGCCTCCAACCACACCTATGCATACCTATACACCAATACCTATACACAGGTATTTGTATCGGTTTATATGTATGTATGCATGCCTAAACATTTCGCATGACAACTTTATAGTAAAGGAAATTCTACGTTTTCCACTCGAGCGCATTATTATTATTATTATTTTGCTATTGCTAAGGTTCTCTTTTGTTGTTGGGCTTTTGCTGTCTCTTAAATACATTTATATACATACATATATATATATATATATATATTCAACAAGAGGCATATTGTTTCTATCAAGCCTTTTGGTAATAAAATATTGTTTGGCCTGAATGCAAACGTATTTTTAAAAAAATATTAAAATGAAATTGCAACATGTTGCAATTAAAGTGAGTAATTCGTAATAGTTTTATTTTTTATTATTTTATTTGATTTCACGATTACAGGGTATATGTGACAGTCGGGAATTCCTAACTTATTTACGTTGCTTTTTTGCTGGCGATGTGGCTCTTTGTTTTGTGTCTGCCCTGCTGTTGCATGTTGGCATTTTATCTGCCTGGCAGCATCCTTTCGTGCGTCTCCAACTCTTCCATCCACCGTCCATTTACTTTCTATATGCATACATATATATATATATATATATGTATACACATATATTGTATATGTGTAGGTGTGTGTCCTGTGATGAACGCTATTGATAATCTTTCCAGCATATCGCTGTTGTTTTTACTGCTGTTGCTGCCTCTTTTACATCTCTTTTTGTTTTTTTTTGTATTTTTTATTTTGTTGTGCCCCCCTTTTTATTGTTAGTTCCAGGGCTGCTGGCGCACTGCGACATGCAAAATGTGTGGTAGCAGGGTTGAGGGCATCATAGCAATGCAGTCAGTCGCTGTGGCGCCGCTAAGCACATTATCAAAAACAGCTTAGGCAGAAGCGGGGAGGGTTAATGAAAAAAGCATTGCCCCGCTGCCTCGTGTCGCTGTATGGCAAATGATAAATTTAATGCGCATTTGTTGAGTGCACTTTAAATGCGAGTTCGCCGGGCTAACAACCAACACCGTTGCACGCATCAGCACTCACTTCGGGCCATCTCCTTTTGGACGTATTTCAGTTACACAGCGCTTACTATTAAGCCACATAATATGCAGTCTGAAGCAGACGCTGAAACAGCAACAGCAGGAAAAGCAGCAGTAGCTTTAGTATCTTTGCATCTAGTAGGTTCCCTTTTTTTTTTTCTTTTTTTCATTTTTTTTTTGTTGCCTGCCGCCGGGCATCATCATTTTCCATTTTGTATTCCCCGGCGCTCGATTTGGTGCAGCAGAAGAAGTGGTAACAAAGAGCCAAGCGCTGTGTTAGCATAATTCGCTCGATCAAAGTGGATGCGAAAATATGCGGCTGCTATTGGACTGGGGCTCAGGGATGAGAGAGGGTATTGACTCGACCTACTAGCAATCTGTAAGACACCCAGTCCGGCAGTCAGAACTGTGAAGTGATTTAAAATATACATATATATATATATACATATATATAAATATATAATATATATAATATATATATGTATATGCGCTAACAGGCTTTACATTTGCGCCGGACATGTCCTGCTCCTTTTCTGGCTGCCGGCGACATACAACATGGCAACATTTTAATTAAGCCAAGCAAAGATAACGGAAGCGAAGCACTACAGCAAATAGACACCCACTTCTGCCACGCCCACGCACCATCGAGCGCCCCTGTTCCGTAATTTGCTGGCTGCTCTACGTCAATTGGTCAATTTAAAAATCTCAATGCAAACGACAGCGGTTCCCGGCAAACTTATTAAATTTTCGAATACCGCATTTTGTGGCAACTCCCAACCGCTAAGTTCGACATTTGAATGTCCTTCAAACAAAATGTTGCCGAAATTCATTCATTCAAACAGTAAACATAAACAACTCGAATCAAAGTGGGTTCAATAATAATAGAAATAAATCAAAATTTTAAATTGCGTTTTGTGGAAATACTCATAATTGATACAAAATATGTTGTCATTTCAAAGTATATTCAAATTATTTTCAAATTAACTGCTAAAACTTGTTGCAGCTTGCTACAAAAAAAAAAAAGAAAGCAATTTAAAACCATAACCACTATGTGCAACAACAAGTGTGTTGTAAGCTATCTGGCTTCTGCCTTATGCTTAAATTAATAAAGCAATTGCTTGTGGAAATCATGTTATTGTTTAGCTTGGGAAATATTGTGGCCGTATTGTTGCCACATTGTGGTATCATCGAAATATGTATTTCAAATGCGTAGTTGGCCGGCGGCAACATCAAGAACATTTCACGTTTGCGTGGTAAAAACCTTTTACGTTGAACTCCAATTGATATTTTTAGCAAACGAATTTTTGAATATTGTTGCCGTTGTTGTTGTTACTCCTGCTGCTGCTGTTCTTGGTGCCCGTCATCAGCGAGTTCATTGACAACAACACTAACAACAACAACAACAACAACGTAAAAAGAGAAGAAGACCAACGCAGCAGCTGCCATTGCCACGTAATGCTTCAATGCCCAGCGGCGGCAGGCGCACCTGCAACGTTTCTCGATTGAATTTCGTTGAGCTGTGGACGCTGAGTTCAGCAGCAGCAGCAGGAAAAGGAGCTAGAGCAGGAGCAGGAGGCAGTGGCTGACTGCGGCCATGTCGTTGGAGGACGTGCCGCGTAGCAGCAGCTGTGTCGCATTTTTTAATTTAAGCAGCCAAAGAAAGCACACACACACAAACAACCACAAATACAGACACACACACCAACACAACCACAAATACAGACAAACACACACACACACACACACACACACACACACATACACACAGAGAGAGAAGCCGCATATTTAAAGAGTTTGTTTTAACTTGAATTCGCGAATCTACTTGTAACTCTTAAGCATGCCACTCGTTCCACTTTTCACTTAACCCTTCTCCTTTTATTTCACTGTCGTTGCAGGTAAATATTGTTAGCATTCACAAATATTTGAGATACATTCGCTTGCAACGGATGACCTGGCTTCGCCCGCTTTCAACTGTGAGTCATTTTCCGTTTTTGATGGTTTTCGATCGCATTATCAGTGACTATCACTAAAGGTATTCACAGGCAACATTAAGCTACTGATCTCAGGCGCAAGCAAAATTAAAGGAAAAGCTGTGGCAAGAGTAAAGGGCAAATGACTTGATGATGTTGCCACTGATTGCTTGCATTCCTAGCCCCTAGACATACATGTACTATGTGCAGTCAATGCATTCGCAAGTTGACATATGGGTTGCGCAAAAAAACACTCTACACGACCCGCGCCTTCCTCCACATCCATTTGGCACTTTGGCGACCCTTCGATCAAACAGTTGGTGACCCATATCTAAACGTATACGCCTCGCTCGAGTGCATAGAAACCCTGTAAATTGCACTGACAAATGGATTGAGTGTGAAAATTCAATATATATATATATATATATATATATATATATATGCAGGCGATGGCTTAGAACGTAAATGCGGGGACCCAACACGCGGTTAATGCTTTGGGTCTGGTAAACATGTGTTGCAGTTTGCCAAACATGTAAGTGTCAAATTCGATTGCAGTTTTTCTGCTGCTGCTGCTGCTGCTGTTGCTGTTGCTGTTGTTGCTGTTGCTGTTGTTCTTGGCGAGCAGCTGGCTGCTAGGAAAGTTTCCTTTTGCGATTTTGGCTGTTTCGGTGCCGAGCAAATAAAAGTTTTGCAAGTGCCAACAAGAAACGCGACAGACGACAGACGACAGACAACAGCAAGCAGCAGCTGCAACAGTGCCGCACCTGAGATCTCTCTCAGATTCTACCACATGACTTGCCGACACTTGGGAGACACTTGTTACGCAACCAACAACAACAACAACAATAAGGCGGCTCAGCCAGTACGTGTTAAACGCATTTGCTGCACTTGAAAGTTGCCTGCTGGCCCGTGACAGGATTTGGGACCGCAGCGAATTGCTTGCTCACCAAGTGCATGCGGGATTTGAACTTTGGCTCTGCGATGATGCGATGTGGTGATTGCAACTGTTGTAGTTGCAGATGAAGCTGCTGCTCTTATTGAGTTTGCGGACGACTAAGTGGCAAGGAACACAAAGACAAAGAGCTTCAAGCCGGGCGAAAGCAATAAGCTTCAGTTAAGCAGTCAACGTCAGATTCTGCTAGCTGATGTATGTACATGTATTTGCTGCCTGCTTCCGTGCGCACACATATTGCCACATATTCAACACATACATATGTATACACAGGCATGTATACAGATGCGTATACGTATTAGTATACGTATACGTAACCACAAGAAGCTGGGCTCGTTGCGAGCAAGCATTTCATATGAGCATAATAAAGTTACGCACAATAACACGAAAATTATCATAAACATTGCCCGAGGACAGAAAAAACATACAACATATATGAGGAAAAAATAATAATAATAACACAAAAATAACAATTTGACGTTGTTGCAAGTGTATTCTTGTTTTTCAGCTTGCTTTCTCGACCAAATCTGCTTTTCGCATGTGGGCATGCCACAATCATCATGCAACTCCATGTACTCCATGCTATTATTATACGCCACTGTGGCAATAATATCGATAATAGACTACGCCGATAAATTCGATTTTAATTTGTATATACATACATATATTGGTTTTGTGCAATATCCGTCATGCTGTCCGTCATCTGTCCGTCCGTATGAAAACAACTCTTTTTCAACACCCATAAGGCAAGAGACTTGCAACTTGTAACTTATAGTTTGGGGCTGGGAAATCGATAAAAATCGATATTTATTGTAACAATAATTTCGAGATAAGAATCATTTAACCGTCTTTTTTGCCAGAAATTTCAGCAGTGAGTTAAAAACTCATTATTTCACAATTCATTATATTTTAACAGCAACCTTCTAAAGTAAATAAAAAATGAAAATATTTAATAAATATAACAAATAAATATTAAGAAAGAACGGCCAACTTAAGCATGCCAAAAACACACCTTTTTAGACCAGAATCAACCTGCCAACATCAACATTTTGGTCTCGCGTTTAAAATACGAAAATGTTTTTGTAGGTTTTATGCAAATTTTATTTATATTATTTATGTTTAACGAATGACTTCGAAATAAAGACTGCTTATTGACAACAAATATGGACAGACGAACTGAGCTACTGAAGCTGACCCAGAAAATCTATGGGGTGTCTCCTTCAATGAGTTAAGAGCTTCATGACAAGCATGTGCACAAAAATAGCATGTCATTTTCTAGGGATTACTTACTAGTTCATTATTTGCCAATTAGTTAACTATAATGCTTCTGCAAGCAGTTCACAGTTTATGAATGTGTCAATGAATGTACAACTGAATGTGTAACTCGAAATGTTGCAACAATAATGCGTATACGTCGTGTGTGCAGCCAAAGGAGCAAAGTGAACAAAATTCCCAACACACTGCCTGCATTTTTATGGCTTGCACTTTCCTTTATAAAACGTCTATTAATTAATTGCCGTGCAACGGTAAGGCAATTTAATTGTGCTAAATACATTTTAACATTTAAGTTGACCACGTATATATATATATATATATATATATTTATGTATATATATATTTACCATATACTGTGCAAAATTCAGTAGCAGCGCGGTCAGGCCGACAGTTTGGTTCATTAAACTCGCTGGCCATGTGTCAGCAGTGACAGTGAACACTGACAAACAGAAACTGAACAGTAAACAGCTAGCACTAGAAGGGAGCAGAGAGTAGGGAGCAGGGAGCAGGGAAGAATGAGGGCCAGTGAGCAATGAACATTTAACCGCAACGCAATTCGTCTGCCTTTGCGTATTAATGACAGCAAATATTGATTCTGGGCTGTTGTTTTTGCCTTCCCTGTTGCTGTTGCTGTTGTTGTTGTTGTTGCTGTTGTTGTTGTTGTTGTTGCTGTTGCTGTTGTTGTTGTTGTTGTTGTTGCATGTTTGTTTGGAAAGATGCCGCGCTGCGTTCGCAGTTTGTTTGAGGTCTCGCATAAAAGACACTCAAGTTTATACACTCAAAATTGGTATATTCACGTTAACCATACATGCATAAACACACACACAGACACACACACACACACACACACACGCATAGACACACACACACACGCACAGACATGCACACACAGACATGCACATACATAGACATGCATGCAATTAGTTGCTTTCAAAAATCAGCAACGGAGAAATTGCTTCGTAATGCTGAGCATGGCTAAGTGGAGTTGGCCCCGTTTCCATATTACGCACACAAGATGAGGCACAAACTTAAGCAACTTTAATTGGAAATGTGATTTTTTGTCCGTTAGCGATGATGGCACAGTTCACGCATACGTTGCAGAAAAAACACACATTTGATAAATCACACTCGCAAAATTAAGGGCTATTTGTGCAATGAAGTCCAAACTAAAAATGATTATGGCAACGAGCTTCAACGAGAAATTCATATCAGTTGGAATTTAATTTGACTTATTTGGCATTGCTGTTGTTTTACTTCAAAAACCTTTACAGATTTGTTTTTACAAAACGTATTTTCTGTTTTCTACCCTTGTTGTATATTTGATAATGATTTCACATATTAATTTCAACTTTAGTCGTTAATCAGCAAACCACTTAACAGTGAACGCTGTATTAACGTATTAAATCAAAAATGTTTTTCATGAAAAAAGGTACAATACAGTCAAATAAAAATGGGCAGTTAAGATGGCAGCGATAAAACTCTTACAAAAAAAAATGTATAACGTAATTGGGTCGACTACCAAAAAAAAAAAAAAAAGAAACATTTTTCGCCAAAGTATCGTCAGGGATACCATGGTTATTAATGGTGTTTTAGGATAAGAAAATAAGTTCATCAATTTAAATATAATTTGAAAATAAAATAGCTATTTAGGCGGGACTGACTGACTGACTAAAACATTGAGGAGCTCAATGGGATACCCAAATTATGAACACAATATGCACAAGTTGTCGGCTTGATATTTAATGTTTTGAGGCGCTTTTAATGTTCGCAGACATTTTCAAATATTTAGTTGGCTTGCAAATTGTCATCATTGTTGTTGTTGTTGTTGTTGTTGTTGTTAATGTTTTTTGGTGCTAAGGCGCCACTGACCAGGAAAGTGATTAAGCAATTTGATTAATTTTAAATCGCTGGCACACCCAGATGCTGGTGGTGCCCACTTTGGACCGGCTCTTAAAAACCAGCGGCCACTTCAAAACCCACCTCTAAAGTTAAATATTATTAAAATTTACGAGAGACTTTGCCAATGCCTTTCTTGCAAACTTTTTTTCTCATCGCAAACAGAAAGGTTCAAGAGCCAGAAGGCGAAAGCCAGACAAGCGGAGCAGACATAAAAGGCTAAAAGTGGGAGTGGAAATGGCAGTGGGAGTGGGAGTTGGGTTGGGAGTGGGAGGAGCGTTTTGGGAGAGTGGTCCTCGAAACGCACCGTTTGCATTAATAGTGCAAAGTCGAAAAATAAAAGCCATTTTTGTCAGAAGAGGCGACGCCAGCTGCGATTCAAGTGCACTTTGAACCTGAAGCCACGCCTCGGCTCACCTCGACTCGCCTTGCTTCGCCTCGACTCGCCTCGACTCGCTCTGCAGCCTGTGTCACTTTCTCTCTTCTTCATCTTCCCGCTCGCTGCCCATTGATGCAGGTGCTGCAAGGAACAAAAGGAAATTGTTAAATTAAGTGCTAGCCTCAAACAAATGGAGGCGGCCCTAGTCTGGTCTACTTTGCCAGGGTAAAGTTGAAGTGCAAGGCGTTACCGCAAAAGGTAGCGAGTGAAAGTTTTTAATTTACTATGGCACGCGGAAAAGAGAACCAGATAGAGAGAGAGAGAGAGAGAGAGAGTTACACACACATAGTGACTAATCGCCATTGCAGCAACGATACAACAACTTTTGTCATTGCCTACTTTTTGGTACGCCACTACTTGTAATCAACGCGTGGCAAGACTTGCAACGAATTTGTGCCACTGCAGTTACCTCTAAAATGTAATGTTGCCCCCCCCCCCACTCTTCATCCAGCCTCTCCACTGTTTTCGATTTCGTTTTCGCCAGTGCACGACGCATTCGTGCGGAAAATTAAATTTACTGACTGTCTGGCTGCACTTGCTGCTGCCCGAGTCCTCAACACCCCACCCCCCAAACACAAATCCCCAAATAGCAAATAGCGACTAACGAATAGTGAATAGTGAATAGCGAATAGCGAATAGTGAATAGCGAATAGCGAATAGCGGATTGCGAACCTCGAAGCCAGCCGACCAGCCACCCAGAGTTGTAATTTTCTCCTTTTTTTTTGTAGACAATTTTGTTATTGCAACGCCTTGTCGTCTACACGGTAAAAAATAAAGTCAGACCCACAAAAATCACATATGATTTTGTTATTCAGTTACAAACCAAAAACTATTTAAGCCAGGATTGTTTCTTGCAAAATATTTCAATAATAAAAGAAACGCATATTAAATAATTGATATGTTATTCAATTTTCTGACTGTGTATGCCACACAGTAAACTCAGTTGTAGTTGGAGTTGGAATTGGAATTGGAGTTAGAGTTGAAGCCGTGTGCTTTCATTCAATTTTTAGCAAGTGCTGCCTGCCACTTAATTTCCGCCGAAGTTGGTAATTTGCCGCTGAATGGCACAGCAAGCGACTTGCTGCAGGAGGAGGCAGGCAGGCAAAAGGCAGGCAAAAGGCAGACAACGAGGTGTTCAGCTCAGCAAAAAGTTATTGTCGCCTCTGGATCGACGGCCAAACGAATCTTTTTCTCAGGCAAACGTGAAGCTGATGTGGCCAAATTGAGTTGTAATCGGTGTCGAACATATACACACACATACACACGCACGCACACACAAACACACACTAATAGTAGTGTGCGGAAGCGGAAGCGGATGTTTGTAAGAATACAGCATCGCGTAGGCATACCACAAAGGAGCTCTTCCGGCATCAGACACAATTATTGACGATTCGTGTCGCAGCGTGTCGTGACGTGTCGCATCGTGTCCTATCGTGTCGTACCGTACTGAGCCGAACGGAACCCAACTTAACTCAACTTATGTGAACGTGGCTGAGCTGAGCTGAGCCGCTCAGCGAGGCGCACAAAATCACTTCCGATGAGATTTCAATTTTGCGATTACCTAATTGACACTCAAAGTAATGGAAGCTGCCTGCCTGCCTGCCTGCCTGCCTGCCTGCCTGCCTGTCTGCTCGCCCGCCTCGCTGTCTATCTCTGTGCCACAGACTGCGTCAGGCTCTTAATGAGAAGGCTCCAGTGGCAAGCCTAGGAGGGTGGCCTTTAGTTTAAGTTGCCCCCCCTGAGAAAGAAAAAGTCAGCTATCCGACTAATCGGAAGCTGCGAATCAAAATAAACATGCAAATGTATTCTTCATCCTCAGATATTGTGCACATTTTGCTTACTTCACAAATTGAAGTTCATAGTGAACAAATCCAATCAAAATTTAACTTTAACCCAAGCAAGGAATGGGGTTCTCTGCATGCGGTGAGCTTGCAGATGATTGGCAAATAAGCAAATAAAAAGTTTCACTCAACAGCTTTTTAAAAACATTTCGCCGCGTTCACTTGCAACATAAATGTGAAACTAATTTAAGCAATTCAGCGTAATAGCTTTTATGGTCCACCGAGAGCATAATCAATTTTATGACTAGCAATCAAGTATTTAATAAACCAATTTCCGCATGTAGGCTTTGATTCAAATCATTTCATAAAAATCTTCATCAGTGAAATTCCTTGCATTGGTCAATTTCAGAGCATAGTTAGTTAATAAATTAACTTTTAGAAATAGCAATTTAGCACACCATAAACAACATTAAATGCAACAAGAATGAAAGGGCTTCAATGGAGCGTAGAGAAATATTGTTAATTAGCGAAAAGTCAATTAAAAAAAATTGGCAAACGTAAGCAATGACAAAATCCTGCAAAACTTTTAAATGATGTGGACTTAATTCAATTACAAATCCAACTAAATGAAATACAACCATATGTAAATGCGTCTGTGTGGCGGGTCTGTGCGGGTCTGGTTCTGTGTGCAACGCCTTTTTGCAACTGCAGCGGAAATGGATAAAAATTAAATACTCATATCTGTTTTGCTGTTTTGTTGCTGTTGTTTATTGTTATTGTTGTTGTTCGAGCAAGGCTATTTATGATTTTATGTAAATATAAAGTACTCATAAAATGGTGTCAAGCTATAAAACTCAGCGGCGGCAGCAGCACAAGCAGCACCAGCAGCAGCAGCAGGCAAAGGCAAAGGCAACTCAAAATTCCAGCCATAAAAAATGCTTATGACAATGCGCCAACCTTTTCAACCCTCCCTCCATCAGCATCCCTCCTTCCACCACCATAGCAGCACCCACTTTTTTTTTCTACCCATCCACCTGCGACTGGCTTAGCACAGCGCGTTTCGTTTCATTCAATATGAAAATTAAATTTTACGCTTAAATATATGCATAAAATATATAGCAAAGAATCTATTAAGCAAAGAGCAAAGTGTCTGGGAAAGGACCATGCATATAAGCATGCTAGAAAAGTAGCTACAACTTTTGTGTGCCATGTTGTTCTCTGTGTGTGTGTGTGTGTGTGTGTGCGCTTGTGTGTGTGTGGGTAAAGTTTTGGGTTTGTGTGTGTCAGGTGAGTAAGGTGTTATCGACCCTGTCACATGGCCCTTTGCTAAATGGACTGTAAGATTTACAGGGAAATTTGTAACAACAGTGACAGCAGCCACATTGAACATAAAAAGGGAAGAAAAACAACAACATTAAAAAAGCAAATCCAAAATAAAAAAAAAAAATAAAACAACCAAGCGAACCATAACTGAATAATAAAAACAATAATGTGTCGCAAATTGTGCGCGAATGAATAAAACAGAACGGAAGTGGGGCCATAAAAACTGCGTTTAAACTCGCCAAAACTCTCTTGCACCAGATACGCACACAATCCCACAAATGTGTAGAGAAATATAATCACACACACACACACACACACACACACACACACACATGCAAGCACAGATGATGGGCAAACATGGACGCTAGAGTAGTGGTAGGCTGGATGCTGTCAAACTGACCAGGATGTATAGCATTTTATGGTACAACGGAAAACTCAGCGGCTTCCTTCCGGCACAGTTTCAACTTGTTGGTCAGCCATTCATTCAGCTACCAACGAGGGCTGCTCATTAACATACCGTTTATTAAGCATAAAACACTTAAAAAGACTTATCATCCATCCACACCTTACGGCAAATAGCTAGATTGTCACCTGAAAGTTGTACTTTGACGAGCGAACTTAAAAAACTTTAAAATGCATAATCTCAGATTCTCTCTCTCTCTCGATAAGAACTACATTCAAAAAAAAAAAATAAATAAAATCCTGATAAACGTTTGTTTACAAAACTCTTGTTCTTTTGTAGTAGAGCTATTGGCAACCCTCGCAACAAACATGTGTAAAAGTTAAGATTTTGGTCCACATCAGATGAGTTTGTGTGCCTGTGTGTGTGTGTGAGTGTGTGTGTGTGAGAGTGTGTGTGTGTGTTTTTGTGTGTGCTATTCGTGTGTCACCTGAGCCAGTTCTGTGACCGGGTGAGCCTAATGTGCTGTAATTGATACGGCAGATAGTTGAAATAGTGCCGCTGATTGATGGGCTGACAATGATGGGCCATGACGGATTTTGGGGTATCTTGACAAATGCGATTTCAAGTCACAATTATGTGGCTGTCTAGCGTTTATTATTCCGCAAATGACGGTGTCAGTTTGGCAAAACCAGTGTGAGTTAGTAATTACAAGTTAGTTGTGGATGAGGATGAAGGCCAGCATTTTGCACTTATAAAATGACAATTTGATTGCTGGCCTGTGGTGGCTGTAGCTGTAGCTGTATTTTTGGCTCGTTTTGTAAATAGATACACATTTTGTTGGCCAAATTGATGAAATTGTCAATTTATTCACACATCGTTTATTTTCCACGTTCGAAATTGTCATTGTGCAGAGGGTAAAGAGCAATTGAGCCAAAGGCAAAGTAAACAACAAAATGGCTACCGTTGCACTTGATAACGATAACGATAACAACATCAATGATGATGATAATGATGATGATGTTGATGATGATGATGATGATGATGATGATGGCGTTGACGATAATGATGATGATGCTGTTGTTGCCGTTGACAGTGGCTTACAGATAGGCTAAAACAATGACAACAACAGCAACAGCATCCGTAGAACAGGGCAATAACAATAACGGAGCGTTTACCATTCAAACAGAATGAGACAATCTAGTAGCCAATTTAGACGTAATGGCAACAAAATGTCACTTGAGTCTCTCTCTGCTGCAACATTGCAAACAGCAGTAAGAGAGCTGAAAGGCCATAGGCAGCCACAAAACCAGAGACAAAGCTATACAGAGGTCAAGGGAGAGGGAGTGGGATAAATACAGTGTGTAAAGAGTATGAGAGAGAGAGAGAGAGAGAGAGAGTGAGAGTGAGAGAGAGAGAGAGAGAGACAGAGAGAGAGTGGAGGTAGCAATGAGCTTTGCTGGGCAATACAAACATTTTTTTCCAGCTCGTTGCCATTTCATTTTGTCCTTTCTGCTTGTGTGTGTCCAAGTTTTTTGTGACATGTTTTAGCTCTGATAGCAACAACAACAACATAAGAGCACAGGACACGTTGATGTGCGTGTTGACATAAAGTTGTCGCCTTTTATCGTCCTTGGCCCTTTCGCTTTGCCGTTTTCCCTAGCTAACTTTTGCTGCCATCGGCTGCCTGTCAACAAATTTCGCAATTGGCCCCCCAAAATTTGGTCATTAACAGGCACGAAGTGATCCGAGAGTTAAATTCAGTTTTGGATTTAAAAACGATGCACAGCAAATACAGGCAAACTTCTCTAATTCGAATTGTAACTTACGGAATCGACTTGAGCGGTGCAAAGATATTTAAGCGCCACTGTCGAAATTTGTGGTAATTTACTCGAAATTAAATTAAGCAAGCCCCTCAAATTGCTTTCAATTCAATTTTAAATAATTGTTATACGTATTTGCAATAGATCAATTTAAGTTTTAGCTTTTGTTGGGGTTGCAGAAGAGTGAACTTAAATTGACTGACTGTTGTAGTTGTGTAGCAACTGTTTGCGTAGTTCCCGAGACTTAGGTTGCACACACAAAATGTCCGAAAATCGTATGGCCCATTGAAGCAACTACAACAACAATAGCCAAAAACAATATCAACTGAAATGGCAACGCCAACAGCAGCAATAGCAATAACAACAAAAATATGGCTAAAACGTCCAAAATAAAATAAAAAAAGAATTTGAAAAATGTTTGCAATGCGGTGTGCCACAAAAAAATGAGGTTAAAGCCAAAACAATTTTCAACCACTTTCAGGCTTGTAAAGCAATCTGTTATTGTTGTTGCTGCTGCTACTGCTGCTACTGCCGCTGCTGGTGCCACTGGTGCTCCTGTTTGTGTGCCACGGTGCGTATGAATAATGACAATTGCCAGTCGAAATGGCATTCAACAATTTTAGACACCATTTCAACACCAGGACTAACTGGTAAGGGTGCCCGTACTTGTGCACGGTATCCTCTATACGGTTACGAGCTCCGGATTGAGAGTACCTGAAACTCAACTTTTGTGTCGAAACGCGCTTCAGTCCACATTTGAATAGCTGCAGATATTGGCATGACCAGGGGCTGAATCTTTCGTATTGCCCTCGCTGCTCCGGTGCCCTCTGCCATACTGTTCATGTTCATATCCTGTAAACTTGCCAATGTCAGCAGTTAAGCATGCCATTATTCAGCCTTAAGGCAAAGATACTCTAATAAAAAGCATAATAATAAATTGAAAATCATATTGGCCACACAAAAGTTATTACAATGGCTAATGGTATTTTGAATATGTGTATGCATTAACTTTGATCTGTTAGCTTTCAATTAAAATGCCACTTGCTTTCCATTTGATAGAGCAGAGCAGAAGGGGGGGCGTAACTCACACGCTGAGTCAGTAGTCGTCATATGGTGATATGGTGATATGGTCATATGGTAATATTGGTCATATGGTCATATTTTGATATCTGGCTGTTTGTCAGCTTTTTGGTCCTTTTCTACACTTGTGATGGTTGCATGTGTTGATGATGGCGTTGATACAACAATGCAATGTCACGCTCATGTCAACTGTCGGATTGTTATTGCACCCACACGCAAAAGCATGCAGCAAGCCAATTGTACTAAAGAGCGACGGACACAGACAGACGGACAGGCAGGCAAACATACAGACAGACAGATGGACAGACAGACGGACAGACAGACGGGCATAAGTACTGAGCAATGTGCATAGTCGAAAACTTGCAATCATGCGGCAGTCATGTGGCAAATTCGAATTTCAGCTATTCATCTCAAATGACATTTTTCCTTTAACAAGTTCCAAATATCGCTCAACTTATTATAGAACGAGTATCTGTGGCCTGCTTGTAAGCCAGCGTTAATCCGCTTGACATTTTTTTTTTTTTTTTTTGGTATGTTTTATACAATTTCTTTTCGATGGCCTGCGCTGTATACATTCATATGATCTGGTGCACATGGATATCAAGCCGGAGAACATATTCTCCACAATGAATTCGACGGCGCATAAGCTATACCCCAATCCACAGCAATCCGGCAACAAGGACGACGATGGCATGGACAGCGTCTACGAGAAGTTGCGACGCTCTGAAAATCTCGTCACGTATAAAATTGGTGTGTTTGGGACATGCGACGTCCGTGAATGAGCCGCATGTGAAGGAGGGCGACCGTCGCTATCTGCCCAAAGAGATACTGCAGGAGGACTACAGCAATCTATTCAAGGTCGACATCTTCTCACTGGGCGTAACTGGGCCCGAATGGCACAAGTTGCATACCGGTGAGAGGCGCCCATGATTCCAAACGCTTAGCAAGGATTTCAATGAGCTTATTTCACAAATGATGCAACCGGAGTCAAATAAAAGATCCAGCTCTATGTGCATACATAGTCATCCCATTTTGAGCGCTGTGGACTCCAAGAGAAAATTGCAGCTTGGCCTGGAGCTGGAGACTGATGAACAAGTTGAGGGAAGCAAAGAAGCAAAGAAGCAAATCAAACTGCTCGAACAGCGAGCTTCTGTACTGGCCACCAGCGCGGATCCACTGGACGGCCAACGTTGCCTGCGATCCTTTAAGCGACGCATATATAATCTTGGCGATCGGAAGACGATTGTTACTTCCAATGTTTGACAATTTCGATTCAGCTTAAAGCCGGCATTAAGTGGGTTCAATGCGATCAGAATATGAAACTCGAAATAGCTATATTAAAACGTCTAAAGATGCCGATAATATTACAGAACCTTCAACAATTTGTTATTGATTTTGCTCTTCTAAAATTTGTAAGAAAAAAAATGCAGGAATGCAATTAAGCAATAATTTGATATTGATTGCTTATGCAATCAATTAATATTGGGAGTTTTGCGTGATTGTTTTGAAATGTCTACTTAATTGAATGCCGTTTAAATTGAATTGAATGCTTAAATGCTATGGAATGCTATGCAATAATATACATGTATATCTTTCAGCATTTCAACGAACTATATATTGCTGAAGCTTCGCATCAGACTCTTCAAGATTAGAGTGAGAAATCAAATTGCTGAAAGATCTATGATAGCAACACATTTTCTGTTTAGACGTTAGAGCAGACGGCCCACTCATCAATTGGCCACTTGATCCAGCTGTCTGTCAGGTGCACAACTATGGCATAAAATTGACTAGCTTGCGAGCAAGGTGCTGTCCGTGACAATGCCAAGAATTTGCTATCACAACAACGTAAAATCAGCACAATGCCAATCCAAACTAAACCAAACCAAACCAAACCAAACAATACGAAATCAACACGCAGCGCAGTGGGAAATGGCTTGCAGCGCTTTTGTGGCACAGGCACCTAAGGTTAGCATGGTAGGCAGATTGACTGGGAGTACGAGTCGGAGGTCAGATTCAGAGTCAGAGTCAGAGTCAGAGTCAGAGTCAGAGTGAGAGGTAGTTGACGTGAATAACGACTTGCACCAGTAGCCGTAGCCGTAGCCGTAGCCGTGTCCGTAGCGATAAATATTGGCAATGGTGAGGTTGGTCGGCTTAGCCCCACACCGAAACATGCTAAAACATTGGTAAACTGCCGCACACTCAACAGTCAATGGCCAGACGACCACAAGCACAACAATAACAACTAAAATACTAAAAACAAGTGAGAACGTTGCAATTGGCCGTAATCGTAACCGACTACGGCATACGCTGCTGCCAGGACTTATTTGACTTTAGCCTAGAAATGTCTAGCTCTAGCTCTCTGAAATTACTTGGATTATACGTGGCTTCAATAATCGATTTTCTGACTTTATCTTTTGCATAAGCTGGACGGCACATGTTCTCTATAGGATACAGGTTGTGTGATCTTGCTGTCGTTTCTAAAAGTTGAAAATCCATAATTCGAAATCAAGCCCTCGACACATGTATTGAAGCATTAGACTGCTGGAGTACGTTAAGTTAAGCAGCGAGTCAAGATTATGAGTGAACCAGCACCATAGCTTCTGCGAGGGGAAAATGTGTCGGATTTATAATCATTTCAGCTGTCTGGACAATCGGGATTACATTTCAATCATCATTTCTATTATCAATTGCTGATGCCGATATGGCTTATTCAATATCAACTATGGTTACTCGATTTCATTATCCTTGTTTAATTACTCTGTCTGAGGCGGCCAAAGATAAAGAGATATATATTCTAAGCGGCAAAGTGTTGTTGCTCTCATACGAACGGATAGACATTACTCAAAACCAATATACTCTTCTAGCTTCGGTGGCAAGGTATAATAAATATATAAAAAAAAAAAAGTAGCATGCGACCAAAATGGCTTTTATAGCTGGCAGTTGCAAGTAGTAAATTCAATACAGATGGCAACTGAAGCAGCAGTGAAAACTGCGCAACGAGCGAGAAATGAAACTATGAAATTTATTGTGCAACGCTGACCATTTGGCGCGTTTCATGTTGCTGCTGCTGCTGCTGTTGCTGTTGCTGCTGCACTATTTCAAATCTCAAATTTGTATGCCTCCAAGGCAGAAGCGGCAACAGCAGCAACAGCAGCAACAGCAGGAGCAGCAGCAACGATTGACATTATTGACAAGCGGCTAACGGCGTCGACCAACTTTTTGTACTCATCAATGTTGGGAAATGCCCACCCAAAAACGCAGATCTCGTTTATACCCCGTCCTACAGGCATACCGCCCCACAACTCCGCTCGCCTTTGACAGTAAATTTCAAATTGAATTTATGGCTTTTGGGGTTGGTGGCCTGGCCCAGATGAGCCGCTCAACATGGAAGCACCAACCACCCAGACTCTCCACGCCACCCTTCGCCTGGCTTTATGTATTTATGTTTATTTTCATTTTATGATATGCACTGGCGTCTTTTTTTATGAACTGCACGTGGTTCATTGAACCAACTGCACAGGAAGCGCCAGCTGTACCGCTCCCTGTTGGGGAGTCGCACTTGGTGGTCTTGATTAGCGCCCAACTTGATTACCGGCCTTAGTTTTTAGTGTCGGGTTAGGCTCCAAATTAGTTTGGCGCGGCCTTTTTAGCTCTTCCAAATACCCATCGCCTATTGAAAACCCAAATACCGCAGCGTTAAATTATGCAATTTTCCACTCATCTTTTGCTTATGGCATTTGGAATCGTTTTTCAAAATTCTATAATAATAATAATGTGTCCACAAAAACACAAATAAAATCAAACATGGGGCTGGCTGCATAGGCCTTCGGCCATAATAATCTAACAAATAAATTATAAATAATTTAGTGAAATTCAAGGTATTATTGCACTTTGCAAAAATAGTTGAAGTTTAGAAATTAAATTAAATTATATATATACTATAGCTAACAAACAACTATCATGTTTCAATTTTCAATAAAACTTTAACATTAATATAAATCAACCATTTATATTATGTATCTATCTACTAAGAACTCTGATACTTTTGATGATAATAATGCAATTGCGAAAGTATTTCCTACATGTGTAGTGTCTTATCATTGAAACTAACGTTGAACTTCTAATTTGATTCTCGTTGCAGGTAAATATTAACTACGCAAGTGGACAATGACTGTGAGTAGGAGACTGTAACTAAGGCTCAGTCAGAAACTGGGCCTGGGCGTGGTCAATGGGCCTAAGCCTGCGCCTAAATAAGCCATTTGTCAGGCTTACGCGTTGTACTGTTATCTGCCAGTGTTGCCGCTCTTTAGCAGGGTTTGTTAATTACACAGGCAGGCACACAATTTCAGCCATCTCCACTTGAGTTCACTAGTCCGCCAGGCACATGCATTGCCATGTCCCTGGTTGCAATGCCAAAAACAAAAAAAAAAACCAAAAAAAAACAAAAAAAACAAAACAAAAAAGAAGTGCAAAGAGAAAAAAAACGAAAACAAAAACAAAATGAAAAAAATCAGAGCCTTTAACACGACAAACATTCATTTCAATTGCCCCAAGTGCCCCCAAACACCGGACCGCCAGCCCCTCCTTGCAACAGCTGCCTCCTTCGACACATTGGCTGCCCTTGCTACGAAGCGTGCCTCGCAGCCCGAAAAATGAAATTGTAAAATATTTCACAACATATTTTTGTTGGCGCGGCGTCGCCACTTTAAACAATCCGCATGACCATAAATCCACGCCACTGTGCTCGTAAAAGCCAAAACCCCAAGCACCCCACGCCATATTCTGCCCCAGGGCCCTCGGGCTATCGCGCCGGTCGCTTATGCTATACATTTTTTTTTTTTTTTTTTGCAGCGACTGCCCCCTTTTTTTCTGCTTTTTGTCCATATTATTTTTTTTATTTTTATTTTTGCTTTATTTTTCTTTTTTTTTGTGTGTACTTTTATGATGCGTCGCACAACTTTTGACCACTTGGCCAACCGCGACAATTTAATATCCATAGTCACAGCTATACTCATATGGCCAGTCAGCCAGCTGCTTGGTGCGGCATTTGCCGCATTTTTTTGAACGCCTAAAAATATGCGCAGCACTTGCGAGATTTTGTACAGTGCATAACTAGTAACACGTTCAGTAGGACGCCAGATAGAGGCGCACTTGTACATGTATCCAAGCACAATCTATAAATATGTTGAAGTTCAAAATGCTTACGGCAATAAATTCCGCTACATTTTAAATATCTTTATGAATTATTTATACACAAAAAATATAAATCAAAATAGAAAAAGAACTAAAGTAAAAATCTTCCAATAGAAGTTTGATCTGTATTTTCAGCTATTCGAGGAAAACTACTTTTATGACTTCAAATTTGCATTCAGTATCAGCATCAAAAATCAGAATTGCCATATGCAATATTGTCAAATTGAACTAGAATTTGGATAATGTGTACATTTGCTCACTTAATTATATCCTGGCCAAACTGGCCTGACTTGTGTATTATTTACTTTTCAGTCAAGACAGTTTAGAAATTCTCGACTAGCGAACTTTACATAAAACTGAAGTGAGTCAAATTTCTTTATCTTTATCAATGTTAAGGGATTTAAAATAGTGTTTGTACAATTGCATAACAATCTAGATTGCACATGTTGTTTTGATGTAGTACAGTATTGATATTCTGTAACCGTATTCGTCATAATTTGTGGATAGTACAGTAGTATTCTGTACACTATAATAGATACCTAATGCTCATAGAGAGCTTAAAGACTTAGACTTAGAGGCGTCCGGCAAACAATGTACCGAGCATTATTTATCCAAAATGAGCTTGTATTCGAATGAATATTTATCGCAATGACAAACCATGAATTATACACTGAGTGCAGTTGGTATTGGAAAAGGGGTATGGGGCAAGCAAGCAGGCTGGTGAAGGAAGTCGCCGAACGTTAACCAGTCGATAGACAAGAAGGCCGTTAAAACTTTATCTATGCCGATAATTTCTAAAAAAAAAAAAAAAAAATATGTAACAAAAATGTGGTATGAATTATTTGTTGCTGTGCCTGCCACACTTTATTGAACAATGTTGCAGACAACGCGAGCTGCAGGCCATGCTGCAAAAATATGCAAATCGAGAAATATGCGAGCCCATATATCAGCTGCTACCCGCTCCAACAAAGCCTCAATGCAATAATGGCTAACTTTGCGACCATATTGCTTTGTTACATGTTGCACGACCGAAAGAACGCCTCGAGCTATGCAACCAAAATGTCGCAACGCCTTAACAATTTAGTTGTGCGAGCTGACATTAAATGTTTATAGTTTTCGCTTAGGTTAGACAAGAAGTTGCAAATACAGCCAGTCCGAAATAACAATAATAAAAAGTAATCCAAATAAAAAATCGGAGTTATATATATACATGCTTAATATATTATATATCTTCCATATTATATAAAAATAACATGCATTTTGACATGAAATTAGTTTCGAAAAATCGATTCAGATTTTGAAATTTACATCCAAGCCAGATAGATGTGTGTTCGTCCAGGGTATCTCCTAGTCGAGCTCTTTCAGCTGGACCATTCTTGCTTATTACAGAGATGCAAGTATATAAATTAATGTTTCACAATTAAAAATATAACAGCGACTACAATTTGTATCCGAAAAAGGATTTTAGTAATTTGAAAATGATTTCAATTCGCTGCGATTGCAATTGCTAATTTTGGTGACGCGGCCAAAATGCGCGTTCATCATAATTTCAATTTGACACATTTTATGGGCAATTTGGCATGCACCGAAATTGAATTATGGACGCAGTGGCTGCAACACAGGGCTGAGATTGGTTTGGGGTTAAGCTGGCTGCCCAATGCTTCGATCGATGTTTATTTGCATTTAATTAATGTGACACTTTAAATGAACTGCCCTGCCAATGCTTTCCGATGCGTGAGGGCGTTTCTGTCTTGCACAATTTTGATATGCGACACATTAACGCCAGCGTCGTGTACATCGACATCGACATCGACATCGGCATTGTGACCCCTCGACATATTTGTGGAGGCAATTGTATTCAATTGCACCTGTCAGCAGCACAAAAGAGTCGTATGTCAGTCAAAAGCTCCGTGGTTAGTAACCACAACCGCCATTCGCAATCCGCGCTCGAATTGTCGTTGCCACATGTTTAATAAACTTAAACACACACTGACAGTGCGTGTGTGTGTGTGGGTGTGTGGGTGTGTGTGTCATGGCGAGACAAAGTAAACTTCGCTGTGCAGACACGCGTAATTAAACGCAACAACAGCAACGAGGACAGCTCCACAGCCCACAGCCCACAGACTCCAATTCACACACACTCTTATTTGGTACAAATCGTTGCAACATGAATGCAACTGCCAACCAAGCGAACGAAGTAACCAAGTAGCGACCCCAGCGCAAAAGCAGCAGCAGCACCCACTTACACTCATACTCGCACTCACACTCGCACTCACACTCGCCTACTCACACCTCCACCCAATGGGCAGCCACACGCCTAATGCGCTTTTGTCGTGCATTGTTAACATGGGCCACACAGCTTCATCGTTCTCGTCGTCGTTGTTGTTGTTGTTGTTGTTGTTGGCGAGGTCCTCATCATCATCAACGCTGTCAACACGTTGACAGGCGGCAGGTGAGGGCACAGCCTGCCCGGTCTGCTCCCCCCGATTCGTACCCTGGCTCCAACTCCGACTGCGACTTCTCCTGGGTCTCTGGTCACACAGCTGTCTCGAGCGACATTGACAAAGTTGTTAGCCAAGGTAGCTGGCGATGATGCTGGCCCACTGCAAGAAATCAGCACCATGAAATAAAGTACACTGAAAACAAAACAGTGCTTAGCTTAGTTTTGATTTTCCATTACTGTTTTCTTTTTCGTCTGTGTTACCAAAATGGAAATACTTGTCACAAAGAGATTATAGTAAGACATTTGAATGGCATTCTCTCCCTCTCTCTCTCTCTCTCTCTCTCTGATTGGTCAACATGCTCAGTTTTGGCTCAGTGTAAGCTGCGCTGTGCTGCTTTCCTTAGCCCGACACGGCTGCTCCTTCTGTTGGGTGCCTTTTGTCGCAAATGTGTTGCTTCCGTCAATTTGCAACATATCTGCGTACTCTTCTTACCAGACAGAGAGCCAGCGAGTTGGCAGCATTCAAGCCGCCGCCATCGCCCATAAGCAATTCTCTTGTCATACACACACACACACACACACATATACACACGCATGTGCGTTCTCGTGTCGACGCATTCGTGTCGGGGTTTTGTACAATTTCATGTTTAATTTCCATAATTTATTTATGTGTGTGCGCTGCTACCAAGCAATAAGCTTAATCACAGCCAGCAGCACCAGGAAAGAGAGACAGAGCCAGAGCTATAGACAGAGAGCGAGAAAGAGAGAGTGAAGTAATGGGAATCGGTCTCTAGCCAGTAATTGGCACTCACGTAACAGTGATTGGGCGATTTGTTAAAAGCTCATAACCTAAAATTTACCAAAAATCAAAGCTAGGCAAGCTTGCACGAGACATTATAAGAACAGTGAACACTCTGACGAGTGCACACGCGCTGTTAGCTGTACTTTCTAGCTATACTTTCTATATCTAACATATCTTTGATATTCTTCATATTAATAAAAACTATATTTCGGCTAAAGCTATGTTGTCTCTTAAACAAATATCCAACAATATTAATCGCAGATATGATCCTGCTTTCTATTCACAATTGCTGTATGATTGCCAAGTGTGCTTTTCACTTACACCTGTTTCGCAGGTTGACAGTATATTCCCGAAATAACTGTAGTGCCACTGAGGAGTAGACTTTGTAGTAATAATAAAAGCCCAAGAAATGTTTACATTTGTAATTCTAATAATCTTGCACAGTACACAGTACAAAAAAGGGGATCATTATTCTTATCCGTTTGCAAAGTTTTCACTGTTGCTGCACACACACACACACACATGCACATACTGTGTGTATCTGGCAGTTGAATTTTACTCCGCAAAGCTAAAAGTGTGTTTTGGATTCCGTTTGAAGTGCTTGGAGATTCCGTATTGCGATTGTTCGTTAATTATGACAGCTGATGAGAGCTGTTAACGAAATTCTTGACAGCATTAGGTGCAAATTAAATAAAATGCTGGCAAATGTGATCAGCAGCAGCAACAGCAACAGCAGTAGGAGCAGAAACAGAAGCAGCTGTTGCTGCTTTTAAGTGCTTTTTTTTTTTGTTTTTTTTTTTGTTGGTTTCATTTTGCTTTCGCATTGCTTTGTTGTGGCCTTAATTTGCATGCATAAATATTTCAAAAGGGCGCTCAATCTGCTGTCTGACATACGCAGGAGACTCAGAATCAACACTCTGCTGTTAGGACATGACCCAGCCGAGCACCACCTGTGTGCCCCAAAATGGCGAGAACAGGTGCTGTTTTGAAAGCCAACACGTTCCACAGTGCCAGCAGATACTATGAGGTGGGTCGAGGCGCCAAATGCCAGCAAATAAAATGTAATGAAAGCCTCAGCCAAATGAAATTTTAACACACAGCCGCATACACACACACACACACAAACACACCCACACACACACACACAGATAACACACGCGAACACGCAGCTGGTTGGCGTGTGTGCTATTGTGCAGCTTTTCAATTACACGGCAATGCAAAGGCTAAAATCACACGACGAGCACGGCATGCTGGTTGGGCAGGTGTAGGGCACGTAGGGTTGGTGGGGGATGCGACTGGGGCGCATAGCCACGCTGAACACTCCTGCAGCCGTGTTGAAGCAGTCAGGTGCAGCCGTAACCGTAAATGTAAATTGGCTCTTGTGTTCGGCTTAGAATCACAGTTAAGCAACATTCTGTCCGTCACATTGATTGGGCATCAGCCCAACTAGCCCAGTCCGTTTTTAAACTAATACACACAATGGAAAACAGAATCCACTATTGAGCTAACTCACATTTAGATATCAAACATTAACATTATAAATCCAATTGCACTTTATAATTACATTAAATAATGATATTAATTAGTCTTAGAACATTTGGTTTTGAGTCAGATAGATAATAATAAATATTGACTATTATTAGTTAAATAACAAAATAAATTAAGAAAATGCATTCCAAATGTTAGATAGATATAGTTCCGAGCAGGAAAAACGTTACACACAATCTTCTTGCTTGAATTTTATTTACATTTGCATTTATGCTTCAACATTTATGAATTCTTCAATTTACAAATGCAAATTCACCGATTTTGCATCTTGCCAATGCACACACAATAAAATGAAAACATAAAAACATTCTTTCATTTAATTAGAGGAAAAATGCCAGAGAATTGATTAAATTCGTTTGCATAAGAATAAACAATAACCAAAAACAAATGCTTTAACAAATTTGGCATTAGCAGACACATTCGCAGTTTAAGGAACAGCCAAAGTACGCTTTAATTTTCGTGCGTAAGTGTAATCAGTGAATTGAGGTTTATGTGTTTACTAAATGATTTTGCATAATGAGTCAGCTCTTACACATAACATGTATACATACATGTATATATGTATGTATGTATGTGTGCATAAATTGTATGGTTGCATGCATATCATTACTATATACATGTATGTACACACAAAGATGAAAGCACCTCCGATTACAAATTATGTAATACATATGTTCGGTTGTGGCACGTATGTACGTTCCTGTTCGTTATTTTAGTTTAATTTTGTGATTTGAAATGGCTCAGTTTTTAACACCGTCTGCTATTTGCATATCCAGGAAACACAACAACATTCTGCCACTTAATATGGCGGCTGCCTGGAGCTTCTGTAGGAGGCAGTCCTCAAAAGCCAAATAGGCATTTAGCCCCGGCGGGGGGGGCAACAAGTTTGGGGAGTAGTGGGCTCGTTGCTTTAAGTGTTGCCTAAATGCGTGCATATCCTGTGGGTAGCACTCCTTTAGGTGCAAGAGTGTGTGCGTCTTCAACATGCGAGAACTGTGGGCTGGTTATTTACAAGCGGCATGCGAGCTGCCTGAAAGCATACTTTGGAAAATTCCAACGCTCGACGGACTTGGCGTCAAAAAATGCGCTATTTGCGACACTATTTAATGCACAGCAGGAACAGCAAACAGCAACAAGAACAACAACAACAACAACAACAACAACAACAACAGCAACAACAACAACAACAACAGCAGCAACAAGAATAGCAAAAGAAACAATGCTTTCTGCCCCATTCCCATGCACAAAAATTGAATTCAATTTTTAGGTTTTTATGTTTTTCGCTTAATGCGTTCGGTGTTGGGAACTGTGCTATTAACTTTGCTTTCTCTTCTCCATCTCCTTCTCCTTCTTGTTGCTGCTATAGTTCAGCGTGACATAAAATAACAGAAACAAAAACAACAGCAATAACAACAATAACAACAACAACAGCAACAACAGCAACAACAACAACAACAGCAACAACAGCAACAACGGTAACAGCAAGAAACTCATTTGGTTCGCACACTTCACACGGATTGGAACGGGGAAGGGGGAGAAGCGTTGACTGAACGCAGCTCCCTCAGCATTTGGCTTGCAATTTTCAGCAACGACCGTTGCCTGCAGTCTATGTCAAGGATCTGGCTGCTCCAATTTTTGTGTGTCTCTCTCCATTCGCAACACCCCCCAGCAGTCAGTTCCCCCCCCTTTCCACCGCACTTCCGCTCAACCTGTCCCCTTGCTATTTGCTATATACTCGTTTGAATTTAAAGTAAAAGTCGCTACATTCATTTTGCTGTTTTCTGTAAATAGAGGAACCAACAACAATAATAGCAGCTGAGCACTAAAATTTAACGGTGCCGCCCACAGTCGCGTCTAGCAATATTGTGTATGGCCACCCTTGCTCGAACTACTCCACTACACCCAGAGAAAATAACTATAATAATATAATGTGCGTCGCGCTCTATTTTTTGGAAAAAGAATTTTGAAAAAAAAACATACGAATTTTTTTTATAAAAGACTTGATTAAAGTTTGTTGTGATAAAATGTCACCTTTCAAGAAATGTATTTTTCAAAAATAAAATTTGGATTATCGATTAAGTGCAGATTAGATTGTATTAGTTGCTCAGAGGTCATATTTATTTTTTAAGTGTACTACTTCTGTTTTTCGCAGCACATGCAGCAAGGCAGTCGCTTGCCACATTGGGGCATAAATATGCATAAAAATGTCGCCTCATTCAAGCTTTTATTGCATTTTACTTTTGGGGTCACTGCCTGTGTACGCTCTATCTCTATCTGTATCTCTATCTCACTCTGTCCCCGCCACTCCAGGGTGAGAGGGTTTCTACATGCATGTGTGTGTGAATGTGTTTGTGTGTGTGTGTGCGTATGATATTTGCACCACACTTTGCTGCCACTCTGTGAACCATATTTTTATTGTTACTTCCCTTGAGGTATCAGCGACCCATTTGGCATGCGTGCGATGGTCTTTGCTAATGTTCTATTTAGCTTCACAGTTTGTGGGCATTGCATTTGCCAGATAGGATGGCATCGGCACGATATTATGATATCATGGCATTATGTATAGCAAATGAAGATATACTCACTCAAGGTATTGTCGTTTAAAGCGCCACTTGCAGCACAAAGTGCCGCAGGGGCAGCAGCTGAAGCATGGAACTGCTGTTTGCATCTGCAGCTGGGGTTGCAGGTCGAGTTGGGGAGCACCTCGAGCGTTGCATGACAAACGTGGCCACAGACAGCAGACACACATAAGAAAAGTAGCTGCTACACTTGAAACAAAAATCTCTTGAAATTCACCCAGAAATGCTGAATAATCTCCTAGAATCGATAATCGCAAAACTATTTGATTTTCAACCATTTTTCAGAACTACTCCCAAATTTTTGAGAACCATATTTCTCTAACAATAAATTCAATTTTTAGAAATTCCCTTTATCAAATGAACAAAATTTCAAATGGTCATATATTTAAAAAAAAAAATGGCAACCATTTCATTAATTTCCATAAAATTAAGAAATTCTTTTCTTTTTTTTTTAATTTTTTGCAATTACATTAAAAACTGAATTTTTCTGTTTCCCAAAATTGACTTGGTAAAAGGGCAAGAGATTTTTGTCTATGTGTAGACATAGTTGTGGTTTAATGCAACCGTATGGTAAAGAGTATTTGCAGAAGAAGAAGGGCAGATGGTGGGGGGAGGGGCAACAATAACTACTGGAGCACCTTTGCATGCCAACAAAACATTTTAGCTGGCAGTGCACAGGATGGTTGGGGATGGGAGAAGGTGGGCGGTGGGGTTTGGGGCAAAACTTTGAAGTACCAACGAATGCGACGCTGCTTGGCTCAAGTGCATTAGTTTGTAGTTTACTTTGCAGTTTATGAACTGCCTCAGGTTGGGGTAATGTGCATTATTTTGGTTCAGCCAGTGTGACCAAGCCATAAATACGTACTACAATATCGATTTTAGCAAAAACGCAGAGACAATAACTTAAGTTTCTAACAAAAGAAACAACAACAACAAAACCAGGCCCAAATGACTTGTTTGTGGTCCCAGCGCGCCTATTTCCATAACAACAATCTTGACTAAGTAGCTTTCATATAATAGCTCTATATATGTATATCAAAGTTTCTGTTAAAGTGTTAACGAAAGTGTTAACTGAAATGAATGAACGACTGACTGCATTATGAAATGCACAACTCTGCAGCACTCTTTGACTGCTCAATTCAGTTCTCTCTCATACCCATATGTGTTTGGTTCTGGCAATTTCAAGTGTTCGTTCTAGCTCAAAAATCATATTTTCTATTCTATATATGTATTTACTGCTGCTGTTGTTGTTGTTGTTGTTGTTGTTGTTGTTGTTGTTGTTGCTGTTGTCGGTTATTGCCATTGCCACCGGAATTCCTTGATCGTTTTGCATATTTCATAAACCGAAAAGTGTTCGCTTAGAGCAACACACAACACACAACACACAAAAACAATTGTCATTGTCATTTTCATTGTGTAGCCGAACCCAATCTTAATCCCTTATCCCTCCGGCTGGCCGTCGTTGCCATTTTATTGTGCATCACAAAATATTCATAACAATAATTTGGTTTTAATTAAAATTGTCCCGGACTTTTGTTATTTATTTATTTGGGTCAACGCAATTGACAATTTTACAGTTTCAGGCAAAAGCAGAGACTTGCCAACAGTGCCTTTTGTTAAACCAAATATGCACACACACACATACCATACATAGTTTTATACACACACACACACACACACACACGCTCGCACACACATACTCATCAACTAACATTCAACACGTATTTATAAGTAAATGAACATCCTCTGCTCATATTTATACTCACACGCACATTTATAAATAAACATATATACATATATAGATATATATATATATATACACATATATAGATATATGTATATTTATATATATTCACATATTATATACACGCTTATACATAGTTACTAGTTCTGTGGGAAAGGCTCAGAACAATTTAATTAATTTTCCTGTTTGCCAGTCAACTCACCCGCCCCTTCAAGGTAAAACATTAATAACCGCAAATACTTATGTGCCCCTGGGGCTGGCGACATATTGCTGCCTCACAGACACTGACTGAAACACTGGCGCCCTATTCGAATAATCTGAATAATCTGGTGACCGGTGGGAGCATAAATGACTACTTTTATTGTTAAAACTGATAACTCTTTCGTTGTATTATCGTCGCAATGAGCAGCATTTGAAGACATGCCAAACTTTTTGTAATTAAATTTAAAACTTTATTAATTATTTGAGTAGCACGAATCTGTTTGACAAGCCGAATGCACGAATTTTGGTCAAATTTCAAATCAGTTCAAGCAACTGGACAACTGGACATGGTTTCTGTGATGATAATATGATTTAGCCGAAACTGAAAACAAAATTGTTGACCAAAATCGAAAAACAAATTGCAGCAAAAATATGAAATGTTTTCGCATTTTTAGCACTGGGAACATTTCGGTTGAGGTGATGTGTCGCCTGGAAAAGGAATGCATTTGAAATTCTATGATTTGAGTTCGTGCCTCAGGCATAAATGTCTTAGGTTCTTGTTGTAGCTGCAACTGCGGCTGATCGAGTGAACCATTGAATCGGAAGTGAAAAATAACACTTTTGTGTGCCAAAGTGTCGAATTTAATATTTCCGGGCCACTGACCACGCCCAGCGATGGTCAAATCGCCACTGCACTGCCCCAGGGTGACCACTGGCCATCATCATCATTATCGTTGTTGTTGTTGTTGTTGTTGGTGTTGTTTTCATTATTGGCGCCAATGTCGTTCTACCACTTTCTCCCCATCCCCCTCAGCTGACCTCCTTGCCGAGAATCGGTTGTGTTCACATACCCTTGCCGCATAAGCACAAACGTACGTCCTGGCTCAATGTTACCTCCTCTTCGTCACGCCACTATATCCTTCTGATATAACTTTCGATTTCTTTTATTCTCAATTTTATGGAATACGAATACGATTCAAATGTGGACTAGGCTGGTTGCCCCAATTGCCCCCATTTCAACTATTAAAAATGGCAACACATCAATTTTGCTTGCCACACACACCTTCGGCCACTGTTGAAAGGGAAGGGCATCAGTGGTGCGTTGTATTCTGTGTGCTCTTTTGTGATTGCTGCACTGCCTGCTGTTGCTTATTGCTGATTGTTGGTTATTCTTTCCAATGCAGCAGCTCGGCGCGATTTACATTTTGCGGCCGAGTGCATTGAAATTTGGCCGTGTGCTGACCCTAAATCACTGGCCACTATTGTTGTCGAATGGTGGGTCGATTGGTTTGTTGTTCTTTTGGTGGCGCGGTCTGTTGGTCGCTCGACTGAGACTGCAACAGTTGCCCCACGGCAACTGCAGCCATCGATTATTAACACCAGAGCACAGGAACACTGGGCGCGCGGACAAAGGATACAACAGGCAGCAGTGAATGGCTGGGGACGTTAACGGTTTGTGCGGAGCGGTATCGGGGGAAAGGGGGTGCCGTGATTTACACGGTGCAGAGTATCGTACAATGACGCACGAGGGGGCCCGCATTGCTATGGCGAAATTGGGGCTTAAAGCCATGACCAAAATGCATTTCATCAATTGCATGCAATTAAAACGCAGAATGCAGAAATTTCCAATAATGCGCAGCCGGCGAAGGAGCAGCATCCAATTTATTGCCACACCACCCCTTAAATGCAAAAAGTGGCCAAATCGTTTGCCAGCCTAATGCTAATTTTTGCGCCATCTGGCAACAAAGTCAGCAACAGCAGACCGTGAATCGATTTGGCCGAGCTGCATTGCCCAGATACCCAGCATAAATATAAATTCAAAGATTCCAATTAAGTTCACTTCAAATTAAATTCAACTAATTAGTTTTGCCTGCGTTGATGGTTTAATTCCAAACATTGAACGAAAAAAATTTCAGCTAACATTTAAAATATAAATTGTATTTGTTGGACAATTTGATTAAACATTTTAGGCTGTCAATTTCACATTGGTGTCTAATAACCAATTGAATACATTTTAAACTAGTCTTCAAATATTTTTCTGTGAATGAGTTCAATTCAAATCAGTTGAGAAAAGTGAGTTTGTTTTTTTACTTGTGCGTGAATCAGTTGTTTTAAATCATTGATTGATTATTCAGATTGTTTTGCATTTGTTTAAGCATTCTCAATGCACCAATATACATATGTATATATATTTGCCACCATTTCCGGGGGGCAGTCGTGATCTCGCTTTGAAATTTAAATTTCAAATGAATTGGGACAAGTGTTGCGCCAAGTCGCTAACTTAACTAATTGATACGGAAAGGAACAATACTGTGGCATTTATTTGGCATTTCATTTAAACGCAATTGGTCAATGTCAGTGCACAACAACAACAACAAGCAGCAGACTCGCAGGAGCAACCTTCGCCCTCAACCAATGCAGCCAACAAAAGGCGTCTCAGTCATAAAGTGGCAGCAGCAAAAGACGTTTTAAGAGGAGTTGGCTGGCTGGCTGTGCAGCTGAACTTTGCAGTGTCGCGTTGGCTAATAGCACTGTCACACAACATACTCACACACACACATACACACACACATGCACGCAAGCATTCACACACATCGCATACATAGCATACGCTCTTACACATACACTGAACAAAAATAGCGAAATAAAGTTTGCATCTTGCATTTCTTCAGACAAACTTCAACTTGACTTTGACATAGCCGAGCAATGACAACAAAAGTTCAATTTTAGTATTCCTCCCATATTAGCAAACTTATTTGTTGTTGTTTCTTACTGCGTGTCTTGGATATAATAATAATAATATTTCCAGATTATATATATCCAGTGCGAGACATGTATCTAAAATTCGAAGAACGACTCCACTAAAATAGAAATGAAATTAAGTATCAAAAATATATGTTTATCCTAGCCATTGGTTCTTTTGGTTTTTTCGTTATTTTTCTTGCTGTGTACACATCGAGCACATGCTCCACAGAAAATGGCAGATGACGCGACCGGAAATGCTTAGCTTGGATTTCTCGCTGCGTCGAGCCAAAATACAGGCGCTGACAATGTCATTTGTTTCCGGCTACGTGCACTTTGCACGTGCTAGGTCAGCTCTTGCTGTTGTTGGTGTTGGTTTTTTTGTTAGCCACAGAACGCTTGCCACCTGCTGTGACTCGACTGCAACCCAATCTTGAATTAAGCATCATTTGTACAGTTTATAAGCGCCAGCAACAAACAACAGTTGTTTTGCTGCCTGTGCCTACCTGCCGCCTCTCTGTGTCTGACTCGTCTGTCATTAATTTCAGCTTCCAGTTGCAGTTGTCGCACTCCCTGCCACACCCCTCTAACCTTGCCACGAATCATCCGAAACTGCTCTTATACAACTCCGTGTCTAATTATGCATCTAATTAGTGACTAGGGAAGCAAACGCAATTCTCGCCAAATTAATGTTCCAGCTAGTGACATAATAACGCCCCACCCACCAAATATGCACAAAGCCAACCAAGTGAGACGCACAGACACACACACAGACGAAGGTGTGCATAACACACCACTCGTTGTTCCATCCGCATTCAATTCACAATTTAACACGCATGAAATGCGCCCGACCAAACAGCGTATCCGTCTGAGACTAAGGACCTCTGTTTGCACTCGTACTTAGATAGATGAATGTGCCTAGAATATTTGGATAAGTGTGTGTGTATGTGTGTATAGGAAAATCAATTTAAATTTCGGCATTACGCCTGGTTCCATTTGTGTATAATATCTCAGGACTTTAATACTGTGTACATATAATAAATTCAAATTCGATGGTCAAACATGTCTCAGAAACTGTTTAATTTGAGTTTTATACTCGACTTTAAAGATTTTTTTTTTGTTTTTAAATGCCTGCTGGCATTTCATTTCGGCCGTAAGCATATAAATTACTGTTATCATATTTTGATTTATAAATATATATTTATTTGAATACATTTAGAGGATCCCTAAAGTAGGCATTTGTAATGTAGCTTTATCTCTTGTATTTGAATACTTGAAATACGTGATAAAATCGGAATATGCGATAAGAATTAAAACATATGCATGTATGTGTACGTAAATGTTGGGTGTCCGCCTCTAAGATGTGATTACAAAAATTTCGAAATGTGGCTGGAAGTTGGCCATTTGTGTAAAATGTAATTTCAAAGCACACGCAAAATTGCCATGAAAATTGGCATAAAAAAATATATATGTATATGTATTGAAAATGCCCATGGGAGATGCGCTTTACAGAAAGTTTGGACAGTGTGGCTGCTGGACAGATCGTTACCTTTTATGGGGGCCAGACGACATAAAAAGAAGCTAGAGAATTTTGGTAACTTTTGCTGTTGTGCCATGACTTTGTTGCCTCATGTTGCAGGCAAAACTTTAAATAGTTGCGCCACTAACTACGGGGCCCATAAGAGTGTTCAGTTTCAAACTATTTTCAGGCCCGGGCTGCGTTGAGAATCTTTGATGCCATGATGGCCAAAAAGTTGCCACGACGACCCCAAGCCCCTCGACCCAATGTGGGAATCATGAAATCAGGACGGAACCTTTATCGTTTACCGCTTACCCCTTGCAACCCGCCACCACCTACCCATGATCGCCGGCATTTCTCGCCACACGACATTATCAAAATGCACGTTATTAGGTATTATGTTGTTGTGTTTGACTTTGTGCTTGTTTTTTGTTATTAGTGTTGTTGTTGTTGTTGTCGTATGTTTTTGTTGTCGCTGTTGCTGCTGCTTCTTCTATTTGTTTTTTTTTTTTGTTTTTATTGTTATAGGGTAATGTTATGGTTGTTGTTCGTGCTGCTGCAGTATCAACGGTTTTAAAAGCTTACAAAATATTTGTAATTTTGTCACGTTTTAACTTTGGCGACGTCACTTAAAATAACATTTAAAAGCACAAAAAAACGTACGAAATGAAAGCAAAAAATGATGTGAAGCACGTGAATAAAAATAAAGGAACACAGGAAATAATGTTTGTCTGCGATTTTCGCTTGTTTTTTTCCTCATTCACTTTTGTTTTTTTTTTTTTTGTTTTTGTTTTTTTGCTCGTCTTGCAAAAATCAAATGTAGATGGATGAGTCGTCAGTCGGTTTTTGGCATCCTGCCCTGCCCCCCTCTGTCTGTGTAACTCGTCCCTGACTGCTGAGCTGCTCACGTGCTGTGCTTTTTAGTAGGTTTGTTGCCAGCACTGGCACATAACATCCCATCACAGCGCATAATGAATACGATGCTGGCCAGGCGATTGACAAACAAAGAGAGAAATAAGAGCGGCTCCAAAGCCAAAGACAAATATAAATGCAAATACACATATACAAATACAAATACAAATACAAATACAAATACAAAAATACAAATACAAATACAATACGTGAAGTGCTCAGCATGTGACTGGAAATGCTTATGAGATATGCAAATCAGCTCATACTCATAAAACATGTATCCTAAATTCGCTAAATTTGCGAAATACATTTCCTCTATGACCTCATAAACATAATTTAGATAATGACTAAAATGAAATGAATACAGTTTTAAGAAATTACAAGCCTGATGCTCACATAGACACCAAAATACTAGTGCATATTTTGTTCTGAGTGCAGCACTCAGCACACCGCACACTCCACATTCCCCCGCAGTCCTTTGCGATAGACCACTTAGCATTTGAGTGTTTCCTATCTAAAGCAAGTGGACACTTTCCATTAGAAAAAAAAAACGCACTAAATATGCTTGGTCGTAAAGTTTTGCACGAATTTGTCATGTTTTTTGAACATCCAAAAAAAAAAAACAAAAAAAAACAAAATAGTTGCCGAGCGAACGCCCAACTAATCTTCTATGCTCCGCAAGACACACTGTCCGCTGTTCCAGACCATGTAAAAAAGCGAAATGGAAATGCAGATTATTTTGCAAGTATTGCATATACGACTCGTACATAAATCAGTGTTGGTGCACAGCAGCAGCACCAGCAGCAACAGCAGCAGCAGCAGCACCAGCAGCAGCAGCAGCAGCACCAGCAGCAACAGCAGCACCAGCAGCAGCAGCAGCAGCAGCAGCTCAAATCGAAAAAATGAAAGAAAGCATACGAAAGCCGACAAAAAACGTGGTTCTCAGCTCCTAAGTATGCCATGAATAGATGGCAGCCCATAGTGATTCCCATTACCGAATATAACTACCATAAAATCACTGATACTGTCAATGGCGCAATACCAAAATAGCAAGCAGGCAGCAACTGCCAACTGCCAAGTGGCAAGTCGCAAGTCGCAAGTGGCATGCAACTGCCTTGCATTTAAAGTTCTCACTTATTCTCTTATTCTACCTCCCTCTCTCTCACTCTCTCTCTCTCTCTCTCTCTGTCTCTGTTCCTTTCGGCGTGTTTCAATTTCTATCGCTCTGTTTTGTACATTGCCATCATGAATTTCCATTACTCAGGCAGTGGATCAGTGCACTGTAGAATAAAATGCCATCTTTTTTTTTTTGCCGTAATCTGCCAACTCAAGAATAGAGCATCGCTTTTTTGGGTCTAGTTGCGAATATTTTTTGTTAACTGGGGACGAGGCACAGCTCACTTGTAAATTGTAGACCAAACATTTAAATCTTACGATTATACTAGAGCAACAGTTAGTTAAGCAATCGAATGTGTTTGATAAGTGACATATGCTGCATTAATGAAGAACTTAATTGTTTGAGATTAATAATTCAACAAACTGGAACAAAAAGTATCGTCTCACAGAAGAGAAACCACATTTCTAAAGATCTTTAAAAAATTAAAGTTATTCGTACTTAATTGTATTGAACTTAACGCATTAAACGCACATCATCATAAGTTAAAAAAAAAAAAAATCAAAAATCGTCAAATATTAAGCACTAGTCACAGATATCACTTTTTCTTCAAAATAATCATATTTTTAAATGAAAAATTGAAATCTTCTCAAATTCACCAAGTATATATAATTCAATTTCATTGATGATTTTTTAAGTATTTTATTCAAATGTTTTTTAAAAAATGCAATTTTTGTATGCAAAAGTGTAAGGTGTTCCCACAGTGCAACGTGGGCAGGGGCAGGGCATTGTAGCATAGCCACAAATGTGAGATACGAAGCGCCATAACGCGGCGAGTTTCGAGATTCATCAATGAATTTATCAGTTTTTATAGGCAATTTATTATTTATTGATGGCTGCCCGCCGCAGCATGGTAACGTCTGCATAAGGTCCTATCCATCTCTCTTGCCACATCCAGCATACTTTTTGGCATGCAATACGAGTGCGAGTGCGAGTGCGAGTAGCTGTCAAGCAGATCTCGGATGCTCTGCTCGTTTATGCCACTTCTCGTATGGCTTTTAGTGAACGTTGTACCAAAAAAAATACGCAGCACATAGTCAACCATATATAAATGTGTGTCTGTGGGTAAGGCGTCGTGGCAGGAAGCAAAAGAAATAGCGCAAGAAAACGTGCAGAAAACTACAAGTTTCAGTGAATAAGTGACGGGCAAAACTTAAAATCGCACTTGGCTTCGCCAGAGTTATGCGAAAATAATGAAGCCGCACAGTTGCCGTTTACATCTTTTCGATATGATGTATAAGCCGCTTGGACAGTTGCCTCATGTTGAATTTCGAATAAAAACCAAGCACGTTCAATATTTGATACATTTTCTAAGGAAAAAGTTTTGCAATCCCTAAATTGAACGCATCTTAAAACAATTGTACTTAAGTCCAAATATTTCTCAAAATCTAAAGATTGATTACAAAAAGACATTTAGAACATCAGAACTGATATTATCCTTAAAAGCCTCAAATCAACTTAAATTTAAAATGTAGTTTTTAAAAATTGAAACACTAGAAAGTTTTGATGTTTTTCAAAATTTAAATTGTACTTAACTATTTTTTTGAGTGCATTTGCGCATGGTTCAAATGGCATATGTGTTTGTCAGCCTGATTTGGGACTGCCAACAATTTGTGTGGTTGAAATTAAGTTTAATCGCATGTAAGCGACATTTGGCGTGTGGGCGTGCCCTATATTAATTATTTATAATGGCGCATTGATTATTGAAAAATGAGCCATGAATAACACATTTTGCGCCTGAGTCACTAAATCACAAATGACAAATGTTGCCACATAACGAAAAGTATTTAAAATAATAAATTACAAAGAAAAACTCGAAAACCAACAACAACAAGAAAATAAAATAAATAATAATAATAATAATAATAATAATGTAAATCACAAGTGTTTTAAAACTATATATATATTTGCACAACATACCAGATGCATAATAAAATATTACAAAATGAATAAATGGTCGAATATATATTTATATTTATGTAATAGTGCAGCCCAATGGGGCTATAAAAATACAAACGAAAACAATAACAAAAGCAACTGCAAAAACACATGATAAAAAAGAGGCAAAAACCAAATTAAGTAAAAAAAAATGCAAAATTAATATGCAAAATTAAAGTAAACGCAGCGAGTCCAAAGGCAAAAGTTAAACAAACAACAACAGCAAAATACACACACAAGCACACAGACACAGACACACACACAGACACACATACGTGCGCGGAAAAAAACAGTAAAATGAAAAAACAAAGTTAAGCACATAAATGCACCGCCAAAAAACAGACAGAAAGCAGCTGACCCACCGGCGGGATTCTCGCTTGCCAAAGCTGACACGCTCGCTCGCTGTTCATTAAACAACTCGAGCGCTCTGCTACCTCTCTCTACCCCTGCTGCCAGCAAACAGAGCATATGCTTTCAGTATGCAGATTACCTTGTTTCGCAACTTATCAACGAATTGCTGCTGATTATCCTATTTATATGTCAGCTTCAACTTATTCAGAATATGAAACTACTGCTGCCTTAATACTGGCTTAACTATTCTCAAAATCCACAAATAAACAACATTTGTATTCAGAAAAATGTGTGTATTGAAAATGTAATATATATATATTGAAAATTAGACAAAATACGGCATTATATAAATTATATTATTCCAAAGTACTGGCAATAGTGTAGCACTTATAATTAGTAAGCGAAAGTTTTGTAAATCAAATTGAATTGGGGTCTGTAGCAATTGTGTGCGATTTTGCCGTCAGCAGTCAATTGCAGACAACAATTATTGTAAGCCTTTCACACAAATAGTTGCGACAAAAACGAAGAGTTCAGCAGACGTTGCGGCTCCACAGCGTGGCACAGACAACTGGCATAATTGCATGCTCACACACCAGGCAGGGGGGCGGGCGCCAGGTAGGAGGCTGGCAAACAGGCTAGGCTGGCGGACAAGTGGCTGCCAGACGGACGGGCCACTCCGTCCGGGGACTCATTAGTATGCACACAGGCGGCCTATTATTTTTAGCGCTGACGCGGGCGTCGACCGAATGGGCAACTGGGCAGCCGCACTGTGGGCAGCAACAATAGTTTTTAAATGGAAAAAATTAATAAAAAAAAAAGAAAAGAAGAAAAGAAAAGTGATTATTTCGAGATGTGCTTTAAGCAGTACATTTATGCTATTCATATGTTTAATTATATCTTAAGACATCCGAATCTGTCAACTTAAGAAAAAAGTTCATGAAATGTCTAACAAATCAAATTTATAAGAAAACTTTGCATTTCTTTTCTTTCTTTTTTTGAAAACGACTCGTTTTAGTAACATCTCAATTTAATTATTTAAATTTTCAAATTCAAAATTTTCATTTTCGGTAACAATATTTAACAGAGTTACAAAGAAAACCAACTTTTTCGTTGACTGATATATGACAGAAAAAGTTGTACTTTTCCTCTAGTGAGCCGTTCTGGCCAGGAGGACACTCGTCGCTATGTCCACACACACACACCCACACAGTGCCCGCCATACATATATATATATATATATATACATATATATCCTTTTTTTTTTTGAGCGTAATGCAAAATTTTTAAATGTATATTTGATGGCTTTTGGGTTCGACGAGCGCAACGAGCAGAATAACCAGCTGGATCCGGAACGGGGACAGAGAGTGGATCTGCGTAAAACACCATTGCGTACTTCAAAGAGCCTTCGGCACTTATTAATAACAATGCTGGCAGCAGGCAGCAGGCAGAATGCTGCAAGCTGCATGTTGCCAGTTGCCAGTCGCCAGTTGCCGGTTGCATGTTGCGCAATGCGTGCACTCAAAAAAGGCTATAATTAATGGCAAAAAGCAATTTAAATGCAAATAATACACATGAGTGGCAGATTTACTCGCCACCTGACACACACACACACAAACACAGACACACACACAGACACACACACACACACACACACACACACACACACACACAGTGAGACCTGCTAATTACACTGCAGTGACAACTACAGATACACATGTATTTGTATCCGCAAAGTGCATTTCTACAACTGCATCTACAACTTTCATGGCTGCCAAGTGCTAAACAATTGCTGCTTAATTTGTTTGTCAACGCTGACAAAATGGCAGCCCTTTGGAGCAAATGAGACAGATCGAGATACACAAAATGTGTCGGGAACTGAAAGAGACAGACAATTAGAGAGAAACAGAGAGAGAAACAGAGAGAGAGAAACAGATATGGAGAGAAAAAAAAAACAAGTAAAATCGCGACTTTGCTACGTGCTGCTGCATCCCAACTGGGAAGTGACTCCATAAACACGTCTAACAGCAACGACAACAACAATTACAACAGCAACAACAACAACAACAAGCAAGAGGCATAGCAACTGGGCTAGCGTTATGTGACACACGGGAGGAATTAATGCTGCCAAAATACGCCGTCTGCTCTCATTTTTGCTGTGTCGCTGCGACACGTTCCCCAAACAGTTACAACAACATTAACAACAGCAACAACAACAACAACAGCAACAACAACAACAAGGAGACCTGGGCAGCAGCCCGGGCACAAAGTGCTTAAAAGAAGTTGCTGCCGAGATTTAGCCACAAACTTGCCAACTTTAATGCGAGCGAAACATGTTGTCTGTCTGCGGCATAGACAGCAGCATCCTCTATTCATATCCCACCGCTGCCGCCCCTCTCGCCGGATACGGTTTCTGGGTTTTGTGTTTTTAATTTTAAGAGAACGCAGCAGAAATTTTAGCAGTGGAGGAGCTGCTGTGTCCCACAAACCAGAATCAGAACCGAAACCAGCTCCAATCCCTTTCGCAATTCTAATAATAATAGCAATATGTAAGCCTTGGCAAAAACAAGTGCGACAATGTCACAGCAAGGTTCTTGGCCTCGAGCGTGGCATTAAGAAAATACATATATATACATATATATATATATATATATATGTGTACGCACTTCATATGTCTGTTCGATTTTCTGTTAGTTCATGCAAATGTTTATTAGACTGTTTGATTCGAGCAAAATCTAAGCTGAAACTTTTTTAATTATGTTTTCACTTTTATTGTGCATTTCATACTCTATACTCTTGGGGCATGCAACTTATAATAAAATTCATATATAGCATATATCTTTCAGAGTCTACTCATGTTGTACAAAAATAGGTATTTCAAAAAAAAATGCTAGCCATAAAAGTGCAAAATGACTTGCACAACTCTAAGGAAAAGCACTGCAAAAAAATTTCGTTACAGTACACTTAATATGTCAATGAGAAAGAGGTTGTTTCTGAAACATTGCAGGGTATCATGCAATCGTGTTGACATCTCTGCGTTATTGGGTAACATCATTGCTTGCCTTTGTTTATTATTGTGGCCTAAAGCTTAAAGTTGGCACAGCAGCCTATAGAAAAGCTTTAGTAATAATAGTGAGGGGATAGGGGGGATGCAGGGGAAAAAGAGGGTTTATTACATTCAATGCTTGTTGTTGTGTCTTTTGTGTTTTTGGAGTTGTTGTTGTTGTTGTTGTCCGGAATAATACACAATGAGAAAGTCCGCAGGCGCCTAAAGTCGTTGAGAGAAGGATGCATTAAATCTACAACAGCGTTAAAGAGCCGCCAAGCAACCAGATTTGAATAAAAGAGCTTATGTGTGTGTATGGCTCTGTGTGTGTGTGTCTGTGTGTGTGTGTGTCTGTGTGTGTGTGTGTGTGCGTGTCTCCTTATGATCTTATTGACTTAATATACTGTCACCTTGACTACTTCATTTCACATTTGTCGCTCCAACGTTCCAGTTCATTGGCTCCCAGATTAAGTTCTGGGCTTAAGTTAAGCGGGCAATTTATGAAGCGAATTTGAAATCCGATTATAAATCTGAATATGCTTATCAATTGGTTGGCATTTGCCGTTTGCCAGCATCAGTCAGCAATTGGGCATATCAATAGGTGGCAAATCAAGGTGCAACAATGCTCTTGCAACTGCAATTTGATTTGTGATTTGTGATTTGCCACCATTAGCCCATACGCAGTGCAATCTAACACAAGCGTCTGGCTCCCAGGATGCGCCACTTAATCCCTGTCCAAATGTCACGCCCTCTTTTTCTCTCTCTCCGTCTCTGTCTCTGTCTGTGTCTCATCAATCGGTTTGTCTCTGTCTTGCAGGTGTGCGACTTGGCGAGGGCGCCGGCAGCAGCTCGATAGCCGCATCGAATGTGCCATGCCCACCGGAAATGTTTCGCTGCAACAACGGTAAATGCATAACATCGCATTGGGTGTGCAATTATCAGAAGGACTGCGACGATGGCGAGGATGAGATGCAATCGTGTCGTAAGTATACATCCCCCCCCACTCCCATACACACACACACACACACACACACACACACACACACACACACTTCCTGCCAATCCCAGCTAAACGCATCAATACCAATGTGAATCCATCCTTGATTGCAGCGCCGCCCGAATGCGAGACCCCCCAGCTGAACTGCGGCCAATATGTCTTCAATAAGACGTACTGCATCCCACCACATTATCGCTGCGATATGATCGAGGACTGTCAGGACAAGTCAGACGAAGCGCAGTGCAGTAAGTACATCCACATTTTTCAGCAAATAAAAGTGTTGCCCAATGATTTGGCCAAATCGTCAAATCCCTTTTATTTTCCCATTTTGAAAAACTTCCTTTCTGCAAATCAGAAACATTTTTAAATCTCCAAATGTGAAACATAGATTTTGTATTTATATAGCTATTTTTTTTTAATTATTTCAAATTGACGGAAATAAATTGACAAGTTTTGAAAAGTTTTTGGCCACAGATCGATGATTTTCTTGAACATACATCGCATTTTTCTAAGTGTGTTCATCCTTGTCAAGCTATTTTATCTGCGCTTGATTTCAATGCAAATTTATTGACTCAGCAAATATGTGCGTGTGAGTATTTCTTGCAGTGTAGCAGCAGCATCGTCTCCCACACCCACTACGAGTACATTCAATTTCAGCTCCTCCACCTCCTCATCCTCATCCGCCACCTTCACTAAATTCTCAGTTCATTCCCAGTTTGGCTTGGTTCAGTTCTGGCTTGAGTATGTGAGCCAACAATTTGCTTAGCAAAATGTTTACATTTTATTATACCAATTTTATTTATGCAAATTTTGCCAAATTCACACACACACACACACACACACACACGCACACACATATGCACACAGACAGACCACATTTTGATGGTTGTTGGCATTTGGCAATCGGAGAATACCCACTCGCCGCCCCTCCTGGGAGCTGGGATAGACAGGCAAAGTGAGTGTGTAACCAAAGGTGCGCAGAGTAAAGCTAAAATCATTTTGGCCATGCATATGAGAAGGAGGTAAATACGCCAGGGGCAGCTCACAAGTGCGGAATGGAGTATGTAAAAAATGGGTGAGAGATTGGAGGATTGTGGGAATTAGTAAGTAGCCATTCCAGATGAATGCTCAACACAGAATCCCACACAAAACAACCGATTTAAGCATTCCACTTAAACTAACCGTTTCCACAACGATTTTATCATTTTCAACCCCAAACTAAACAAACTATATCAAATCAGAATTGCTCTGACATATTAGTTTTGCTAGCTGCCCAAAATGCAAACATAATTAATGTATACAGGGTATTTGAACACAACATAGACGAAGACCAATTTCATATTCGATGAATTTGCATAAGACGACGAGCATGTAAATTTTCTGTGTGTATCTGAAAGCTATTGCCGACATCAAATTCAATATCCTCTCTAACACTGAAAGATGCGTCAAAATCAGGTTGTCAACGTTTTAATAATCTTGGCAATAAACGTTGTTGGCAGTATTTAATGTTGAGACATCAAAGGAGCATCCAATTAGTAATTGCAAGAATATCAATATCTTTTGCTGAAAAGCGTACTCCATTTTGAAGGGTTGTCGGCATCAATGGGCCGGGCCTTGTGTTGGTTGTGGGCACTACCTTTTCACTTGGTTCTTGGCCGCATCTCAGAAAACTTTAAAGTGGAAAGCAAAACTCAAGCTCGGCCGACTGTGTGCGGCATATTTTGATTAAAACTTTGGTCCACACAAGAAGACAGAGAGCGCGCACGAGAGAGAGTCAGCAAGAGAGAGAGAGAGAGAGAGAGAGAGAGTGAGAGAGAAGTGGATGCAAAGGGCAGCTGCATTTATTGCTTGTTATTTAAGATTTATATATTTGAATATCTTTGAGCGACCAATTCCTAAGTACTCCGTTGCCTTTACAACTTTGCTTAAGCTTTGACTGGCGCTAGACAAACGCGCACAACTTTGTCCTCGATGTGCCGAGTGCTTGTCTTCTTGTCTGCAGCGGAGCCTGACAACGTCCTTAACTTCAAGCTCCTTGTTGCTGCTCCTGTTCTAGTTGTTGTTGTTGTTGTTGTTGTTGTTGTTGTTGTTGTTGTTGTTGTTAATGTTGTTGTTTTGTCTGCTGCTGCAAGCTGGGCAATTTGTTGGAAAGCAGCACTTCTCTATTTGGCTGGCGCAAGATCAAGTTTCAAATTCATTTTAATTTAATAAGACCCAAGCAAAACTCTTCCTGTTAGCAGCTTTCTCTTTTCGATACCCTAAAGGCGGGTTGATGGCCAGCATCAATCCATGGAACATCGTCTCACATATTCGACATTTGAAGGATGCAAGCATTCATAACATTCATGACAAATTATCGACAATATGTCATTTGATCTACTGCTTTACTTGTTTGCGTTATTAAATTATCTTTTTTTATATACATGAGTTGAGTTTCAAAAGTGAATCATTATTTTTCAAAGTTTTATCATGATTGTATAGATAAGTTTGAGGGATACATTTTTGTGTAAGATGGAAATATTTTGAATATATTTTAAATTTGATATTTATTTATTTATTTATTTATATTTATGAGTGTGGGCAAAAATCTCAGCACAAAGGTATTAAATCTTCGGCTAGGCTTACACCTTCATTGGCTGTGTGTCTCTCTGGCTCTCTCTCTTTCTCTCCCTTTCACTCTCACTACCTTTCTGTCTCTCTCTCTCTCTCTCTCTGTCTCGTCTGTCTCTTTGCTCTTACAATAATTTATCGCGCTTAAATTGTGACAAAATGTTCGCTCTTATTGCGTCCCTAACAAATTTATTTTGCGTACGTGTCAACGCGTCGTCTCCGAACATCCTCTTGCTCCCCTTCAGCAAATTGTCTGCCCTCAATCTGTCTCTGCGTCTGTCTCTCTCTGTGTACGTGTGTGTGTGTAGATGGGTGTGTGTGTTTGTTTGTGTGCTGATGCGCGGGTGTCGCCTGCATCTCCATCGTCATCATCATCATCATTGCCATTGCCATTTCCATTTCCATCTGCGTCTCCATTGCGTGCGCCTTTGTTTGTTTAATTTATGGCATATAAATATTAAAGCAAGCTTATTTCAACTATTTAATTACTTGAGGTGTGCGTTAAGTTGTTTGTTTCGCTTTCTGGGCCGTACACCTGGAAATTAATGAGAGCTTTTCTCTCTCCGTGTCTGCTTTGCTTGCCACACACCACAGACCAAACAGAGATGCCACTTGAGCCTGCCTGCCTGCCAACCATCACAACCTAAGCGCTACCGGCAAACTAATAGTTTAACAACAGCACAAAAAATGCCTTGCTTGTTGGAGGTCAAAGTGGGCTGCAGCTGCCGAGTTACAGCAATGAGTGTTTAATTAAATGTCCTTATGCACAACCGCCCAAAGCAACGTCTGCCTGTGTTGCGACTTGCGACTTGTCAGTGGCAAGTGAGGAGGAGCTGGGCTGTTAGGTATTTTTGGGCTTAAGTAGTTACTCGACACGCAAGTGCTTTGCAGACTCGACGTTGCTGAGTCAATAAAGAAGAGCAGTTTAACAACTCAAAGTGCTTCAGCATCTTTGCATACCACTTTTCCCCCCCTCCCCCCATTTATACTCCTCCTTAGAGAACCGTAAAGGTGGAGAGCATACACAGTAAAAAGCTTTGCTTTAAATTAAAAACGCTCAAAAATGAAATTCTAATCTAGATGAAAATTTAGATAAAACACAAAATGAGTGGCAAAAAATGATAGAGCTCCTTCGACTCAGCACTTGCTGCTTACTGAATTTATAATTTAATTATAAAGTAGGAATTCTTGTGCATTGGAATTGAATTATTCTTGTGCTTAGAAAATGTATTAAAATTGTGTGGAAAATAAAATAATAATTGGATTACTAATTGCGAGTTAAACTAGGCTTAAGTCCAAGCTGCTTCTTGACTTCAATCTCAGCTAAGTGCAGCAAACATAAATATCCAATTAAATGTATTAGAAACGATCAATTTCTTGCTGTGCATATGACGGATGTAAGGAAAAACATATGCTTTTCATTGCAAACCTAGACACGGATGAGCAATTGCGGATGAGGACTTACCGGAACTAATGAGAGAGTTACCGAAAGTAAAAAGCGTAAAAAGAGCGTAAAAGAAACCCAAAAAATGCGCAACAGAAATGATCAAGAAGATTGCAGTTGGTCATTACCTGACTGAGTAAGTGCGACAGCAACGAGCTCCACTCCTGGCACTCGCAACTACACTTTCACTAAACGCTCTTACCTCGCTTCCGCCCGCTGCCCGCTGTTGTCCGTGGCCCGTTGCCCGTTGCCCGTGTTAATGCCAAACTGTCGTAAACTGTCGTTGAACCCGTAGGAAGTTGGCAACGACTGACGTTTATTTGACTGCAGCTGTCAGACCAGTTAGACGTGCAGAAAAGCTGTAAACTATGGCTCACGGACTCACGCTAGGCGCTGGACGCTGGACGCTGAGTACGTGGATGGTGGTGGTGGGGTGGGGATTGTTGTTGGTGGACTGCCTGAGTTGTTGCCTGGGTGGCGCGTCCACAACTTGTCGCGCGTAATTACACAAGCCAAGCCAGCGCTCCAATATAAACACGCATAAAAGTCTCGAGTCTCAAGTCTCGCACTGCGAATCGTTGGCCTGCAATAAACGTTAACGCGCAGCAGCAGCCCCTTACCCTTGGGCACGCCCACTTACCAATTAGAAAGTGGCACATGCCTTGATTACACTCAGAGAAAAACGCACACTTTTGAACTTTGAATTTCAACTATATTCCACTTTCACATATTCCTCAGCAAGTACAAATGTCGATCTCTGCAAGTCAAATAAATCACAATCCGAATTCTTAAATATCTAGCAAAATTTTCTTGTTCCTAATATCATAAACTAAATTCGTGATTCTAGCTTTTTTCGGATCATATTCATATTGATTTAGCAACTTGAAATATGTGCCAATTTCGCAAGTTGTTTTAACGCAGCTGTTTTGAATAGGTATTTGAAATGGATTTGGTGATTGTACGATTTTGAGCACATAACTGTAAACGGGTCGCCTTTTTTTGAGTGTGTGTGAGTTCAGAAGTGAGGCAAAAGCGAGAGCATTGTGCACTTCAAAATTCACCGCTGTCCGTTTGCCGTTGTGTTTATAAAAGTGGCAACAACAATGCGCCCTCGCAGCCCATTAAAGTTTTGCGTCAAACTTTTGTGCGAACTGTAGAATGTGAAAAATGTAGCAGAAGAGTTGGGTCTGGGGCAACTCAACACAGTCGCACAGCCACGCAGCAGCGAGCAGCGAGGAGCCAGCAGTCCCTCAGTCCCTCAGTCCACCAGTCAACATTCAAAATTTTTATGACCTTATACAAAAGTTGCAGCCAAGTGCCGCCACCCAACCCAGCCCAACCCGCTCGTTTGTCATTATGATTTGTTTTTAATGTAATGCAACAGCAGCGCCAACGAATTTGCAACAAATTGTGCGCGTTAATCTTGTCAATGGCCAAACACCCAACTCCCAACTCACAACTCCCAAATTCCCAGATGCACCAGCAGCAAATTGTGGTTCCACTGCTGCAGCTGCAGATCAACAAAAGCAAAAAGCTGCTCAAGCATTAAATTTCCCATCTTTAAGTGGAACCCAACTGAGTGACAATAACGGTACAAAAAAGCAACAAAATTCTACCCTATTTTTACTCCATACACTTGAACAAAAAACGCCTTAAATTTAAGGCAAAGTTGCACTGAAATAAAAATCGACCTAAAAACTAGAAAACTTTTTATATTCTGTTTTTTTTTTAGAAAATTGTTGAAATTACAACCCATTTTTAAAAGCAAAAAAAAAACCGTTTCAAAAACATTTATTTTAATTTTCTGGCTGAATGTTAATATTAGAATTAATTAAGAAATAATTCAAATGAAATTTCAAAAACTATTTAAAAGTTTGTTTATGTGCAATTTTGAAATACTAAAGTTATTGAAAGCTAATGTGTCGAGTTGCTTGTAGCCTTTTGAAAAAACAAGTTGAATATTGAACTAGTATTTTTTCTAAGTTTTGGCTAAATGTATCGGGGCAATGGCAACAAGGTTGCCAGATTGCTTTGACTGCTTCCCACATATACATGTATATTAAAAGTGTTTTTTATATCTTTTTTAATTCGAAGTCTCTAAGTGGAGTTTGTTTAAGGCAGATGGTGTTCTAAGAATTCGACTGCTAATTAAATATAAAACTTTTGATTTTAAATTAATTCTTAATAGAATCCATGTTGTGAAAGTGATAAGCATATTATTTATTAGTAAATTAGGTTTCTTGATTAGAATGAATGAATTTAATCATCTCCATATTATCTGTGAGAGTATTTACTCTTCGGACAACTATTGAGGAACTTCTCTTACATCTTATGCTTACTAAGTGCAGCACCTAGGATGCTGAGCTTAAGCTCTCAGTGAAGTTGGACTAGGTGCTCGCATTATCAAAGGGGATATGCTAATAGGGGAATAGGGAGTCGGAAGTAGTGACAAGAGAGTCCTGGCTACCTGCACACATAAACACACAAACACACACACACACACACCCACACACACACACCCACACACACAGACACATATTATTGTTGCTGCTATAAAAGTTTGTGATGCCGGGGAATATTTATACAGCTTGGCTTGTTTAACTTGCACTAATTAAGTTTGCTCTGCTACACTTGGCTGTCCCGGTGCGCCGTTAATGTGAAGCAGCATCTACAACAACAACAACAACAACAACAACAGCAGCAGCAGCAGCAAAAAACGGGATAACAACAACAGGAACACAACATCGGCGGGGGCAGTAAAAAACCTTTGAAAAGTTTATTATGCCTATGCCAAAAGTAACTTGAAAGTGGCATAGATCATCATATCTCTGTCCCTCTCTGTCCCCCTCTTTGCATCTCCATCTCAATTCCTCTCTTTTGCATTATTTCGCTCCCTCTATTTAACAGTTACTGTCTCTCACGGCGGAGCCCAGCGGCAAGCATATTTTGCATTATGTAGACATTGCTTTAAGCCAGAACTAGCAGTCTTAATCGAGCAGCTCTAATTTCTGGCCATTTAAAGTCCACAACTTTCGCCACCTCTTTGTTGTAGCTAGCTTGATGGACTGTGTGCCCCGCCTCGTCTCGACTCGACTCGACTCGACTCATTCTGCTTGTCCCGGAGCTGCAACCAACTACTCGATAATTTATAGCACTTTGCCTGCCAACATACAACTCAAGTGCACAATACGAGTGAGGCTGGGCGGTGGTGAGTCCTAGGTCGATGGGAAGAGGGGGAGGGGGGGGATGCTTAGGGGGCAGACGCAGGCTGGTCGGCAAGAGCGGGACAAACGCAGACCGGACCGTGACAGCGAGACGGACTATCACGCCCGACATTTCTATAGCCCCTTGCATTATGTATACGCCATGCGTGCCCAAGAGTGAATTCCATATGTATACACTGAAAAAAAAAAACAATACAACAAGAGTAAGAAATGGAATTGGAAGGAAGAAATTACTTCACGACGTATGTATATCAAGGTATACTTTTAAAAACTCCTCCAAGAATTAAATGTTTTTATTCTTTTGCAATGAAAATCTATGTTAATTTCGCAGTGTAAGTGTGTGTGCGAGAGTGTGTGAGTGTGTGGGTGTGTGCTTTTGACAGGGGTCGCTCTAGCTTGATGTTGCCAACTAGACATCGCCAGTGCCCCAATGTCTGGCATCAAAATTTAATGTCTTTGGCAGCAATAGTTGAGCGCATGTATTTTGCAGTCATTTTTAAATTGCCAGCAGCCCTGCGGTGAAATTGCAATCTACTCTCTGGCGGCATTCACAGTCGAGTGTGTGTGTGTGTGTGCGGATATTTGAACAACAGCTTTGAACGGACGCACAGGGTCACGAAGAGTTTTAAAATTTGCTCTAGGTCTATTGCAAATCGACTGCTGTGCGTCAAAATATTCTTGGAGCTGTGTGCTGAAATATTGCCCCAAAGGCGGCGGAACAAGCACGTCTCACGCTCAATCGGCAGGTTTGCCTTTGAAGTGGGAGAGCTCTAGCAACAAGCAACTTGCATCTGGCAACTGGCAACTGGCACTTGCCAGCGTGTTGACATAATGTAAATTTGATTAATTTGTCTTTGGTAGACTCCCACTGGCAAACTCTATTCTAACCTAGCACGAAACCATGCCGGTCCCAATAACAACAATCAGCGTCAATACATATCTCACCTCTGGGCATCTCTCTGTGTGTGTGTGCCTATCGGAGCTTCACATTGGCTAGTTGCTCTATAATTAAATGCAAAGACAGGGACACTACCCGATCCACCTAATCACCACAAACCAGACAGACCGGACAACCACCACCCAACCAATCAGCACACAGGCATTTAATTTGTGTGACAGCTTGTGACTAAATAGTCAAAGACAATTATTAACAACGAAATCTGACGACACCATGGTCAAAATCGTGTTGTTTGTGTTAAATGTGATGTGCACATACATGTATGTACATATATTCTCGATCATCATCACTTATCGTCTGTAAACTAGTTCCTCAGTTTAATAGACTCGACTATTTCGGATCACTCTATCATGGAACTGTTTCAAACTGACGAATTGCGAGTTTGATTAGTCTTCTCATATTTGACTATCCAAAATTTTGCTTAATACTGATTAAATGTAGCCCACAGTGGAAGCACGGGAGTGTATGGAGCAGAAGGGTTGCATTCCTTTGAACAGTTTGATTTGATTTAATTTGACTAATTGCAGGGAACTTTTGTGTCACAAATGTTATTGTGCACAGTAATTAAATTGGGAGCCCGAATTCGTTGCAGACCTGGCTAGCTCTTGCTTTTTATCATATCTTCAAATTTGATGCAAAGAACTAACCTTTTATGTTATTTTTTCTGTGTGTGTTTTCTTTTTTTTTGACAGCTTATCGCAAGTGCCAACACACGGACGTGTTTTGCAATGCTGCGAATGGTGCAGCTCCGGCTGAGGGCCGCCTGACTGGACCGTGTGTGCCCAAGGAGAAACGATGCGATGGCTACCTGGACTGCCGTACCGGTCGGGACGAGGATGGCTGCAATGGCGTCCCCTGCCGCCTGGATCAATTCCGTTGCGCCAACGGACACAAATGCATTGATGCGGCGCTGAAGTGCAACCATCGCAACGACTGCGGCGACAACTCGGACGAGCAGGGCTGCAGTGAGTAGTACAATGAGACAGACAATTGTTCAAGCAAAAAGGTCGCCTAACATGTTCCACTTGCCGCCCCTCCCCCCCCCACTGTAGACTTCCCCCCCTGCCATCATGCGCAGTTCCGCTGCACGAATGCGCTCTGTATTCCATACAATTTCCACTGCGACGGCTACCATGACTGTGCCGATGAGAGCGACGAGGCCAACTGCACGGCCATCGCCTGTCCCGATAACAAGTTCCTCTGCCCACGTGGCGGCGTCAATGGTGCACCCAAGTGCATCCTCAAATCGCAACTGTGCGACGGCAAGCGCGATTGTGAGGATGGCAGCGACGAGGAGACGGCATGTTGTAAGTATTCTACTTTCAATCATCCTTCATCCTTCATCCTCCATTGATTTCAATTAAGGAAGTGGATTACCACTAAATGTGGACTTAAATAAATTTAAAAGCGATTCAGCTGTAGAGGCATGCTTATTTTAAAATTGAACTGTTGAATTTATTTTCTATATTTATTTTAATTTCTTTATTGATTTGGAATTTAAAGTAAAGAAAACAATTAATTACAATATTTATTATTTATTATTTATTATTTTTTTAATATAAAATAATTATCGCAAGGAATTTTGAATAATATATTTGAATATATGTAAATAAACTGAAAGCAAACGCAAATTTAATTGAATATTAAAATTTATATAATATTTAATTCACTAACATCTCAGGGAATGAATTCATTATAAGTTTTATTATGTAGATCATAATTGAATTATTCTTTCGTGCATCTACTTGCGCTCTCAATGATTATGATTTTAGAGAATTAATAAACAACTCTTAAGCAAATATATTAAAATTAGGGAATAATATTTATTATTATGATTATTATGATGAGTTGTTCAGTAAAAATTAAAACGAAATTCACAAAAAATAATAAATTAAATTAATTATTGATACGCAAATTGTATGCAAATTAAAAGAAAACTGGTAGTCTATATATATGTGTATACATATATAGATATATAATATATATATGTATATATATATATTTTTTTTTTAAAAAAAGGCAAATAATTTGTGAGCTCTTTAATTGTTTAATGTTGGCATTTGTTTGTTTGCAGCCATCGCCTCCTGTCCAGCACTGAGCTGTGAGTTCAAGTGCGGTCCCTCACTGACTGGTGGCGTGTGCTATTGTCGACCCGGGCAGAGTCTGGCGCCGGACAATCGCACCTGTATCGATCTGGATGAGTGCGCCGAGTGGGGCCACTGTGATCAATTGTGCACAAATACGCCCGGCAGCTACACATGCCAGTGCGCCCAGGGCTATACGCTAATCAACGATTCCAAGTGCATTGCGCCCGATGCGAACAATCTGCAGCTGATCTTCGCCCATGATCGGGCTATCATGCGGATGTTTGCCCACGACAGCGATCCCAAGGTGCTGGCAAATGCCACCGCTGCCGCTGGCGTTGCCTTCCATTATGCCCGTAATACGCTCTATTGGTCAGACATTAAGACACGGAAGGTGCAATCGCTACCATTGGATGTGCTAAATAGCGCTGTGGCGCCGCTCGATCCAACGCTGCCCGGCACCTGGGCACCGGTTGCCTTGGCTGTCGACTGGGTTGGTGATAAAATCTATGTGGCTGATTTGGTGGGCCAGAAAATCGATGTGTTTGAGCTGAGTGGACATTGGCATGCCGTTGTTCTTGGCTCGAATCTGACCAGTCCCGCTGACTTGGCACTGGATCCGACCGCTGGCCTAATGTTTGTCGCCGATGGTGGTCAAGTGTTGCGTGCCCATATGGATGGCACCCATGCCCGTTCCATTGTATCGGAGGCGGCATACAAGGCAAGCGGCGTCACAGTCGACATTATTGGGAAGCGTGTCTTCTGGTGCGACTCTCTGCTGGACTACATCGAATCCGTTGACTATGAGGGTGGTCAGCGAGTGATGGTGCTGCGGGGTCAGCAGGTGCCGAGTCCATCGCGTCTGGCGCTGTTCGAGAATCGAATCTATTGGACGGATGCCACCAAGCAGGGTATTATGTCCGTCGACAAGTACGAGGGTCCCAGTTCCATTCAGGTGACCTACAAGGCCAAGGATATACGCGAACCGAAGGGCATCATAGCGGTGCATGCGCTCAGTCAGCCGCATGTCTCGAATCCTTGCGGCCACAACAACGGCGGCTGCAATCACATGTGCATTGTGACGGCCGTTAAGGGTGCACCGACGGGACTTGGGTTCCGTTGTGCCTGCCACACCGGCTATCAATTGCAGACGGACCTGAAGAACTGTAAACTTGTGCGGGAGTTCCTCATGTATTCGCAGCAGCGCTTTATCAAGGGCAAGGTCCTGGAACCGGTCATTGAGGGTTTCAGCGATGCAATCCTTCCCGTTGTCTCGCGCCGCGCTCGTTTTGTCGGCCTCGATTTTGATGCACGCGATGAGTTCATTTACTACTCGGATGTGCTACAGGATGTCATCTATCGGGTGCATCGCAACGGTACCGGTCGCGAAATTGTTCTCGCCTCACAGAACGAAGGCGTCGAGGGTCTCGCTGTCGACTGGGCCTCAAAGAATCTGTACTATATCGACTCACGCAAGGGCACCCTGAATGTGCTTTCCACCCGCAATGTGACGCATCGTCGCACGCTGCTCAAGAATTTGAAGCGACCGCGCGCCATCGTTGTGCATCCGAATCGGGGATACATATTCTTCTCCGAATGGGATCGTCCGGCAAATATAACGCGTGCGAATACGGACGGCACTGGCCTTTTGGTATTCCGGAACGTGACTCTCGGCTGGCCTAATGGCCTCTCCATCGACTTCAAGGAGGATCGTGTGTACTGGTGCGATGCTCTGCTAGATCACGTACAGCATGCCAATCTCGATGGCACCGACATCAAGACGGTTAACTCCCGCCTCGTCCGTCATCCGTTCTCCATTGTGATACACAACGATTGGATGTACATCACGGACTGGCGGCTCGATGCCATCATTCGGCTGCACAAGCTCACCGGCGAACAGGAGGAGATGATGGTGCGCGAACCTCAAACGAATCGATTGTACGGTGTCAAGGTCTACAGTCGCGATGTGCAACGGATCGCTGAAACACAGCCATGCCACCTCTACAATGGGGGCTGCCAGAAGATATGCTTTGCCATACCAATCCCACAGAATGCCAGCGAAATGACGACAACAACTGGCGCTGCGAGCCGTTTGCAATCGCGTTGCTCCTGTCCGTATGGTGAACGTTTGGCCGAGGATCAGATCAGCTGCATTCCCGATCCCAGCGCCGAGCCACCCGTCCAGCCCTGTCCCAATTTGTGGGACTTCACCTGTAACAATCAGCGTTGCATACCCAAGTCCTGGGTCTGTGACGGCGACGATGACTGTCTGGATAACAGCGATGAGGAGCAAAATTGCACAAGTAATTAACTCATATTTCACCTTTGTCTGTCTGCTTGTCTGTCCCATAATGAGCTGCAAATGATCCGATTATATATTAATATTTGTGGAGCACATTTATCGAAACAATTTGAAATCATTTAATTTTAATTTAATTCATAATTCAATTAACAATCTATTTGTTTATTGTTCTTTGATAGAACCGACCTGTGGCTCGAATGAGTTCCAATGCAAATCGGGGCGCTGCATTCCGCTGAACTTCCGGTGCGACCAGGAGAACGACTGCGGCGACAACTCGGATGAGGTTGACTGCGGCAATGTGACATGTGCCACATCTCAGTTCGCCTGTGCGAACGGTCGCTGCATTCCCAGCATGTGGAAGTGCGACAGCGAGAACGATTGCGGCGACAGCAGCGATGAGGGCGACTTCTGTGCGGAGAAGACCTGTGCATATTTCCAGTTCACGTGCCCAAGGACGGGGCATTGTATACCACAGAGTTGGGTGTGCGACGGCGATGACGATTGCTTTGATAGGCAGGATGAGAAGGACTGTCCGCCGATCAGCTGCTTGGCCAATCAGTTTAAGTGCGCCGATCTGCGGCAGTGCGTCGAAGAGTCCTACAAATGCGATGGCATTCCCGATTGCAACGATGGCAGCGATGAGCTTGGATGTCCCTCAATGGGTCCCAATCAGTGTAATTTGGAGAAGCATTTCCGATGCAAATCGACTGGTTTCTGCATACCGATTGCGTGGCACTGTGATGGCTCCAATGACTGTTCGGATCACTCGGACGAGGAGGATTGCGGCCAGATCACCTGTGCCCAGAACTTCTTCAAGTGCAACAATACAAATTGTGTATTCAAGGCGTACATCTGCGATGGCAAGGACGATTGCGGTGACAACTCCGACGAGGGCACCGAGCATGCCTGTGTGCCGCCTCCGTTCAAGTGTCCACATGGTCAGTGGCAGTGTCCGGGCGTTGCCGAACGCTGCGTGAACATAACCTCTGTTTGTGACGATACGGCTGACTGTCCCAATGGTGCCGATGAGGGCGAGGGCTGTGATCTGGCCGAGTGCCAACATCAGACGGGTCAGTGCTCAAGCTTTTGCCAGAAGACGCCGAACGGTGCGCTCTGTGTGTGTCCACCGGGCTCAGAGATTGGCCCAGATGGCTTCACTTGCGTGGATACCAATGAATGCGATCCACCCGGTCTCTGTTCGCAGGAGTGCACGAATACAAAGGGTTCCTATTTCTGCTCCTGCACTCCCGGCTATGTGCTCGGCCCCAATAAGCATGCGTGCAAGGCTGTCAATCATACGGCTGCCTTCCTGATCATCTCGAACAGGCATTCAATACTGGTCGCCGATCTAAAGGAGCAGGGACTGGAGCGTGTGCCCATCATTGTGGAGAATGTGGTTGCGACCGCTTCGAATATGCACACGGGCACCATTTTCTGGAGCGACATGAAACTGAAGAAGATATCGCGTCTGGATCATGGCATGGAGCCACAGGAGATTATCAACACCGGTCTAGATCTGGTCGAGGGCCTAGCCTACGATTGGATTGCCCAGAATCTCTACTGGCTGGACAGCAAGCTGAACACGATCGAGGTGTCCGCTGAGAACGGTTCAAATCGTTTGGTGCTCGTCCGAGAGAATATAACACAACCGCGTGGCATGTGCATTGATCCCAGTCCTGAGGCACGCTTCATCTTCTGGACAGACTGGGGCGAGAATCCGCGCGTCGAAAGGATCGGGATGGATGGCACCATGCGCAAGACAATCATCAATACGAAGATCTACTGGCCCAATGGCTTAACATTGGATATTGCGACGAAACGCGTCTACTTTGCCGACTCCAAGCTGGACTTTATTGACTTTTGCTACTACAACGGTACGGGGCGTCAGCAGGTGCTGGCCAGCAGTCACTATCTGCTGCATCCGCACTCGCTGTCCCTGTTCGAGGATACGCTTTACTGGACGGATCGTCAGCTGAACCGTGTACTGTCCGCAAATAAGTTCCGTGGCAAGAATCAAACCGTTGTCTCCCATCTAATTAGCCAGCCGCTGTCGATACACGTGCATCATGCCTCACTGCAACCGATGTATCCGAATCCGTGTGCCCAGGCCCGCTGCCAGCATCTGTGCCTGCTCAGTCCCAGTGCCAGCGAGGGCTACTCCTGCAAATGCAAGCCGGGATATCGATTGCTCAGCGAGGGTCGGTGCATCGAAGAGGAGAATCCCTATCTGATGGTTGTCAAGGGTACCCAAATTGTTGACCTACCGCTGAATGGCGGCGATGCCAGAGCCGGCTCCTTGGCGCCCGTCATTGGCATTGAGAGCAGCACTGGCCTGGACTTCGACCGGAAGGGTGAGACTTTGTACTGGGTGCAGGGACGTGAGGACGATGAAGAGAATTGCACCATCTTTACGACGCCCTACGGCGGCGGCAATAAAACACTTTTCCTGGATATCGACACGGGCATTGTGGGAGCACCGTATACCATCGCGTTCGATTGGCTCGGCCGGAATCTGTACATCGGCAATCGGGTGGCCAGCAACATTGAGGCTGTTCGTGTGGATGGTAAGCAAAAGTATCGCACTGTTATTTTGGCGAACGATGGCAGCGAGAATTCGGTGTCCAAGCCGAAGCAACTGGTGCTCGATCCGAGTGAGGGTAAGCTGTTTTGGATCGATGAGGGTGTGCTTGAGGTGCCGGTGAAAATTGCACGGGTCGATATGAATGGGCAGGATGCGCGTGTATTGCGCAAGGACCTCAAACATCCGGAGAGCATTGCGCTCGACATTGAGAAGAAGATGATCTACTACAGCACCAGCCACTCGGCATCGATCTGCTCGATGGACTACAATGGTGAAGATCACACGATCATACTCAATGAGGACCAGGCCATATCGCGTCCACGCAGCCTTGGTGTACTGGACCATCGCCTCTACTACCTGGACCCGGTGTACGAGAAAATTGTGCGCGTCGATTTGCCGCGTGGTGATAATCCCAAGACAATTATCGACAACGAGCCCGATTTGCGTAGCATGATGATCTACAAGAAGCGGGCACTCATGCAGCATCCTTGCCAGACGGGCAACGGCGGCTGCAAGCAGCTCTGCATACCGGGAGCTGCTGCATCGCGGACATGCGCCTGCGGCATTGGCTACCACAAGGAGAACGAGATTAATTGTGTGGCGTACAAGACATTTGCCGTCGTCTCCCAACTGGACATGATACGCGGCTACAGTCTAACCGATAGCTCGGAAGCAATGGTACCCGTCAGCGGACAGGGTCATCATATACTACATGTGGACGTGATGTTCCGGGATCAGTGGATCTACTGGGCGGAATTCAATCGCGGCTACTGGAACGGCATTTTCCGTTCACGACCCAACGGCACAGATGTGCAGCATGTGGTCAAGGATGGCATCGGTAGCAATGGCATACGCGGCTTGACCATTGACTGGGTGGCTGGCAACATGTACTTCACGAACGTCTATCCACATGAGAACTATGTGGAGGTCTGTTGGCTGGATGGGAGCAATCGGAAGGTACTCGTCAAGACGACCAACGATGCGCCGCGTGAGCTGGCCGTCAATCCGATCAAGCGACTCCTCTACTGGATCGACTACGGTCAGCATCCGCGCATTGGCAAAGCGATGCTCGATGGCAGCAAATGGCAGCCTTTGGTCACATCGGGCATATCGTTGCCACGTGACCTCACCATCGATATGCAGACGCACGATGTGTTCTGGGTTGACTCTAAGCTGGACACCATACAGAAAATCTCGTACAATGGCGTCAATCGCAAGGTGATCCGACGCGATCTTCCCAATCCGATGGGTATCGCCATTTTCCGCAATGATGTCTACTGGGTGGATCGAAATCTGATGACAGTGTTTAAGGCATCCAAGCTTTTTGGCAACGATACCGAGGTAACACGAGTGCGCACCAATCTGGAAAAGCTGCGCGACATTGCCATCTATGACATTAACAATCAGCCGGCCGATGACAATAATCCGTGCGCTCAGCTGGGTAACGGCGGATGCGACCAGCTCTGCTTCAGTTTCCCGCCCGAACCCTCAACGGCGAAGAACTATCGTTGCGATTGTGCCACAGGAAAACTGGGCGCCGATAATCACACATGTGAGACGGTCAATGAGTATTTGGTGTTTGCGACCCGAACGGAGATTCGGGCGGTTAATTTGGATCCACATTCAACGGAGGTGCCATTCACGCCCCTTTCAAATCTGACCAATGTGGTAGGTGTTGACTTTGATTTCGCCGGCAATCGGATGCTGTACACCCAGATCCGGCCGTGGGCGAAAATTGCCTACACGCAGGCGAATAAGCCAAGCCACAGCGATATCACTGTGGTGCTCAATAAGGGCATCAATCCAGAGGGCATTGCGTACGACTGGACACAGAGCAAGATCTATTGGACGGACAGCTCGAATAACTCAATTTATGCAATGAATCTCGTTGGCACAGAACTGGTGATGATTGCACGGGTCGAACGACCACGTGCCATCGTCCTCGATCCGTGCAATGGCACACTGTTCTTTACCGACTGGGGTCGCTTCGGTACCTCCGGCAAAATCTTCCGCACTACCATGGCCGGCTCACTGAAGCGGGCCATTGTCGACAAGGAGCTGTCACAGCCCAGTGGTCTGGCCATTGACTATGACGAACGTAAGCTCTACTGGACGGATGCCGTGCGCGAGAAAATCGAGCGAGCTGATTTGGATGGTCGCAATCGGGAACTGCTTGTGGCGGCTACCATTTATCCGTTTGCGATCACCGTGTTCCGCAACTATATCTACTGGACGGATGTCCAGCTGCGTGGCGTCTATCGGGCCGAGAAGCATACGGGCGCCAATATGGTGGAGATGGTGAAGCGATTGGAAGACTCGCCACGCGATATACGCATCTTTAGCGCCGAGCGCCAGAAGTGCAATGTGAATCCGTGCCGCATTAATAATGGGGGATGTGCCCAAAGCTGCCATCCGGCGCCGAACGGGAAGGCCGAATGCAAGTGTGATGAGAACTCCAAGGTTGTCAATGAGGGTCGCATGTGTGCGCCTCGAAATAATACGTGCGAGTCGAGCAAGTTCTATTGCCAGAATGGCAAGTGCATTTCACGGATGTGGTCATGCGATGGTGACGACGATTGCGGTGATAATTCCGATGAGGATCTCAACTATTGTGCCTATCACTCGTGCTCGCCAAATGAGTTCCGTTGCAATAACGGTCGGTGCATCTTCAAGTCGTGGAAATGCGATCACGAAAACGACTGCAAGGATGGCTCCGATGAGCTCAACTGCAGCTATCCGCCCTGTGTCGATGGGGAGTTCACCTGCGCAAATGGGCGCTGTATTCCGCAGGCGCAGGTCTGTAACGGTGTCAACGATTGCAAGGATAACGCCACCTCGGACGAAACGCACGAACGCTGCCCGATGAACACCACATGTCCACCCAACCATCTCAAGTGCGAGAAGACAAACATCTGCGTCGAACCCTATTGGCTGTGCGATGGCGATAACGATTGCGGCGATAACTCCGACGAGGATCCCCTGCACTGTGGTCAGCGCACATGTCCAACGAACAGCTTCCGCTGCCCGAACCATCGCTGCATTCCGGCCACCTGGTATTGCGATGGCGACGACGATTGCGGCGATGGTGCCGACGAGCCGCCAGATTACTGCAAATCGGAGGGTCGCACCTGCTTTGGCGATCTGTTCACCTGCGACAACGGCAATTGCATTCCACGCATCTACATCTGTGATGGCGACAACGATTGTCTGGACAATAGCGATGAGGACAATCGGCATCAGTGCAGTAAGTATTTTATTCAGTCATAACCAAAATCGATTTTAATTGATTTTATTCAATTTTCAGACGATCGGAAATGTGACGAGGAGACTGAGTTTACGTGCGTGGAGAACAAGTCGTGGCAGCGGGCCCAGTGCATACCCAAAAAGTGGATTTGCGATGGGGATCCGGATTGTGTTGATGGCGCCGATGAGAATACAACGCTGCACAATTGCGCTACCCAACAGCCATGCGGTGAGGATATGTTTACCTGCGGCAACGGTCGCTGCATCAACAAGGTAAGTTCTTAAAAGAAAAAAGGTCATCAAAGGTCATAATCTACTTTCGAATGTATCAGGGATGGATTTGTGATCATGACAATGATTGCGGCGATGGCACCGATGAGGGCAAATTCTGCAATTCCAAATACAAGACGTGCTCCCCACTGGAGTTCACGTGCCAGAACTTCAAGTGTATCCGCAATCAGTATCGATGCGATGGCGAAGACGATTGCGGCGATCATTCCGATGAGGTCAACTGTAAGAAAGAGAATGTGACCTGTGCCCAAGGACAATTTGCGTGCACCAATGGACAGTGCATCGACTACAGTCTGGTCTGTAACAAAGTGGCCGACTGCACCGATGAATCCGATGAGCCAGCCCACTGCAATGTGGATGAGTGCGCCAAGGTCGAGATAAATCAATGTGGACACAAGTGTGTGGATACCCTAACCGGCTACTACTGTGACTGCAACGAGGGCTACAAGTAAGTAGTATTCCATCTATTCCCATTTAATATAGATGATTGACGAACTGATTGACGAACTGATTGACGAACTGATTGACGAACTCATTCGATTAGTGACCATCCAGCAAGCTACAATTTACACTGAAAGCGGAAAACTAGCGCAGTCTGAGGCTCCACTTAATACTTTCCCAGTTTCCAATTGGAATCTCATCATCTCTCTCTCTCTCTCTCTCTCTCTTTCGCTTTCTCTGTCTCTCTCTCTCTCTCGAAGGTTGTTGGCCGATGGCAAAGCATGTGCAGATGTGGACGAATGTTTGGAGCAGCCAGGCGCCTGTTCGCAGCACTGCTCGAATACGCCGGGCAGCTTCTACTGCAAGTGTGACGAGACCTACTATGAGAGGCAGAACGATGAGCACACCTGCAAGCGGAAGGACAGCATTCCGCCGTGGCTGATCTTCACCAACAAGTACTATGTGCGCAACATGTCCGTCGATGGCCGTCAATATAATCTGATGCATCAGGATCTGATGAATGTGGTGGCACTCGACTTTGATATCAAGGAGCAGTATATGTATTTCTGTGATGTCACTGCAAAGACGATATTCCGTGCCAAATACTCGGATGCCAGCGTTGATCTGCCAACGGAGCGTGAGGCTGTAATCCGGCATGATTCGCATGGCTTGGAGGGCATCGCGATTGATTGGGTCGGTCGCAAACTCTACTGGCTGGACAGGCACTCAAAGAATCTGGATGTCTCCGAATTGGATGGCACCAAGCGCAAAACACTGCGCAGTGGTGTCGTTGATCCGCGTGCGATTGTTGTTCATCCGGGCATTGGTTACTTGTACTTCACATCCTGGCATCTGCAGGCCTATATTGCCAAAATGGGCATGGATGGCTCGAATTTTACGCGCATTCTCAACTGGAATGACGGAATCGCTTGGCCAAATGCTTTATCCATTGATTATTTCACGGATCGCATTTATTGGGCCGATGCGCATTTGGATTACATTGCATACACGGATCTGGAGGGACGTCATCGTCACGTTGTCCTATCTGGCAACAGTGTGCCGCATGTGTTTGCCCTGAGCCTGTTCGATGACTTCATCTACTGGAGCGATTGGAATCTCAAGGCAATTGTGCGCGCCAATAAGTTCCACGGCGCCAATTACACGGTGCTCCGAAACACAACACATCGTCCATATGATCTGCACATTAATCATCCGCTGCGGCAGTTGCCCTACACGAATCCGTGCGGCACGAATAACGGCGGCTGTTCGCATCTGTGCCTAATAGCACCGCCGCCGGAGTCCACCTACCTGAACATCGAGGGCTACATTGAGGAGGGTGCACCGATCTTCAAGTGCGCCTGCCCCAATCAGTTCTATCTGGCGCGCGATTCGAAGACGTGCATAGCCAATTGTACGGCCGGGCAGCACTTGTGCGGCGGCAGCGATGAGAAGTGTATACCCTGGTTCTGGAAATGCGACGGCGAGAAGGACTGCAAGGATGGATCCGATGAGCCGAGCACCTGTACACCGCGCCACTGTCGCGCCGGCACCTTCCAATGCAAGAACACCAACTGCACCCCATCCGCCACCATCTGTGATGGCGTCGATGACTGCGGTGATGGCAGCGATGAGCAGAACTGCGAACTGCCCTGTCCGCTGTCCGACTTCAAGTGCAAGACGAGTGGACGCTGCATCCTCGACAGCTGGCGCTGCGATGGCGATGCCGATTGCAAGGATGGCAGTGATGAGGATCCCCTTGTCTGTCGTAAGTACTGACTCCAATCCCCTTTTGCATCCAATTTTCAAATTCTCTATATCTGGCCGTGTAGACAAGCGCACCTGCGATCCGGACACGGAGTTCTCCTGCAAGAATGGACGCTGCATTCCGCAGCTGTGGATGTGCGACTTTGACAATGACTGTGGCGATGATTCCGATGAGCCGGCTTACATGTGCCGGCAGAGAAACTGTACCACCGGCTGGCAGCGCTGTCCTGGTCAATCAAACTATCGCTGCATACCCAAGTGGCTGTTCTGCGATGGCAAGGACGATTGCCGGGACAACAGTGACGAGCTGCCGGACAATTGCCCCAAGTGCTCAGCAGAGACGGACTTCAAGTGCGGCAACAATCGATGCATACCAAAGTAAATATGATTCACTCAATTCCAGAAGATTATCCTTAACGTATTCGCACTTTCTTGCGCGGTTCACAGGCAATGGATGTGCGACTTTGCGGATGATTGTGGCGATGCCAGCGACGAGAACGATGCGATCTGCAAGGGTCGCTATCGGGAGTGCTCCGAATCGGAGTTTAGATGCGGCAACGGCAAATGCATCTCGTCCCGCTGGCAATGCGATCACGAGGATGACTGCGGCGACAACTCGGATGAGATGAACTGCGAGGGATATCAGTGCAAGAATGGCACATTCCAATGCGCCTCGGGCCACTGCATCGCCAGCTATTTCCGCTGCGATGGCGATCGCGATTGTCGCGATATGTCCGATGAGGTTGGCTGTCCGCCCCGATTCCCCGGTGGCCGCTTCTGTCCGGAATCACGATTCCAGTGCACAAACAATCTGTGCGTCTCCCTGACGGATCTGTGCGACGGCACCGATGACTGCGGTGATGGCAGCGATGAGGATCCCAAGGTCTGCAGCGATTTCAATTGTGACACCCTGCGCCGCTTCCAGTGCGCCAACCATCGTTGTGTTGCCCGCTACCAGATCTGCGATGGCATCGACAATTGCGGCGATGGCAGCGACGAGAACAACATGACCCTCTGCGCCAGCAAACAGAAGCCCTGCGATCTCTACACGCAATATCAGTGCGCCAACAAGCACTGCATCGAACGTGCCCAGGTCTGTGATTTCTCCGATGATTGCGGCGATGCCAGCGATGAGCTTGGCTGCCATCATACAAGCAGCTGCTCGGAACAGAATCGCGGCGGTTGCCAGCATCACTGTCACAATCTAACCGATGGCGGCTACATATGCACCTGTTATCCGGGCTACATCATCGCGCCGGACAACAAGAAGCGTTGCGCCGATGTCGATGAGTGTGCAACAAGGCAGCACACATGCTCGCATCAGTGCCACAACATGAATGGCACATATTCTTGCAGCTGTCGCGACGGATTCCATCTATCCGATGGCAGCAGTGGCGTCTGTAAGGCCGAGAAGGAGGATGTCATCTTGGTGTTTGCCAATGGGCCAGAGATACGCGGTCTTGATCTGCAGAAGAAGGAGGAGTTCGATGTGATTGCGGCTGAGAAACGCATCGAAGCCCTCGACTATGATGCACAACAGCAGATTGTGTTCTGGGCGGATAGCTATGATAAAACAATCAAGCGCTCCTACATGGTGAACGCGGCAGATGGCCAGGCAAAGATCGGTTTCGCTCAGGACCTCAATATGAAGGGTGGTTCGAAGCCGACGGCCGTTGCCGTTGATTGGCTCGCCTCGAATCTCTACTGGACGGAGGTGGATCGCACTGGTTCGAAGCCGCGTGGTCGCGTCATGGTGGCCAAAACGGATGGACGATATCGCCGATCGATTGTGAATGCCGGGTTGGAGGTGCCGACCTCAATTGCAGTGAATCCACAGCTGGGACGCATCTATTGGGCCGATGCTGGCTCTGCGCCCAAAATCGAAGTCTCCTGGATGGATGGCTCCAAGCGACGTCCGCTTATTACCGAACAAATTCGTCATCCCGCCGGCCTCACCATTGACTACGCACAGGATCACATCATCTACTGGGTGGATACCAAGCTCAATGCCATCGAATCGATGCGAGCCGACGGCTCGCGACGCAAGGCCATCGTTAAGGGTGACCAACTGCGTCATCCCGTCTCGCTGGATCTGTTCGAGTCCAATATGTTCTGGGTGACACGCGACACGGGCGAGCTGCTGCGGCAGGATAAGTTTGGACGCGGCGTTCAGGTGGTGGTGCATCGCAACCTCGTCAATCCGTCCGGCCTGAAGGTCTACCACGAGAAGCGCTACAATACCTCGCTGCGGAATCCGTGCTACGAGTCGAGCTGCTCGCATCTGTGTCTCCTGGTGCCTGGCGGACATCGTTGCGCCTGTCCAGATACTTCAGGACCGTTGCCCTCGCATCGCAGCACAGCCGAGGTCATCTGCGATGCGGCAGCGGAACGTCCACGGCCCGCCCCACGCATCTGCCCATGCCGCAACACCGGCCTCTGCAAGGAGAATGATCGCGGCGAGCTGTACTGCGACTGCCCGCCCGACTTCACAGGCGATCACTGCGAGCGGAGCACAACGGGCGCCTTCGGGCATGGCGGCGCCAATGTCACAGCTGTCGTCGTGCCCATCATGGTCATACTCCTGGTCATGATGGCCGCCGCCGGCGCCTGGTATGTCATCCGCAAGCGTCCATTGTAAGTACACCGATTAAGTAAACCAATTTCTAAATATATTCAATATATATTTATACATTCTTATATATATATATACGATTCCCAACTGATTATTTTACTCTGTGTGTTATGCAGCGGCAAACTGGCGCGTATGCCAGCAATGACGTCATCCCAGAGCGTCACCTTCCGGCACGGTTCGAATGTGGAGTTCAGCGAGAGCGGCTTCCCGGGCGCCTCGGCACCCGGCGCCAACGACATGGCGCCCATCGAAGGCTACAACCTGCAGACGGTGAATGCGAACAAGGCTCGCGACTTTGCCAATCCCATGTACGATGCTGTACAATCGGGAACCAACACCGATCCGGGCATGAGCAATGGCTCAGGTAAGCAACAAGCAGACAAAACCAGCAAAATCAAGAGAGAACCGACTGCGAAATACTCTGATACCAATCAGCCATACAGCCATCTGACAGCAGGTACCACAGGAGGTTTGCAGGAGGTTCCTAGTAATCTAACTTCCAAGTTTGCCTTACAAATTGCGGTAGATATACGCTTTTGTCAGCTTCAAGGGCGGGAGTGGGCGTGATAATAAAAAATGTTGGAGTTTCGTAGTAATCTTCCTTCCAAATTTGGTAACTGTAGCTCTTAAATTGCGGGAGTTGTGGGCTTTTGGGAATTTTGGGGCGGGAGTGGGCATGTCCGGAAAACAATTTGAAAGATTAGTAGTTTGCCCTCCAAGTTTCATAACTATTGCGGTAATGGACGTGGTCCAAAATTTGCCGGATTTTGCGATTATCGATCTTATCGATTTGCTAGCCTCATAGTGTACGTAGCACTCCAATTCTTACGTTTGATATCAGAGTATAACAAGAAGCTGGAACCGAACATAATAATCTTAATTTAATCGAAAAAATCATCATCTTTTGGGTTTCCCCAATGATTTTTGCTTTTATTGATTTTTATGCAAAAAAAAAAAAGAGTATCAAAATCAACATTGAGTTTTTTGTTTAAATAAAAAAATTATTATTTTAGTGTTATTTCGATTTCATATGCAGTGATTTTATGATTTTTGCATACATAAATTATATTATATATTGATATCAACTCTCTCTCTCTCTCTCTCTCTCTCTCGCTCTGTCTCTGTCTCTGTCTCTGAACAGGCATCTACGATGTGCCACAGGACCCGTCCAAGTCAAAGGCCATGGGCCATTCTGGGTCGTTTACGGAGCCCGCCTCGGCCATAATAGCGCCCAGCAGCATTACGCACAAGTCATCGCCGCAGTTGCAGCTGCGCACCAGGGAGCTGGACCCATCGGCCGATACCGGCAAGGACACACAGTATCTGGTCGAGGAGGATAAGTCAGAGTGCTGATATCAAGCTTATCAGGCAGCGGTAACGCGATCGCTCAGCTGTCGGCGTCAGCAGCGATCGAAGACACGCCCAAATAGTTATCCGCTGCACACATAGCATCGACTCATCCAACAACAGCAAAAACACAACAGGCAACAAGAACAGCAACAACAACAGCAACAACAACAGCAACAACAACAGCAACACCAAGAACAACAGCAACAACAACACAGCAAGCATCACAAATCTTGGCATGCAGCCAGCAGCGAGGGCAACGCAAGACAAACGACTAAGGTCTAGAGTTTATACATATATATCTTGATATATATCAGTTACCCTCGCTGAAAGCAATCTTTAGCCCCGCCCCCCAACTTTTACCCTACCCCCCGCATACACATATCCTTGGAGACGAATGAGGGGGCAAATGGAAGCGCCCCGATAAACTAACAAAAACAAAAACAAAAAAAAAAAACAAGAACAAAGCAAACAAAAAACAAAAAAAAAATCAACTGTTGCAATTATTATTATATAAATCTATATATAAATTTATATATATATACACTATATACCATATACTAAATACACATACATTCGCATATGTATGCACACTAAGTTAGGCGGCGCCAACTCGGTTCTAAGCTGAAGCGCCCCGAAGACGAGCGCCTTTTGAAAAGCCAGCGAATCTCTAAATGAAAGCGCCACAAAAATAACATTTTCGAGTCCAATTTTGAGGCGCGCATTCAACACACACACAAACACACACACACACACACACACCCATACACAGCAGCAACAAAAAAACAAAAAAAAAAAGAAAAGACAACTTTGTAAAGCCAAAATGTTTTTTTTTTTTTTTTAAAGCCATTTTTGCGCCTGATTGCAAAAACAGAAGGAAAAAGAAAAAAGAAAAACTAAAACAAAAAATGAATATGAATTGTAAAAAGGCATAGAGTATATTTTTCTGAACGCTAAATGACAATATTAACTATATACTTATGTATCTAAATGTCTATGTATACAAGGCAAAAACCAACGCGACGATATCATATTACTATGTATGTATTTGTATTTGTTTAAACTTTCAAAAAGACAGACATCATTTATAAGCTAGGCGTCTTTTTTTAACGCATAAAAATATTTAAAAACAAAAAAAAAAGACAAAAATAAAAAAAGAAACTGGAAGCTAAAACTAAACCACATCAACAGCAAAACAAAACCACAACAAATTTAAAAACAATCCAAGCGGAATTTCTATATTTTTTCTAAAAAAAACAAAAAAAAATATGCATAAAAAAACATAAACTGCGCAAAAAAAAAAAAACAGAAATTAAAACTAAACACAAGCTTAATAACAAAATATAAGAATAAATGTGAACAAAAGAGAAAACAAAAAAAACAAGTGGAAATACGAAAGAAGAAAGATAAAACACTTTTGTGCTTACAAGTTGAAACAAATGAGTATGTAGATTAATGCGTTTAATATAATTATTTATTTTATTACACACATTCAATTTTAAAGTAATTTTTGTCTGTGCTACATTTTGCATTTCTCTGTGGTTAAGTTTTACATATGCGTTAACTTTCCAAGACATTCCATAGTGCGTGAGCCATGTTGAAGTTTGTCAGCCTCTTTTTCAAATTTTGGTATTTAAATTTACTTATTATTATATGCACACATGTATGTATGTGTACTATTATATATAATTATATATATATATATACATATATATTATGTATATATGTATGTATTTTGTTTGTTTGTAAAACAAAAGCGAAGCTTTGTTTGTGTGTGTAATTAACATGTAACATTTTTTATATATTTAAACTAATGTTTTAATCCTTTTATTGATTCTGTCATTTGTTTATTTTTTTTTTTTGGTCATCGAAAAAGTTTTGTAACTCTTGCAAATCTGTGCTTCCTTTCAGTTAAGCGTGTTTTTAGCATAAATTTTAGTGAAAGATGAACTAAATACGTACGTTCGTATGTTTGACGTATTCCAACCAAGTTGACGGCATCCAGCCTAGAAAACAACCTGGCTGGCAACCTTACATCTATATAAATAAATATCTATATATATATATATATATATATATACTACGATGATAATGTGAAAAGATGTGGAGAGAGTTAATGTATGTATATTTAATGTCAAGTGAATGAAAAACTATTTGTTGAAAGAAATTAATTTTTTTTTATTATACAAAATGAAAAACTAAAGAAAAAACATAAAATAAAAAATAATAAAAGAAAAATGTAAAAAAAAAAACGAAACAAAAGAAACCAGCGAATCTTTTCAGCATTAACATTTCAGTTTTATTTTTTCTTGTTTTTATTGTTCGTGCAAATAAATAAATTGACATATAAGTATTTGTGCTGAATACTAGGACTTAGATATATATATATACAGTGGTCCACACCTTATTTTGCTGAGTGCCAAAGAAAAAAAGGAATTGCCTGCAATAACCAAATTATTTATTATTTTTCAAAAATTCCCAAGACCGATGGTAGGTACATACATGTATGTATATTAACCACCTAAATTAATATATGACCCCAATACACTGGGGTTTCCCGACCTGCTAGGTAGGATTGTGCAAAAAAGTAGCCTATTTTCTTTGACACTGAGCAAAATAAGGTGTGGGCCACTGTATATATTCATTTTGGAGACAACACTTTCGCAAATGGGGACGACAAAAAGTTATAGTACGTGTGAGTGTGTGTGTGTGTATGTATATTCTAATTATATGTATTTAGGCTTGTGTATAATTACTTATGCTTAGACCTTTAGGTGAATTGCTTAAGTCTTGGTGAGGCAGATGATTATCGTCGTACTTATTAACAAATTAGCTTAGATCTTATAAAAAAAATATATACAGTGGCCCACAGCTTAAGGTGGGCAGTGTCAAGTAAATAATGTAATTGCCATAAGCTAATCATTCATTATTTTTCAAAAATTCCAAAGACCGTTGGTACGTACATATATTAACCACCAAAACTAATATATGACCCCAATACACTGGGGTTTCCCCACCTGCTAGATAGGATTATGGCAGGCAATTACATTATTTACTTGACACTGCCCACCTTAAGCTGTGGGCCACTGTATATTTATATATATTATTTATAAATTTAAATCGACACACACACACGGACGCACACACACTCACAGTCGCTTAGCTGATGATGGATGTGGTGTGAATCTGGCTAGGCTAATCGCTCGTCTTCAAGCGCTTCACCGGTCCATCGCTACCTTGCGAATTGGAGTCCTCCGAGAAGGGCATGCTCGACACAAAGTCTGCGCCCTGACTGTCGCTGACAACGGAGAAACCTGCCAGCCAAAAAGAGCGAAACAAAAGATTATTGACTAAAAATGAGGCCGACACTCTGAGACTGAGACTCACATGTATTTGAATCGTCGGCGGTGATGATGACATAGCTTGGCGTTATTTGGGGTGGAGTTGGCGTCCCCTTTTGGGAGTTCTCCTTGTCGCTGATCTTGTTGTTGTTGCTCAGCTGCAGCTGCTTTGTCTTCTTCTCGCTGTTCGAGGATATCGGCACCCATTTATAGATCTTCATTGTCGTGTCGCTGATGGTCACCCACTTCTTCTCCCAGTGTCGCACCTTGTCCACGGCCTGCATAACACGCTTGATATCATCCTTGGCCCGGCTCCGTGTCTCGGCGCGCACACTACGTGACATTTCTGTCTCTCTCTTTCAAAACGTGCCGATGTCGATGGCGTCTGCAAGGCGGCTAAAACTGACAATGCGGCCGACGGTTTGACGGGTGCGGCACTGCTGCAACTTTTTTAAGCCAGTGCTCCTCGCCGTGATGTGTTGTGTTACGTTGCAATGTGTTGTATTGTGCGTTAAGCCTCTGTTTTGAGGGGTTTATGCGAGAAACGCTTTTATTTTATTGCAAATCTCAATCAAGGCAAGAAGCGAGGATACATTTGTGAGCCAGTGGTGAAAAGCGTTGCATAGTTGATATCGGTATATCGATGTTTCGATATATTTGATGGAATTACCTTACCTTTATTGAGGTACATTTTGATATGCATCCCTTTTCTTTCATTTTCTGGATCTCTGCTGCATCAACTAACACGAAAATATTATTTTTTTTTATCAAATTACTGTTTTTTATTTATTGTATGTATGAGGCCCAATACGGCGAATAAGTATTAGCAATAATACAATCGTAATAAATAAATATTAGGATATATATCTATGAACAAATTTATAAATAATATATTCGCTTATATTTTATCAGCAGCATGTAGGCAGTATCGATACTTTCGCACCTACCCTTATTCTCGCGTCACAACTCTCACGCCTGAAATTTAAATTTTAATCGATACTTGCAAATTTAAATTGTTCTTATCAATATATGCTACCACTTTTCACAATTGGAAATCAGATTGTCATCTAAAATAAGACGTTTTTATTTGAGAACACTTTTTATGTCCATGTCACGCATAATTTCCAACATAAAATACTATCGCGTACTAGTCACCGTGCTGTAAAATTTTCAAATCATCGATAGGCATTACAGTACGAATTCTGCTAACATGCTGTTGAAGAGCTCATGCCTTAACATCGCGTTTACAGAAACAAAAGTTTTTCGACAATCGAAGGGCGAGGAAATTATGCGCAGCGCGGTGTTGTGGTTATTTTTTTTATTTATTTTTACGTAAATACATACATATACATATATATCAAGTGCATAAATGCGATGAAGTGCAAATGTAAAGTGAACGTGTCGATTTAAGTGATGTCTGTGCATGCGGCTCTGCCCTCTGCTTTGGCTTTCGATTGAAAGTTGACAGCGGACGAAATTGCAGGCAACGCCATCATCAACGTCGTTCGTTCAGGAGAGGAGTGGAGTGGTGGGGAGAGAGCGAGCGAGAGTGATAGAGGAGAGAAGCGGAACGACGGGTTCGAGGAGGAATATCGCAAAAAAAAAATTGCAGGCAACAACAACGTGAGTGCGTGTGTGAAAAAAAGAAAAAAAGCATTAAAAAGCCAGAATAAGAAGAAGCAGCAGCAGCGACTCGGGGAAAAAAGAAGCAAACGACTAGTCGAAAGAAAAAGAGCGCAAGGTGGGAAGCAAGAATAACAGAATAACAGGAGAAGGGCGACTTACAGCAGGCAAGAGAAACAAAAAGGCAAAAAAAAAAATTAAAAAAAAAACAGGAGTCCGACGAAAACAGTACCAGAGGGAAGACTGCAACAGCCGCAACAACAAAAGCAGCGGCAACAACAGCAACAATAACAGCACCAACAGCAGCAGCAACAACAACAACAACAGCAGCAGTAACAACAACAAAATATTAGCAAACAGCAAAAGCAAAAAACAATTCAAATAGTTTTCATTTGGATAAAGCGAAAACGCATTGTTGTCTGTGCATGTGTGTGTGTGAGTGTGTGTGTGCCTCAATCTCTATCTGGGTGTGCGTGGGTAGCTGTGTGTGTGACGATATGTTTTTATAACATCACCTACATAATTCGCAGCAAGCAGCAGCAGCAGCAACAACACGGTGAGAAGAAGAAGCTGGAGCTGGAAAATCAACTTGTGGCAAAAACAACAGCAACAACAACAACAAACGCTCGCTTGATCAAATTTCACGCATCGCCTAGCCGTCTCGTATGTTGTTTTCTGTCTCTGTCGCACTTGCAGTTGCACACGATCCGTCATCACTAGCTCATCGTTATCGTCATCGTCATCGTTATCATCATCGAGATATCGACTATTGCATCGACTTCATAAACAACAAAAAAACGGAGACGCCAACTGACGTCGCCGCATCATCATCAGTAAACAACAACAAAAAACAACAACACAATGCCCAAATGCGATGTGAAAACCCGTTACATTCCGGCGACTTTCGCATGGATTGTGCTGCTACTGACCACATTTCTCTTCTTCTTCTATCCGTAAGTATTTACCATTTTTTGCCATACTTGTATGTATGCCTATGTGACCCAAGATGTAAGCATCTGGGTATGTGTGTGTGCATTCCCTATGGAACTCCTCGAAAAGAATGTTGCAGTTTCATCAGTCATCAAGTGTACAACGCATGGAAAGAAAGAAAATAAAACATATATATATATATATATATTGCTGATCGGCATCATTAACTTATATGTCAGGTTTTCTTTTATATATTAAAATGAAGTCAGTATCAATGCAAAGGGTATGTTTTCGGCGGTGTGGGCCGTTTTCGAATTCTGATATTTTTTTGTTCTTTCGTCATTTGTCGTCATTCGTCAGTCAGTCGGTCACTTTTCGATATTTACTTTGCGCTCATTTTCGTAGATTTTAACGGAGCTGCCTCAGGACGCTTATAGCCCACCAACCGCTTGCACTACCCCCTTCCCATTAACTTGAGGACATTTATATGCCTGGGTGTGGGGGGGGGGGGGGGTATATGTGAGTAAGACATGCAATAATGCATAATTGCATAATTAAAACTGACGTCACTAGAAAGGAGAGAAATAAAAGGCGAACAAATTGCATTAAATTGCAAACGCAGTAGAAACAAACCGGGAGTGAAGGGTGGTGGAGTTGGGTGAGGCTTTGGTAAGAAACAAAGGAAGCAACTGCCATGAGGACGACCAATTCTTACCCTACCCGTCCAAAAGGTCTTTGTTCTTTGTTCTCAGTTCTTGTCAGTTGTTTGTTGTTTATTGCTAAATGAATCAGCGAAGCTTTTTGGCGTCTGTCTGTCTATCTGTCTTACCACACAGCTCATAGACTTGCCAAACCAGAGAGAGAGAGGGAGAGAGAGAGAGAGTAGTCACACTTAGACCGTGAAGCATATGCATTATTTCGTACAGTTTGTCGCATATCAAAAGTTTGTCACAAAAAATATATTGATTTAATTTAAAATTATTTATAAAAGTATTATAAATTACAAAGTATGTTTTTTAGTTATTTTTATATTTAGAATGTATGAATTGTACCATCAATTTCTAGTTTCTTCCGTTTTTCAGTTTTAGAGCCCAAAATGCTTCCCACAAATAGTTTTTTTTCGAATAGCTTTGACTTTCTTTAATACTCTTCAGACAATTTTAAATGTAATGTCAGAAAGAAATATAGAAATGGAAAAAATAAACTAATTAAGATCAAGATCTCAACTAAAAAAATGCACGATTGACTCGAAAACTAGGAGACTAGTCTTAAATATACTCCGCAAGGCTATTCAAAGTCTCAGATAAATTTTTCTGCTTCATAATTTATCACCCTCCTCTCTTTGACTGCTTTACATGTTGGTTGCTGGGTTTGGCGAAGGGGTGTCTGGCTCTGGAGGGGAGTTTCAAGAGTTGTACCAAATAAGCTTCATGCCACAGGTTGTGTGTGACCTCTGTCCCAAACAACACAAATAAGGCCACGATATGAACCAACTCCCCACGGCACCTCCCCGTCACTCACACACACACACACACACACACACATTGACTTGGCAGAAACGGTGACGACGCGCCCCGAAAAATTGACGAAAATCAACAAAAGCGAAACCGCAAAGCATGCGAAATGACGATGAAAGCGAAAAGCAACAAGAACAATAAGAAGAAGAACAACAACAGCAAAATCAACGCCACAAATGCACAACAATATGTGTGTGTATGCATGTGTGTGTGTGTGTGTGTGTGTGTAAATAAAATAAAGCTATGGTCAAACATCACATTCAGCTGAAATTGAATTAACAGCAGCAAAATTAGATTTGTTAGTTCAAAATAAATAAATGTTATGCACATATTTAAAGTGAGTTTTTAGTTTAAACTTATTTATTTTGAGCTCAATGCACGAAAATATAATGTTGAAAAACATGCGAAAGACAAACGCATTTGTGACACCATAAAAAATTCATATTTTTTCTTTCCAATTTTACAAAATTGCCTAAGTCAGTAAATTGAATTGAATATTTTTGAATAAGTTCCAAGAACATTAGTGAATAATACAACATAAGAAAAATATATAAAATGGAAATAAGGAAATTTTTTTAAAAGAAATCAGAGTGTATATATTAATTTCCTTTATCAAAGTACTGTCTTGATACATATTTTATAAATGAACAAAAATACTCAAGAGAATTTGTTGCAATTTTAAATTTTAATATTAAATTCTGTATAATTTGATAGAGATGTGATCGAAAGAAAAACACATTCAAAAACAGTACAAAATTATTTATAAATATTTGTTTGCTCATTTATTGACCATTGCTGTATACACATACATAGAAACATACATGTACACACACTCACATGCACAACCACATTCACATACACAAAAACGGTTTGTTAGATTTGGCAGTCAACTATAATAAAACGGTTAGCAGCAATAAGAACAATTCAACTGCGTCACTTTAACGCTCGACAATGTTAACGTAAAACAGCTTGCGCTCTCTCTCTGTCTCTTTCTCTCTCTCTCTTTCACTCTCCCCTCACCCCATCACCCACGCACTTACCTGCCCATCCCTTTCCGGCGGCTTTGTCACCCGGCAACCATTGAAATTTTATAAGCAAGTGTCGCATTTTCCACCAGTTGCCTCGCATACACACACATACACACTCAGATGCACACACACACACACACACTGTGTCGGTGTTTTATTTTGCTGTTATCTATTTCATTTGATTCCATTCCAAGTTGACCACAACTCGATGCGAAAGAAAAACAAACCAGATTGCCTTGAACCTGAATTTCTCACTTTTTAATTGGAAGAATTCTCGAATTCACCTAAACAAAATAATGCTCAATGCGTAAACAAGTGAGAAAAACAGTAAGAAGTCGAAAAAAAAATTTGTGAATTTCACAATTAAATTTAAATACATATATGTTCGAAATACAAGATATTATTATGAATATGCACAACTCTTATCTTTTGCAAACAGAATCAAAAGAGAAATTAAAGTTTTCTTAATTTGATGCTGCAGAGACTTGAGATTTTCATTAACATATTGTATTTTGAAAACTTGTAACTTATTTTATTCACACATACTGTCCCAGTTGTGTATGTGTGCAAAATGCGAATTAATTCGTGTTACTTGTATGACAAATAGTTTCCAAATCTTTGTTGTTATAAAATATGGATTATATGCCATTTTATGCAAAATGCATTAAACTTTGCGAAATTCTCATTGGAATTCAAGTTCCGTTAGTTTTGTCCAAGTTTTTTGCTTAATTTTGAATTTGAATGGGATAATTAAGTATACATATTTAGTTAATATTTGATAGGTAGTAACAGATTAGTTGCATACAGCAATTTTAAATGGGTGTCGAAACACTTCGCGCCTCAAGAAATAGCTATGGTCCTTGCTCACAAGGATCCAAATAGATAATCTGATAATCTGGACACAATATGAACTTACTATTTCCATGCCAATTCTATGTTATATTAATTTTAATGGCATTGCTTTAATTCCAATTTTTAATAAATGTGAAATGTTTGAAATTTAATTAAACATGTATTTAAACCCGAAAACTATAATGGAATAAAAAAAATGTGTAACATTTTATTTGAAATATTATAAGGAAATAAGCAAGAGCCTTTATTCGAATATCGCAGAGTGTATATCCTTGATATAGCCCACTCAGTCTAAATGTCTGTTTGTCTGAAATGTTTATTTAAAGTATCGATTCAAATAGATGGCAGTAAAAGTCATAACTTTTAATAAATAATTTTCTAATCGAGCACTTATATACCTTGATATGGCGATTATACATTATACGTGTGCCCACACACACACACATGCATGTAGGTGAAACGCAACTGTGTGTGGAACCAGCCCATCAAATTAATTGGACCTCAGTTTCGCTTCTGTTATAGCTGTGCTAAAAAGCCAATTAATATATATATAAGTGCACATATACATATGTGAAATATATATATATGTAATACTCGCATTATTTTGCTTTTAAAATTCCACTTTTAAGCTTCTGTTCTAAATTTAAACATTATCAACTCAATTCTATTTGTATTGTTATGTTTCGCAAATATGAATGAATTTTTGTGGTTGAGGTATTTTCGATTTTCCTGCATTCTAATTTGATGTTTGTTTTTGTTCAATGTTAGCAGCTGAATTAAATGGTCATAAATGGTCATGGAATTTAATGCAAATTGTCTCTAATTAATTTGTCAAATTGAAATTTCAATTGGTAAGGAACTAAGTATATCGAAATATTGTTAAGTGCTGTAATTTGTGTTGAAAGTATTTCATAGATTTTATTTGATTTTTGGTTACCTTATTCTACTTCTTCGCTGTAGTTGTTGTTGCTATTTTTTTTCTAATGGTTTTTATTTTGTTATTGGTCTTCAAATTACTTACTGCTAATACCTAATGGTGTTGTGGCTCCTGTGTGTGTGTGTGTGTACGCACTTAAAGTGCTCCAAGCCGAAACCATTTCGACTAATTGTATTAGGACAAACTTTGCTTATGGTTTCAGTGAGCCGTACGGTGAGGGGTGGCGGGAGGCGGGTGACGAGAAAGCCCACACTAATTTAACATAAATAAAACACAAAAACAAACGTATGTATCAAAGATACGTACATATCGTAAGAGTAAAAGCGCACTGAGAGAAAAGATGAAATTTCAAACTAAAATTAATTGCAAACCATTTCGAAATCCATGCCTGACTTTAAAACGAAATCCAAAATTAAACTGTATTTTCTGCAATCACAAAAATTCGGTATAAAATTCCGATTTGGTACAGATTTTCTCTGTGTGTATATCCTTATATATGTATGTATGGTTGGATACGACTCTTGTCTCGAGAAATAAGACAATAACAGCTCGACGAAACCCACTCCAAGTCCTTGACCTGCCTGTTTGTTGTTGCAATTGTCACAATGCTTTTCTCTTCATACCCTGTAAAAAGGATTCAAAAGAAGAGAAAGAAGTATCTCCGATAAAAAGCGTCAAAACCCAACTTTACATCAAGATCTTTGTCTATGCGTCTACTTAAAAAAAAGTCAAACGAGCAGATTGTGTACGATATGTTATATATAAATAGTTGGTTATAGGGTGTAGGTTAGTCGAGCTCTCGCTCTGTCTCTCTCTCTCTCTCTCTCTCGAGAATAGAGAACTTTCACCTGTTTCTATTGCTTATATGCGTGGTATATTTCATGACTATGCCAAGTTTCTGATTGAATTCCAAACTTGTGGCTGTCATGTGTATTTGTGTGTTTTTGTGTGTGTGTGTGTGTGTGTGTGTGTAGCTACACCTGTTCACGTTCACCCACATGCAGCGCAGCAAGGTACAAAAATATAATAATGACAATGAGAAAAGACAGCAGCTACAGATAATATGCAGGTTGTGTTTTCGATCAATCGAAGCTTCAACTTGTAGTGGGGCTATACAAAAATGCATACAAAATTCCAACAGGTGAACTTCTTAATTACAGAATGAAAAACTTGTTTACCTTTATTTGATATGATGATTGTTTAAAGTATTAACAGACACATGGCATATACATGTATGTATATGCCAAACAAATCGATTATCTTGGTAAACAATAGTATCGCGGATCGGTTGTTGCTATGTGGAGCTGTATATGCTAAATGATATTGTTATTCGATACAAAATGTCAATATTTGATAGAGTATTGAAGAATGGCTGATTCAGTCAACAACATTTAATGGTTAGCTTGTTATATTTGTATATTATCTACATAGATATAAATATATATGTATATATACAGGTATAATATTCAATTATTCAGTTTGGCTAGTGGAACAGTTAACACCATGATTCACAATGGTTCGAATTACGTTTGGCAAATGCTTTGAATCATTCCAGTTCTTATCAGTTCCTAATAAATCGAACACTAAATCTAATCTATTAATTTTATTACAGCAAGTCCAATTATTTTATTTATTTTTGGTAACTTTCTTTTAAATTATTTTTATTAGTGTTAAATTCGTCGATTGACGTAACTCAAAGTTGAATATACCTTTTCAATACTGCACATAATCGGACTCGTTCGTTCCTCAAATACTTTACTTCACCTCCCCTCGTTGCCCTATTTAGCCGCCCTCTCTCCCACAGTCACCTTCTGGCCTTTACCGAAGGTTTTTGTCAACTTGTTAATGAATATAAATGTGTGACGCTGCCTGTGCGACATCAGTGCAGGCTCACATTGCTCGCCGAGCTCGCCGCTTGTGCTGATAATAATAATAATAATAATAACAATAATAAAAAAAAGCTATGTGAATGCTTTTGTTTATTTTTTGCCCTTGCTATTGCGTTGATAATATCCGCCGGTCATCGCGAGCCACAGCAACAACAATGACAACGACAACAACAACAATAGCAACACAAAAAAAGCTCTGAAAATGAGTAACAAATAAATAAACAAAAACATAAAAAGTACAAACACGCACGCACGCACAACATACATAAATAAAAGGCAATCGAGCAACTACCCTGTAATTAGCTCAAAATGGAAAATGGAATATAAACCAAAATTAGCAAGAGCTTGTTTTGATTAGAGACTATATATACCTTTGATAAGAGTGAGATTGAAAATCAATATTTTTCGATTTTGGTGTAGATCCCCCAAATACATAATTTATAGCCAGTTTCCACTGTGCCCAACATTTTGTTTATTCACATTATCCACATTTCGCGAATTCTTTAGGAGTCGTCTGCATTGTCGATAATGAGTGAGTGGCAAAATTAGCTGCGGATCGGCTGAATTTTATTTATCATTTCGGAATGAATAAGGCAATTAATTAAAAAGCAAAACAAAACAAATTAAAAAATTAAAAAGTATTTAATTTCATAAAAATATTAACATTAATATTTGTGTTCGTTGCAAATTGTCTCTGCATTTTCCCATTTCGGTAAAATTAGCCTGAAAGTGGATTCACTTTTGCTCTTAATATTTTCTTGCATATTTATCAACAACAAATAAATAGAAATAAATGAAAATCAAATATATAAATATATAATCCATATAAAAAGTGGATGGATATGGATACTTCAAATATTCGAACATTGAAACATTGAATCTCCTTGAGAAAGTGGAAAGAAGTATCGAGATTGAATTTAGTTGTTTAGCTAAAAACATAACAACGATTAGCTAGGGAGGGACGGAGGTTAATTAGGTGGAGTCCATCGGTGTATGGTGTAATATACCCCTTATGAACGACTGAATGATTTGCTTCATTTGAAGATTAGTAGAATTGAAATTGGTCAACGGCAACCAGCCACCTTCAGTTTGCACTTGGTTTTACCATTTGGATGCCAATTAACATTCGCATCACTGCCGCCAAAAAGTGATTATGACGTTGACATTCTTGTTGTTATTTTTTAACGTTGTTATTGTTGTTTTTTTTTTTGGTTTTTTTTTTTACCAATGCCAGTGACGTTGCCACAAGACCAAAGCGGGGCTCAATGATTCTCGGAATTATGTCATGCATGGTTTCGATTTGAAATTTTGCCTTGTATTTGAAATTTTGCCTTGTATTTGAAATTTTGCCTTGTATTTGAATTTAGCAATTACTGGACACTTTTGCTTGTTAGCCATCTGTTTGTCCCGATTTTCGCACTGTTATCTCTGTTGCATGTTTTCAATTTGTGCATATTCAATTTCGACCGTAGTTCAGAATTGCATTGTATGCGTATGCAGGCAAAGGCAATTTCAAACTGCAATCATGGCCCAGTTATTTATATATATATATATACAATTATTTCAATGGCTGATGGCTTACTTTGTCTCATGCTCAGATTTTGAGTTGCTAAACTGGAGAAATCAATAAATATTGTCGGGGTTTGTCTAAACTTTGTGTGTAGAATCTATCACGAAACTTGTAGGTTTGTTGTTGATTCATTTTTTTGGCAAGAAGAGAAACGACTTCCTGTTGCCGATGTCGCTGGCTGCTCTACTTCTTCTTCTTCTTCTTCTACTACTTCTACTACTTCTACTTCTTCTTACACTAAATAATTAGAGATTTTAATTAGCACTAAATCCACGCGTCAAATGCAAAAGAAATGGAAAGAAAAAACGTCGCCAGACGGCGGCAAAGTCGTCTCGGAGGCCAGCCAGAGCAGTGAGAGAGGGGGGCACTTGCTGTCCCCCGATTAGGGGGTTCGGTTTGGGGTGAGGGTGAGTGTGAGTGTCCCTCCAACGTCCCCCTTGCCGCGACGGCTTTACGTTGTTCGTCAGTTTGGCAAGAGCAAGAGCAAATGGAATTGGAAATGGAAATGGAAATGAAAATGGAAAACTGTGTTTCATGTCTCGACGCTCGGCAACATTGAGCGAGATTATTTTTAGCGATAAACAAACATACACACACATACGTATTCACATACGAATACACATACACATACGCATACACATACACATACGCATATTACGCATACGCCCCAGAGCACGTCACAGTGCTCTCCGAGTCACTCATCCGAAATTCAAAGCGGGGACAAAATTAATTTCGCCGGCTGTCATAACACATTAAAAAGCCTGGCGAACGAAATGTGTATGAAAAAAAAGTGCTACTCTAACAGAGTCGTCTGCTTTTAGCCTCACAGTTTTTGGACACGTTTTGTCTAGTGAACGGTGATAAATTATCGAAACTTTATTTGTACAAATCAGACAAATGTTTCTATAGCTTTTCACTGAGACGAAGTCAAATCTGGCCTGGGCAGCTTGAACAGACTGTATATATCATTTTTACCTTTCTGTAGCAATCTATATATATATATATATATATATATATATATATACGATGTATAATAACATAAATCTAGATATTCTAACAAATTTTTTGTGAATTTTTTAGTGTAAATTGCAATTCTTTATTTATTTAAAGCAATGTATATGTATATATATATATATGGTGGAATCTTAGCTCAATCAATAATGGATGTGTATGAATATGGTTTCATAGTTGAATATATACAAAAATAAGACTAAATATTACCAAAGCCTTATAATTTGCAAACGATTTGAATGATCTGCTTTAGCATAAACAGCTGCTGTCAGCATCTCGATATGCAGATTATCGCTAAAACAACATGCAGACCCAGCTTATGCATCAATTTCCATATCTTTAATGTTCTCACTCAAAATCAATCAAAGATATGTAAAAAAATAAAATAAAATGCGATGTGTGTGTGTATCTGCTGTATCTGCCTTCCTAGATGAGCACTCTCGACTCGTGCGCATTCCGACTTGTGGCATTGGACCTGTAACCCAAGCACACGCATGTATATATATGAATATATATATGTATATATATATATAAATATATATATAAATATATATATATATATATGTGCACACACATACAAGCGGACAGACAGAGTTCTTCAACACTGACGCAATAGAAATAAACATGAAAATAAATTTGGGCTGAATGTGGCTGGAAGGAAAGATGTTTGCTATTTATTCGTTGTCTGTAGTTGTTTGTTAGGCATATTGCTGTGGCGGCTCTGGGTATGGTTGGTTAATCAACAAAGAACTCATTGTTGTGCTCAATTTACGCACACACATCCAAGCATAACCAAATTTGACATTTGAAAACTTCTCAACAAGAAAGACATTCATATTTCAGTCAACATAAGCGGATTATGCAAAAGTTCGACTTATTAAATCAATCCCTATTTCATCTTAAATTTCAATTTATGAAGACTTTTAATGCTTTTATAAAATTCTTAAACGTTTTGCACTTTTTACTGCACATGTATGTAAAATTCGCTTATTTGAACTGATTTAAGGTTGAAAGGCGGAAATAAACTATGTGAAACTTTTAACGGAGAAAATGTATTGCATGAAATAAAAAATGATCTGAATAATAAATAAAATAAATACAAAGAAGCAGACAGTAAGTGAGATATGCTGATGTGCTAGGGTTAAGGTGATATTAATGAAAACCTGGGTTTATCCTGTGAAAGTCTTTAAAGTTTATCAGGATCACTTGACGGTGCGTGCGAGCAGTGATTGTGTTATGCTATCAGGAATAATATGGCGTGACTGATTATCTGCGGCACAGCCAGCTGCACACAATCCAGATCATGTTCGATTTGTTGATGCCGCCATCAGCTACCAATTGGCTCACGGCGTGGCCCTCAACTAAGACTAGGCCATAGATGGTGCAGCGGCCAGACTCTGGGAAATAGTGTTTACCAATCCTCATTGATGTTGATATCTGCCGCACAGAGTTCGGCGGCATTTTTGAAAAGGTCTCTCGTCATTTCCGTCGTATTTATAACACAGTTCCTTTTGACATTGTTGCTATCCTTGGGTATTACCCCGCTCGTATCCGTACGTGCCATTCAGTATCTGTGTGTCTTCGAATGTTTCGACCCTCTTGGAATTGTAAAATCAGTTTGAGTAGTAAGCACTTAGCGGAACTTGAAGCTGTCTCTCGATTTGTGGTTGGCAAGTTATTAGCCATATTGTTAAAAATTGTAGGAGTTGCACTCACTTGGTATTATTTGACGATCAATTTAGATGATATTATGAAAATGTTGACCATAATTTGACAAGGCAAACCACAACTGTATTGTGATTGCCAAATTAATAGCAAATCCATTTTCCAAATCTACACATATCTAATCAGCTGATTGAAAACTTCACTGCAAGTGGCAACCACAAGCAAATCAAAGCAGAAAATCCAATCCATTTTTAAGGAAGGATTTAATAAAATCTCACTGAGACTAATAATAATTCGTGTGCACATACCAGATTCGTTTCAATTGATTTGATTGCTTTTCACGTGAAATGGTCCCTACATACGTGTACAGCTTAAAGGAAATACCTTTACTTTTGTATGTTTGGGTTGACCTTGTGCACGAATACAAATGGCCTGGCTGAAAACGCAATGCGGCGAGTATGTATACATTTCAAATGTACGAAAGCTATGGCCATTTGAAGAATTTGATCTATTATTTGATGTTATATTATGGGAAACTAAGCATTCTGATTGATTGCATTCGGAGAAGTTTGATCGAAAAATTAAAAAAAAAAAAAGAAATGTTACCAGAAATATATTAATTATATGATACCTCCAAAGGGCAGAAGCCCCGTAAAAAGATGCCCACAGAAGCCGTATAATTTTCTACATCAGATCTAATAATGAGTGCATATTTCGGTTAAAGGAAGCTGACAAAGAATACTTAGGCTGTAAGCCAAGCAGAGTGTTCTTGGCTGTCTACACGATTCATCTTTTTTTGGAGCTTATAACAGGGTCAAACCAAGTGGGAAGTGCCAAATGCGAAATTCGAAATGCATTCACATTTTGGCATTGCGGCAAAGACTTTTCTCGAGGACAGAAGGACTTGTTGCAATGCCTGTCGAAAAAGCGTGACAGATTCGTCCGCAAAACCTCTCCAATTCAGTGACTGGGCGCTAAACTTTTTAGGTGTCAGTATTAGTTGGGCGATTTGATTAAAAGCTGTGCGGTTTGAAAGCGATTTATGTTTTTTAATAATCAGCCGAAAGCAATAACAAAAATATCTGCTTACTGATATCAGTGTGGTTATTTTATTGGTTTGAAATAGATTGATGGAAACATGTTGAGAATTTAACGAAATTCTTAGGCGAGCTTTAGGGGAACGTCAAAATACTTATGTAATAAAAAACGTATTCAAAAAATTCTAGAACTTCAAAAAACTGAAGTACATCGACTCTAATGAGCCTGAAAAACCCAGAAAAATTTTTCCTTTAACCATTATACACATAAAACAATAAAGAATTGCAGTTTTCGAGAGTTATGCAAAAGTATTGGAAGTTTTATGGCCTTTTTGGTCAGCAATACTTTAGGATGACAGTCCCACCCCAAATGAACAACATGAAATGCTCTCAAGAGCATTTATATCTGATCAATCTTAATCAGCATTAATAAACGTGTCTGTCTAAATATATATATATATATATAGATTACACCGTATCAGCTTGAATATAACTTGCGAAAATCAGGTTAATTTTAAATGTTAAAAGTCAAGCGACCATCCACAAATGTCAAATCAATGGAAATATGGCCTTTTAGTGCTTTGCCCAGGCAAACTAAGGCCTGTCACTCTTGGGTATACGCAAAGTTTTCTTTCCATTATTTATTGTACGGCACAGTCAAAGTTGTCTGTCGAGGTGTATTTTTAAATTCGACCTAATACATCTGTATATAAACTGTTGCAGGCCACTTTTAATGGCACGTGCACCACGGGGTTGTGTAAATTGTAAAGTTTGTTCTGTTCGTTATGTAATTTGTGCATTTTGGGATAATTCATTGCCTACAATGTGCCAATAAACCAAGAAGCCCACAAAATTGGGTGACCTTCCATGGACATTGGGCTTGAGATCATCCTTATGAGGTGGTTTTTCTGGGGGGGTCGTATAAATAAATATTTGAGTTGAAATGGCACATGACAAAAACTGATGGAGGACACTTTACTCTGCCCCTTATAACATCATCATGATGATACACAGTGATTACCATAGTCATAAGTAAGAAACACTGAGTCATGACTGTGGCTGCCCTGCCCCCTGCTGTTTCCCTTCAGGAATTTCTTCTTTTAGTGTTTTCAGGGTATTTTTTTTTGGTTTCTTAAAATGTTGTATGATTTTGGTGATTGGATAATAAATGCTCAGCCGAATTGGGCACTAATTTTATATATATTTACACCTGTCGGAAATTACCTGCAATGTGAGACAATCAAGAGAATATATAGTGTGGCAATCCTGGATATTGTATAAGCTGTAACCTTTGAAACTGTTTCGTAAGTGATTCGTAACTGTTTGGATATATGCGAAGAGTGATTGAAAGTGCTAGTTGAGAATATCATATTGATATATATATATAATATAATTCGAGTAATGATCAGAGCATGAAATGCCGCATATTTCGTAGATTTTTGCCAACATTTGAATAAACGATTATTCCAAAAAATAAAAAATAATAGAAAAATGAAGAATAAAATGGGAGCCCTTCACATTCAGCTGCAGCTGTTTCTGGCGCTGATTAATAATTTGCTTAGCCAATAAAAGGCGCTTATCGTGCTATAATTAAAATTTATTTTGAAGGCCACAACAACAACAACAACAACAACAAAAACAAAAACATTAAATGCGGCAGCCTTACGGCTAAGACGACGCTAGTTAGGTGAACGAATTTCATTTCGAATTTCATTTCGATTATCGCCGCCGCCCTCCAAAGATAAAGATGCCTACTCGCTACCGCTCTGACCCACTGTCTCTGTTGCTAGCTGGATGACGGTGATTATGACGATGACGATGACGATGACGATGATGTTGATAATGATGTTGATGTTGATAATGATGTTGATGACTAATGCCAAAATGCTCGGCCATGCTGCGTTAGTGGATGATATTTTTGTATTCGTTGTTGTTCATGTATATATGTATGTGTGTGTGTCGTACCGGATGCCCACCCAAAAGTACTTGTAATACACATGTCATGTAAAAAAAAAATCAAATAATATCAACGACAGTTTCATATCTTACAACGTTTCCGTTTGTGCGTGTTCCAAGTGTAATCCATTTGTTAAATTTGATTTTGTTTTTATTTTCGTGAGTTTAATTGACATTAAATAGAGAAGTAAAGAAATGAGCATATACCTAAATAAGTTAAGTACGGAAATACATTCTGCCAAGTTAGACGGGGTTTTTGCTGCCACACACGCACACACACTATGTGCAAGACCGTGTGGCAGAGTGACAAGAAAAGCGTTAACACACAAACAAAGATACAGATACAGAAACACAGCGTCATCCCTTTGCTATATAATGCAACCTCAAGCAAACTCCAACTGTTGATTGTTTATGAAGTGTGTGTGGGGTTGTGCGGTGTGTGGGGGGCTTTTGAACTTCTGACTGCCACCCTCCCAGCACTCCATTCGCTGCAATTAATTACATATTTCAATTTGAGAGGTTGTCGTAAATTGGCGCTCGAAATGATTGTTTAAGACAAGTGTAAGTAAGTAAGTGGGGCAAGTGGGGGGGCATAGGGCAACAGTGACTGTGATTGTTATGTCAACAAGTAGCAAGTACCAAAGAGATGACTGCTGCTGACAAGGCTCTGCTCTCTGCTGCTATTTTGCTGTTCGTCTGCCAGTATGTCTGTCTGTCAAAGCATCGTGTCTCGCATTACATGAGAATTCAATTTCCTGGACTTTCAGCTGAAATGCCATCGCCGTTCAGCGTTCACGTAAATGCACCGGAAATGCTCTTGCCGATACCTCTCAGTATTCCGTTTACACAACTCACTTTGACTTGCCTGCCACCCACTGTGGAGGATTCTGTCTGTGCATATGTGTATCTGTGTGTCTGTGTGTGTCAAAAGTTATGTTCAAGATGAAATGTGAACGCTAGGAAGTGGCATCGACTATGTCCAAGCGAGCATCATATACATTTTACGTCTGCCACAAGTCACTTTGAAGTCTTTTTATAACCAAATAAAATGTTGAAAGCAAAGCGTATTTCACTATTCAATTGAAGCTGCTACAAAAGGTTTGAGGCGGCCTTATTTAATATTCAGTCTGAATTGTATTTTCTATAATTGAGTAACATCAATTGTCAGCCTCGAAATATGTATATATATATTAAGCGCTGTTTCAAAGCTGGAAGAGATTTGTTATAGCTCCGACTTCTGCTGATCACACCTAAGAAAATGATAGTGACCTTTGGCACAGCTTTATTAAAATATAAAAATCATGCTTAAATATTTTCACTAATATACAGTCTCAAATTTTCACTGAAGCTTCTTTTTATGTGGAATTCTATTAAATAAACTTGAAACTCAGATTAAGTTCAATTATCGATTGTCAACCATTTTCCAAAATTCAACCGTCCAGAGTAATACAGCATTTAACTTTTCAAAAGTTATACATTTTGAATAATACAACGCTTTTAATGTGTTCCACTGTTTCGACCTCGTTCTCTTGCAACATTGCATGCAACTTGAGTTGGGTTTCTATAAATGGATTATTAAAGTGTTCTCTGCTGCTTCTGTCGCTGTTGATGTTGCCGCCGTTGTTGTTGACATGTTCGCTGGCAAATTGTTTTGATTTGATATGGCCAACACAAATTGACCTCTGTTGTGTTCCTGTCATGTTTCTTGTGTTGTCAGCTTGCTCATTTCTTGCTGTTGTTGTTTTTATTGTTAACGCTAAAAGCCGTGGGCGTAAACCTGTGAGCACAAGCCCCAGTATTGCTGTGTAAAACCTTCATTTGTCGTGTTTTAACTCCAGGACATACTGTTGCACACTCAGAAAAAAAATCGACCTAAATTTCAGTAAATCGGCCTAAAAAAATATAAAGTTTTTTTTTTGTTTTTTGAAAAAATTTCTAAATTTAAGAAAAAAATGGTACTTTCAAATTTTTTTTGTTTTTAGCAAAAATTTCTAAATATAAGAAAAAAATGATATTTTCAATTTTTTTTTTTTTTTAGAAATATTTTCTTTTATTTAAATAATGCAAATTAATTCACACTGAAATTTAGAAATGCAAACCCTGGATAACAGAAAGCCACAACTATAAATGTTTTTTTTCTGAGTGTATGTTACATGTTTGTATGCATAAGCATACAGGCTCTCACTTTCCGGCTTGTTTGTTACACTTACACTGTGTAAAACGTGTGCAAACGCATGCAAAACGAAATCCTTGGGCAAACACAGCCAGCAACCAATTTCATATCCGTGTGCCTCCTCTCCTTTCTCTCCTTTCCCTTTCCCTCTCCATCTCTCTCCCTCCCTCTCTCTCACGCTATCTCTCTCTCTCTCTCACTCTCTGTCGGTGTACTGCTCCATTTCGGAATAGGGCTCATATCTCATATTTGCAAAAGCTTCGACTAAGCCTCTTGCTGCTGCTGCTCCAGCCGGCCCCAGTGAATTGCTTTTTACGTGTGCCAGCATATTCTGGCCTGGATTTGGATTTGGACCACAGTCGAGTTAGCGACTAAGTCGTCTAATTATTCGAAATTAAAACTGTACATGTTCGCAAATTAAAAGTTTCTTGTTTGATTTCATGAAATGCTCTTTCACTGTTTTCATAACTCAGCTTGAGCAAAACAATTAAATAACTGCTTAGGATTTCTTCCAGTCGAGAGGGTTTCCCATTGAAATTTTCACTTGAATTTTCCAAAATCCACAGATCCCAGCCAGAATGAAAATTAAACATTTAGCAGTTATCCCGCACACTTTCCTACACTTTTACAACTTTTCAAAGAAAGTTGAACTAGAAGTAGAGAGAGAGAGAGAGAGATTTGGTGACAGAAACTTTATTGTCAGAACGAACTGAAGAAGCAGTCAATTTTAATTAAATAGGACTAAAGAAACATGTTGAGAAAATTCACTCACAATGCCAGCAAGCTGCCAGTTAGCAGTTGCCGAAGGTCGCACGAGGACTATCTCAAGGAATACGTGCAACGTGCAACGTGCAACGAGCAGGTGCAGCAGCAGCAGCAACATTGGCATTTTTAATTTGCATTGCATTATTTGTAGCAGCGCTAAACTAAGCGAAAGAATCGCACTTAAATTGCTGGAAGAGGTTACACACAGACAAAAGTAGCATAAAATAATTAAAAATGCAATTTAATCGTTGAGCAACATTTTTGTTTTGTCCATTCTCTGAAATGCAACAATTGACACATCAAGTTTTGACACATTTCACCAAGTGTTAAAAGTTATGATTGTGATTCATTAAGTGGGTTTTAATCATTGGTATCTTATGATTTATTGATTATTGAATTGAAGTCGATGCGATGCGAAAGTTGCACAAATATTTGCCAAGCTGATCTTTAATTAATTGAATTTGATTAGTATCAAAATAATTGCACTGATTCTCAGTGAACATGAGCGAAACCAAATTCAATTAGCAATGCTAATATATTTGTTGCATATCCAATGCAGAACGAAAGGTGTGTGCGGTTTCGGCTTATGTCAAACACATTAGGGTAGGGTAAACAGGAGCTACAAAGTTTGGGGGTTGTTTATTTATGATATGTATGATATGAACACCTCCCCAGAGCATTGGTGTGTGTGTGTGTGTGTGTGTGTGCGTGATATACATATGTGTGTGTGTGGGAATTGAGGCTTAGCTCGGCTCGTCAAATAGTTCCAGTTCAGTGGACTCTAAACTGATTGCAGGATATTGGAAATAGGGATGGGCTTGAATTGGCGACTGAAGGGCGGGGGAGGTGGAGATTGCAAATCTGACTGCATAGCTGAGCTTTAGGCTATGATTATGCGGATTGCTGGTCGCTGATTAGTGGCCGGCATAATTTGTGTGGCTGGTCGTGGCTAATATCGGAATTTTAGCTTAATTGTTATTGATGAGGATGAGTATGAGCGCTGTTGCCGAAAGAATCAGCTTTTCAATATCCAGTGCCTAGCTAAAATATGCTTGTAACTCAAAATGACTCACAGCAGCACATCACTCATATATCGCAGCTCAATCATTTTAGGCGAATTTTGTCATTTTGGGAATTTTCAACTGAAATGGCATAATGCAGTTTATTAAAGATATTTTTCTTCTTTGTTTTCAACTCAATGCGTTTCTATAAGCGAACATATTTATACGAACTCAACTTTATTGTAGTTGAACATTTGATATATTGTATATATGTTTATGCTATCGTTTGCCTCGTTTGTTGCAGCTGCCAATACTATGTGAAGAGCCATCCATGGGTGCTGGCTTATCAGGGCGTCATCACGTTCTTTGTGTTGGCCAATTTCACGCTGGCGACGTTTATGGATCCGGGCATTATACCCAAAGGTATGTAGCGGGCTAAACGGTGCCCAGCGTCTCTCGCACAGCCTAAATTTGACTGAATTCTAGCATCGCCCGACGAAGACTGCGAGGAGGAGTTCCGTGCACCGCTCTACAAGAATGCCGAGATAAACGGCATTACCGTCAAAATGAAATGGTGCGTCACCTGCAAGTTCTATCGCCCTCCCCGCTGCTCCCATTGCTCCGTGTGCAATCACTGCATAGAGGTAGGCATACATATTCTGGCTTATACATGTAAACTGATCAAATCTAATCTATATGTCGATCTCTCTCTACATTTGCAGACCTTCGATCATCACTGTCCCTGGGTGAACAATTGCATTGGAAGGCGCAATTATAGGTTCTTCTTCTTTTTCCTCGTCTCACTCTCCATCCATATGCTGAGCATATTTTCGCTATGCCTATTCTACGTGCTCAAAATCATGCCCAACATCAAACAGACGGCACCAATTGTCGCGTATCCTTTTCAAAATAACAACTAAATCGAATACTAATATTATTCTTGGAGTACTATTCAAGCCTGTAAGCCAAACCAAGGGGTTCAGATCAGATTCAAAATGAAGATTTAAAAGAATTATTGTGTAGCCAGAAATTGTTCAATAATTACAAATCGCAGTTTATATCTGGAGTGGAATAGTGGAACCACTAAATGGGTCTGCGATTTTTCCAATTTTAATTAATTATTAAGTAGAATTCAATATGTGTTGAGCTAGTAGTAGTAGTAAAGTCCTTGTAGGCCAGAGTTAATCTGCTGATATTCGAAATTTTAATCTAGAGATCGAAATATTATGTATTTGTTTTTATGTTTGCTGTTTAACGACTGGCTGTGAACTGAACTATAAATGCTTATGTCTATCTCGATCTGCCCACTTAAATCTTTATTCCGATTGTTCAGATGTCGAGTTTAGGCCATGTTTAAGCAAGATTTAGAGCTGCAGAAAATTAGAATAAACAATGATGAGACACAGACGGATTTCCTTTAAGACGTCAGACATAAGATTTTATATTCAGCGACTGAAGTTACATTTCAAATTTGAAAATGTTGCGCAGTATACAACAATATTTAGGTTAAGTTCTTTCGTATCGTTTGCCAAATTGGTGTAGCTTAACTAACTGTAAACTAGTATGATACTGATGGGCTTGGTCACCGTGCTGGCAATACCAATATTCGGTCTGACTGGCTTCCATATGGTGCTGGTGTCGCGGGGTCGCACCACCAACGAACAGGTGACTGGCAAGTTTAAGGGTGGCTACAATCCGTTCTCGCGCGGCTGTTGGCACAACTGCTGCTACACGCAGTTCGGGCCCCAGTATCCCAGGTAAAATAACGAACGAACGAATTGGTTCGATTTGAATTCGATATTGATATGCTAATGCCTTTTGTTTCCTCTTATATATTCATTGCAATGTGGTGCACTGCACGCACAGCCTGCTGAAGCCGAAGAAGTATGCGTCACGACGGTCGCAGACGCAAAATCAAGCCATAAGCACCATTTGCAACGATCGGACCAACCAACAGACCAATGCCGGTAGCGGTACCGGAACCGGAGCCGGTGGCAATGGCAGCACCGGCAGCGGCGTTGTCGTTGGGAGTGGAATGCGCGGCACCTCGGTACAATATTCACCCCGCTCCTACTACGAGTCGAGTCGGGAGAAGCGTGGAATTCAGGTAAAGACTTATATGGCCGAGGGCAATGGTTATAATCAGCGGTCGGGCAGCACAACGCTTTATAGTAAGGTGGGTAACATTTTGCAAAACCAAAACGAAACATTGCAGAAATTGCTATGCAAAACGAATATAATCTCTATAACCAATCTATACTACTATAACCATGTATCTGTAACTGTAACTGTATCTCTATCTGTATCTGTAACTGTATCTCTATCTGTATCTGTATCTGTACCTGTACCTGTATCCATGTATATGTATATATATATTTGTGTGCTCTATCTATCTTCTTGTTACTATGTATCTATGTATCTGTAATGTGGCGACTGCAATTAACAACTCTACTTTTGTCGCTACTACTTGTTGCTATTTGTATTCGCTTTAATCGTGATTGTCATTCAATTGGTTGTGCTTAATTTAGTTTTTCCTGTTTTTGTTTTCTTTTCGTGTTATTATTGTTTTATGCTGTAACTGCATTTTGAACTAATCAATTGCATTTCGTTGAAAATTGTTTGTCAACAATCCCAAAATCCCCCCATTTGCTGTTTAATATACGCATTTGAATTTGTGCGCTGCCAAATGCTTTTGCTTCAATCACTAGCTAACTAGCATTAACAAGTTAATCAGTTAATCAGTTAATTACATCAGGTCCACTCCCCCGCAGAACTACTGTATATTTAACGCACAGTTTGTTAGCCCTGATTGTTGTCCTCGTAATGGTTAAATGTAAAAACAACAGCAAGAAGAAGAAAAAAGCTGCAACTTTTTATTTCCAGTTTGTACATTTTTTTTTTTCTTAAATATTCAATTTTCCATGACATGAGTTGTTCAAATATCCGATTGTACACTTGACACACACCACACACACACACACATAATCAATCAATCAATCAATCAATCGATTAATCGATTAATCGCACAGTTTAAAATGCTGGACTTATGCACATTCACTTCTATTATCTCCATCTATTTGGCGTTACAAATCTTACTCTTTCCCTCCAACTATTTATTGTGTACTTAAAGCTTGGTATTATCCTGTATGCACTTGCGTAGAGTATTTGTATGTTTTTTGAGGGATAGGAAGTAGAATATATATACATATGTATATATGCACAAGTGTTTCTTGTGAGCGATCTGATTAGTGTCTGAATTAATTACTGACAAGTTCCAGGTAAACCAGCTATAAACACAAAATACAGTATACAGTCTGATTACAAGATACTTCATAAGTGATAGTCGCCATAAAAAGAATATATATATAAAAATATATACAATATACAAATATTTATACTGGCATTATTTCAATCAGAACTTATTTTATTTATGCAAATAGTTTATCAATTTACCCACTGTGTTCAAGCAAATGTTTCCCTTAAATGTATGTATTTTTCCCTCAGTGTATAATAATAATGTTAGCAATATCTAGTCAAAGGGACATTGCATTTGCTAGTCATCTACTAATTATACATATTGATGTACACGCTGTCCACCGCATTCACCTCTGTTGAACAGACAGAGTATTAAGCCTTTGGTCAACCACAGACTACTTTCATTTATTTAATGACTTTTCCTTTTAGTTTTACCTGTTGTTGCGCTGCTTACTTTCTTACCTTACCATCTCTGTAGGTGCGTAATGGCCCCATTTATAGTTTATAGTTTATAGTTTTTAGTTTGATTTCGTTTCATTTATCCTTTGCGTTTAATTTTTGTTTTCCATGCATGCTGAATTCTTATGTTCTTTAGTTTAGTTCGTTGTGTTGCAATTTGAAGGCTTTTGCATAAGCTGCTCTGCTCTGCACTGATCTGCTCTGATCTGATCTGATCTGATCTGCTGTGCTCTGGTGCCGCCTATATGCATATTAATTAATCGGCTTGTTTGTCTGGATTTGTGCTGTACATTTACTCGCAGACTGTTGTGCAATTGTTTTCAATATAGTCAGTAGCGTACTTAGAAACATATGAAAATATGAATTGGTCAAAACAAAACTCTACACTTTCTGCAAGCACCGAAAAAGGTAAAAAAAAATAAAAAAATGAAAAAAAATCCCAAGAAAAACAAAGAACAAATATAAAAAATATATATTTTATTATTTAATTATTTACTGATTTATACATATTGTTTGATTGAAAAGTGATTGACTTGAATTTTGTCCCCTCACCAAAAAATGTTATATTCAGAACTGAAATCCTTCTGGAACACTCTCCAAATACTTTGTATACATATACATATGTATCTTTTTAAAACTGAATAATCATCTCTCTCTCTCTCTCTCTTTCTCTCTCTCTCTATCCATATAAATGCATATATTTCTCTCGATCTTTCTGTCTTTTTCGATCTTTCTGTGTCTTTCCTGATTGCTCAGTAATATTTGCTGAATATGTTCAACTTTCGTTCGACAATTTGTAGTTTTTGAGCTATTGAATACTTTTTACAGTGATTTTCCCTATTTTATTACATGATGTCTTGCAAAACCCCCAAAACCAAAAATCTCAACTCTCAACTTGAATTGCGGATATCGCATCTTACACACTGTGCGTTATATGTATGCAGGAGATGTTTAGTAGCATCGTTCTTTTCTTGCCAATATTCGGTATAAAGCAATCGACATTTGGCATCCCCAAAACTCATTTGTGCAAACAAACAAAAAACAAAAAACATAATTAAAACACACACAAAAGTTTCGTTTTCATTTGGTTGGTTTCAAGTGCATTCCAAAATCGATCAATCGCAACTACTCGTTTTATGTAGGCCTAAGGTTGTATTTTTTTTTCTGTGTTGAGCACAATTTGGAATGCGGATCGAACTTGTTGTGACTAATGCGGGAATCATTTTTTGTTCTTTTCTTTCGAATTATCTCCACAACATATTCACAGTTGTCGCCGGGACGCGAGTGTTCCGATACGGATCTTGAGCCGCCGCCTGCCTCACAGAGTCAAGACTGCGAGCCGACGCCGCCGCTGCAGCGCCACAACTCGACCAACTTCTATCTGCCCCAGGTGGCCGACACTGCGCCGGGCATTAATATGAGCAACATGAACAATGGCAACATTGCCACCGGCGCTGGCATTGCCAACAATGCATCACAAGGCAGCGGCGGCGGTGGAGGTGGCGGTGGCGGAGATTCACCACGCCACATTCGCATGTATCATCCACGTCACAGTCCGCATGCCCGAACCAGGTGAGTTGCAACTGATCGATTCTTCCCTATCCAATTGAATCCATAATTTATATTTTTTCATTGTTTAGGGGCCTGGATCCGCAGCGCGTCTATACGAGCGATGCACTCTCGCCGGATCATCCCGGCGCCGTTGGTGGTGGTGGTGGTGGTTATGTCGTCAATGGTCCGCCCCAGGTCATATCAGTAGCACAAGGACAGCGTGGTGGCGCCACAACGGCCACACCTACCATGCAACAACGAATTAAGCCGCTGGGCGTGGCCACACCACTTGTCATCGCCAGTCCAGTGAGAAGGTAAGTAAGTGGTTTGCTGATGCCACACACCAACACCCACACCCACCGCTGTGGTGCAGCGGCAACAGCAACTGTTCGTCCGTCCAGCACTCGATTTGCCCGCTCCATTAGTTGGCTTGCTGCCTTGCCTTGCCTTGCATCGATTGCTTCAGTGCTTCCAATTTGTTTATTTTATTATTATTATTATTATTATTATTATTATTATTGTTATAATTATTATTATTATTATTATTATGATTATTGTTATTGTTATTGTTATTGTAAGCTGCTCAAATTTGTATTTTTGTGGCATATTGCAAAAACATGTTTGTAGAGGAGAGTCGTCAGCAAGTCATTTTTTTCTGTTGTTGTCCACTGTTCGTGCATTTGCTTTATTTGCCGCCTCATTCAGAACCATTCTCATGTAGTTAGTGCTTACTGTACTTCCTGGCGGGTGTATTGGCTTGCACGACTGCGACCTGCGAGTTGGCAATAGGAAAAAGTTCATTGAACCGAAGCTAGGTTTATCGATGTCTCCCTCTCTCTATATATATATATATATCGCTATCGCTATCGCTCTCGGCCTCGATTTCTCTCTCTGTCTCTCTCTCTCTCTCTCTCACATGCACCTGCTCTATAGATCTGTATTTCTATATTTTGTCTCCGTCATGTATGATCATCAACATAAATAAGTGTATATTGTATATATATATATATATATATTTATATGTATATGTATATGTATATGTATATGTATATGTATATGTATATGTATATGTATATGTATATGTATATGTATATGTATATGTATATGTATATGTATATATATATATATATATATATATATATATATATATATATATTGCACACAGCTTTTTCCCAAACAACTTAATTTGTTTAATACACACTTTGAAACTAATTATTTTTCAACTTTTCTTTTTTTCGTTTTCTTTGTTTGTTTTATTTTTCTTGATGTAGTCAACACTCAAATTCTGAGAACAGTACTAACTCCTAGGCTTAGCTTACCAAATGGAAAAGTCTATAAAAATCAAAACGTAATAATAAAGCCAAAAAATTGCAAACAAACAAAAAGTCCAGAGAAAATCGACAAAACATTAAATAGAAATTATAAGATTAAGTGTAAAGGGTGACGATATGAATGAGTCGCGATTACGTTGAATGATGATATTTGTAAGACGATTGTCGGCCAAAGAGGCACACAGCTGCTGACCTGAGGCCTGAGCCATATCCTAAACCAAATCAGATAAAAAACAAAACCTCTCGTTTTTTTTTTTTTTTTTTTGATAAACTTTGGACGACAGACGTTTCTTAACGTTTTTGTTCACATTCTCACATACTCTGGCACACACACACACACTCTGACACACACACACACACTCTGGCACACAGGCACACTCCTTAGAAAATACAACCAATACCAATACTACAACTAGCGCCACCAAGAGCACGACCCACCTATGTGTACTACAAGCTCAGCTTTCATTTGATTGAAGGTGAGTGATTTCTTGATTTCTTGGTGACGTCTTTTTTTTTCCTTTCGTTTCGTTTCGTTTCGTTTTCGCCACATTTGAAATCAAGGCAGGCTTTGCTCATTTCTCAGACACATTCGGCCTGTAACTTGGAACTGGTTAACAACAACTCATTCATACTCAAAAAGTAAACACTCGAAAGTCAAAGTTCGCATTCAGTCAGGCTTTAGTAATAATACAAAAATAAAAACGAAACAATATTTTTTGCTGCCTAAACGAAACGAAATTTCTGTACACTCATTTTGTTATTACACACAAAAAACCAACTAAAATTTGCTCAAATTGTAATTATTATTTCGGCACATCGTTGAAAAAGATGAATCCAGCAAAAGGAAACGTTTCTAGAATGCATGTGCGATAAGCGCAAAATCGAAGCGATGCAGTCCAGCGCCACTTCCATTGGCGACTGCAGCAATCTGGATATGTTGGACAAGCAGAGCTACGCAACGATGCAACTGGAGATGCTCAATTTGCGTCACTCCCTGTTCGACCGTGCCGACCAGGTTAGAGATGCGACACAGGAGCAACTTGTCTACAATGATAATGATAATGTTCGAGCCGGTGCCGAGAATGCCCACGACAACAGCAACAAGGATCGATTTCAGCAATCCCACGATAACGCAACTTATCGCAACAACAGCAATAGCAATATCAATCTGAATAACGACAACAATGCCAATAATGAACGCAATCAGGATCGTCATCCGTGTGGTGCACCCACTGTTGTCCCGCCCCGGGCGCGCTTTGCATTATTGATTGCCTTCCTGCTGGCATGTACTCTATCGCATGTGCTGTTCTTCGTGGGCGGCGTTTTAGGCTGGCTGACGGTTCAGGTGGTGAGGCTGCGCCAGCATTTCCTTGGCCGGGCCAATCTTTTTAAGTTCTTCGACTTTGAAGACACCTCTCGCTACTCGAAGAGCACCAAGCTGTTATTGGGCCCATCGTAATTGGCTGCAGCATACTCTATGTTATCCTTGACGTGCTCCATACTTTGATCAAGCTGGTTCAATTCGATGTGCCACGCCCCTTGCAAGAATTCGTTAAGCGCTTTTACAAAAATCGTGTGCCATAGAATTATTCATTTTTTTTTTTTTTTGATTATAAACCAATATTTACCAACGGTATCAGTTTGCTAACTGTTAATGAGTGGAAATGGAATTGGATCGAAATGTATATAATAATAAAGGACATCACTCCAAATTAATGCCACCATCAACTGATAATTGTTCTTCACTGATTATTTCGTTTGACAATTCGCTGTGCAACGGCTCTCTTCACTCTAACTCTCACACACTCTCTCTCTCTCTCTCTCTCTCGCGCCGTTCTCGCTCTCTGAAATTCCTGCACTTGTGTCTGTTGTGTTGTAACTGTTACTACTAAACTGGATATACTTAATACCCCCTTAACACTGACATTGTTGTGCAAGTTTAGTTGTAGCCTAACACATACATACATAAATCATGCATACACACCCACACACACACACACACACACAAACAAACAATCTGCATTCAGTTAACACTTTGTTTGTCAAGTCCATTAACATTAACATGACGCCTTTGTCAAGGAAACGCAGCCTTAATGTTAACCATTAACATAACAACTGGCTTTGTTTTCGTTTTGCTGCGTGCTTGCTATTCTTAACTATCATTCACACTCTCGTCTCGCATCCTTCTCATCCTTGGCAGATCGAATCCGGGTACGCCCACGCAGCCGCGACGTCCGGATTTCATAGGGCTCAACGCACAGGCAGCGGCACAACAGCAGCAGCAGCAGCAACAGCAGCAGGCTGCAGCAGCGGCAGCTGCATACTATGAATACACGAGCGGGCTGCCGCCGCAGCATCCGCAGGCGGCAACAATTCAACAGCAGCAACAGTTGCTGCTGCAACAGCAACGTGTCATGCTGCAACACCAGCAGCAACAACAGCAGCAGCAGCAACAGCAGCAACAACAGCAACAAGGTGGGTTGGAAGAAGCTAAGAAAGGTGTGAATATATATAGAACACATTTTGGCATGAATATTTTGATTTTATGCCAAAGTAAAATGTAAATTGTAAACGAATTTTGTGCATTCAATTAAATCGTTTTTTAATTACAGCGCTGCAGCAGCAGCAGCAACAATCGCTGGCTCAGGCTGCTTATGGGGGCAGTCCACAGCGTCGCTTTCTGTCTGAGGGTGAGCTGGTGCGTCAGGGTGCCGGCGGTGGGACTGAGCTCTCCTATGTGCGCTCCAATAACACGGTGGACAATATACGCGAGCTGGCTGGCAGTCCGCAGCGCGGTGTCTACATGTGGAAGGACACCTCGCCGGGCTTTAGCGGCGGTGGCGTCGGCGGTGTTGTCGGCCCGGCTACCGTTAGTATTGGCAGCAGTGCGGGCACACTGCCAAGCAGCAACAATACGGGCGGCGTCATGCAGCATGCCCAGTATATAACAGCCGGCGGTGGAGCCCATCCGCTTATCATGACACACTCACGCATCCAGGACTATGCCATCCAACAGCAGCAGCAGCAACAACAGCAGCAGCAGCAGCAACAACAACAACAACAGGCAGCCCTTGCCTCCGCTGCAGCAGCCGCATCATATCATCGCTCCAATCCCACAAGTCCAACAACCCTACCACTAACATCCACGGCACAAACATACATTTTGCGTTGCAGCGGCGGCGGTGGCAGTGGCGGCATTGCTGGAACGGCTGCAGCGTCGGGCAGCAGCGGCAGCATTGGCAATCTACCAGCTAGCAGTAATGCCAGTGTCGGCACTGGTACTACTGCAACTAGTGGCTATCAACCGCAGCTGCGCGGCGGCATACCTGTCTTTCCGCCAAATCCCTTGGCAGGCATTTCTGGCAATGTGAGCAACGCGATTGGAGCGATGCAGCCACAGCCGTCGCCGCAGATCAAGCGCAAACAGACGCCAACGCGTCCAATGAGCTTTGTGCGTGCTCTGGAAATGACCGATTCAATGGAGATGCAAACACTGGAACAACAGCAGCAGCAGCAGCAGGTGGCAGCGGCGGCGGCGGCAGCGGCGGCAGCAAATATGGCACGCAACAATGGCGGCCTGCCGAGCGGTGTGCCCACGAGTCTGGCACAACAGAATGCGGCAGCAGCAGCCGCTGCCGCAGCCGCAGCAGTCGGACGCAATGCAGCTGCAGCTGCTGCGGCTGCTGCTGCTGCTGCCAATGCTAGTGGCACACCAGATCGCGCCAGCATCTACGATATGAACTATGAGATATCTGTATAACCCGTGGTTGTGCCCGTCGTCGTAATGCCACCCGCCTCAGCAGCCAGCAGTGCGGTCGCCAACTCAACGGCAACCGCCTCCTCCTTCTATGCACAGCAGCAACAACAAGAAAAGCAACAGCAGCAACATCAGCAGCAGCAGCAGCAACATCAGCAGCAGCAGCAGCAGCATCAGCAGAAGTTGCAGCAACGAAGCATATTAGTTAATGGCGCTGAGCCGGCAGCCTACGCTTCGGTGCCCATACCCATACCAATAGCCATGCCCGTCTCCGTCTCCGTGTCCGTGCTGGCCACCAACAAGCACACCAACGGTAGCAACCATCACCACCAGCACCAAAGTCACCTCAACATCAGCAAGACGCCAAACAAGCGCAAGTTCTCCACGTTCTTTTAAATCAGTCTGATCAGTCATTCAGTCATCCAGTCACGCCCCAGTCTTGTATATAGTATCCGTGATTATTTTATTATTGAAGATGATGATGATGACTCAAAAAGGGATGCAGCAGCTAAATAGGAACATTTTTGGGTGCTGCTCGATATATATATATATATATATATTAGGTTTGTTTTGGCAATGTGACCTGCAGTTGATTGTTCTTATAAGTGTTTCAGTGTTTATTACTTCTCAAAAGTCAGACTGGACATGAAGTAGTTCTTCATCCACTCTCCAACTGGAGCAATTTCCCGCATCGAATTTTAAAGCATTGATAGATCTTTCATACCCCATGAGGCTTCCTGCTATGTGGATAATCATGTGAGTGCTAGGGTTTGCTCCTGCAGAGTATGGACTCCTATTTGATAGTCTTATACCCATCATATACGGGAAATATAAATAGGCATCCTCTATCTCTTCTTGATTTGTCCGATTCCCATGCATCTGATGTATTTCCAATTCCGCAGCACCTACCATGATCCAGTTTATTGCATCAAATGTGTCAGTATACCCCATCCTGAGGCGGAGATAAGCGACACTCAGTAATCCTGCTATTCCATTGAACCTCGTTATAATGGTTCCAATCCTTAAATTGGTCAACGGATGGTTAGGGAATTTTCCCAAAAACATGTCGATCGCACTTATTAACATTGTAAATTGGTCATCCTTGTAAAATTTTTCGCCGATTTGTACAATTTTCAATTCAGGGGAGATTAACGTGGAATCCATTACTCCTAGAGCCTTTTTTTTATGAAGTTCTGTCTGCCTAGGTCAACTGTGTGGGCAGCCCTATAAGATATTAGGATACCCATGGCGAGCCACACATCGTCTTCATGGCATTCCATTGCTTTATCTCCTAAGGCTTCTGCTTTAAATGCTTCCTACGAAACTTTCAAAAGATCAGTGGGATTCATCTCTCCGACAGGGATGCTATGTCCATAAGTTACCCACTCATATAAGAATTTAAGCACCGATTTAATCTGACGGGAGTCTCCCTTCAAGAAGGCAAATGCATACGAACATAGTTCTTTGTACTCCATTTTATCTCTGTGAATTACCAATGGCGGTTTACTAGCAAGGATTTTGAATTTCTCCCATGGATATTCTACAGGTTGCTGAACGGTCAGACTATATGCAGTATACTTAAAGTCATTATTAAGACATACAAAACCTTTTGGCAATTTAAGAGTCATTTTTTGAGAAGTGAATCAAGAAATCAAAGAATAATTAGAAAAACAATGTGCTGTTATATATATATATATATATCCATATATATATATATATATTTATTTTTAAATATCTAACATTTTGTTTAATTTCGATTTGGATTTTTATTCTAGTTTTATTAATTTACATTTGAGCTTAAATATTGGTAACAAATTTCGAGTTGGCCCAAAAGAGTTGTAGCGCGATGTTAACTATTAATAGAGAACAATGTACGCGGTTTTTATTTACGCGCTTTTTGTCTTTGAATGCATCCAGCAAACGGGAAAACTCTTTGTGCTTTTATTATGTCAATACTATAAATATTTAATTAGTTTACGGCTCTCGGCACGCCCACAATCGAGCAAAATGCATATGTATTCGCATGTACATGTAGCTTATCAGATTGTACACGAAAGTATATCAAATATATGTATACACCACACATGTATATATATATATATACATATATATATATATATATATATGGATTTGCATTGCAATCAACTTGAATATAGACAAAAGTCAGGTCAAAATAAAATGTCAAGCTCGGCTACGAGTACGAGTTTAAATAGATATCGGCTTATGTATTTCTATGTACTACTATTATTGCAACTTACACCTAATCGAAAGAAAAAAAAGCCAAAATTTGTAAACGATTATAATCGATAATTATCGAAAATAACTAAAGTATGAGTGTATGTGCTTTGCGAGTGAGTGTGTTGTGTGCGTGCATACATTATATATATATGCGCAGGTATATATATATATTGTCCTGCAATAGATAGATTATGTTATGTGTGTGTGTGAGTAAATGTAGCCATATATATAATATATATGTGCGTGTTCTGCATGCGTATGTAGGGAATACTTATGTACATATATTCCTATATATACACACAAATATGTATGTGTATGTATGCCTATTCCCAAAAAACTCCTCCATCAATATTATGCCGGCATGTCAAGTCAAATGGAAACGACTTCTGTTGGCCGTGGCCTATATTTCAAAATATCGTCCACTTCTATTTTTATATAATTTTTTTCGTTTTCTTTTTTTTTTCTTTTTTTTTTGTCGTGTTTTTGGTTTGTTTGTTTGTGCATAAGTGTATATTTATGTATTTATGTGTATGTATTATGTATTATGTATTCTGTATTCTGTTAAGGGCAAAACTGTTACAGCCAAGCTGATTCTGATTCTGATGATGTTGTGCCAGCTGACAACGATTAGCTATATGCATATACTTATATATATATATGTATATATATATAAATTGAAGGCTGTAACAAATTTGGCCCGTGCTTTTACTATATTAAACAATTTGTTGTTATGTTTTTAAGTTCAATTAGTGTTTATTTTTTTGGTTCTGTGCCGCCTTGTTGATACATAATAAGCAATATACAATTTTGAGTGACTCCAATCAAATGAAGACTCAAACACCAAGCGACCACATCTGAAGACTTGTCATTGCTGGTCTCCAGTCCCAGTAATAAACAGACGAAACACTAAACATTTAGCAAAATAGAATTGAATTGGAATCGATAGTACTTTAAAGTTTTTGCAAAGTTAACAGAACAAAATGCAACAAAATGAATAGAATTAATGTTTTTGTAATAAAGCTAGCTATATACGTATTTAATTGAGTGTTCGTACAGAAGGACCACATAGGACAACATACATATACATTTGTATATATAGAGCAGGGAGGGTGAGGCGATGGCTCTATAAATCCGAGGACGTGTTGATCACAGAAACAAACAAAAAAGCAGCAAACGAGAAACGAGTCAATCGTTGACGAATGCGATGTATTCTAAGTGTTTTTTGCTAACAAATAAAATAATGGATTGAAGAAATTATTAATAAACTTATATATATATACATATATATATATAATTGAAACTGCAAATAAGAAACATAAAAGGGAAAGAAGTGGAAAAACAAAAAAACAACAAGCAACTGTAACAAACATTGTTTTAGATTTTTATACCAAATTTAATTAACGTCAAATCGTGTTGTTTAATCAATATACATATATTTATATATATAAATAAATAACTTTTTTTTTATGCCACACATTCAGTTGGGCAGTCAGAGCAGACTCCAAGAGTATCTGCCCCGAATGAAATGTTGACAGTCAGCCGATGATATTATACAATTGCAACTATCATCATCATCAAGCGACTATCACGTTCTTAATTGTTTTCGTTTGTTTGGATAAAAAAAAATATTTTGTTTCTTTTGTATACTGTGTGTACTTTGTAAAATATACAACAAGAAATTTAATAGCAACATTAACAGCAAGGCAATTAATATATAATAAAGATAATAATAAAAAATAAAAGAAAAACATCATCTTTCACTGCAACTGGTAATATATATAATAAATATATAAATAATTATAATAATAACTGGTGAGATACGTATATATACGTATATATACATTTGATGACTTTAAATCTTTGATGCGATGATGCCAAAAATACCGATTTCTAACGGGACGCGTAAATCCAGATGTTATAAATGTAATTATGTTTTATCTGATATTTTTGCTAGATTGTTGGTTGATTCGATCAATGGCACAAATATTCGAAATAGTAATTAATAATGAATGAAGAAATGAAAGTTGCTGCCAACAGACACCCACACCCACCAACACACACACACAGACACATATATGTACATATGTGTATATATAGAGGAAAAATATTGCACTGCGGAGGGTAAGATTTATTTCATTTCATTTGCATTGACATCACTAAAATGTTTTCCGTTGTTTAGAGCTTAGCAGAAATACACTATGCAGCAAGGCGACAGGATCGTCTCCAGCGTCACAGACTGGTAAGCTATACATCCAAGTAGACTGAACAGTTTCTCTATCTCAAGTCTGCTGAGTGCAGTCTTGGTTCTTGGAAGCCTGTTTCCCTTCATGTATTACATTTTTTTTTTAATCATTTTTTAATAATTTGTTTATTCATTATATTAAAAATATATAATCCATTTTAAATATTTTACAGACCCTTATGAGCTAGAGACAAAGAAGTTGGGACAAAAACAGACAAAAACATTTTATTTCTTTTGTCGGGTATCTTTGAAATCATGTACACGCTCCAGTGACGCAAATATGGTTGATGACTTGGCTAAGTCGAGCTCGAGCTATTCAAAATTGCAACAAACTTTTAGATGCATAGAAAACGGTCTTTAACTCGTCCAAAATATCATTGCATATTTTTAAAGGATGCTTCGAATCGCACGGATCCATTCCATCGAACTGTATTCAAGGATTGTGGTATAATTGGACAAATCTCTCGCATAGCAAATGGAAATGATAGCGAAACTTCAAATAGAATACAACTGAGGCATTAAGACTCTTTTTGGATACTGGATTGAAATCTCAGTTGACAAGTGTACTTTTTGGTGGCTGAGTAGCTAGCTCTTGACTCGCCCCGGTCGGGGATAATTGGAGTCTATTTTTCTATAAGCATAAATGTGTAACGGTTATTGGGGATTGTTGAAGGGGGAAATGGCGAAAGGTAATCCATAATAGATGGCTAACAAGATACAACGAGCTGAGCTTGGACAGCAAATCCATTCAATCTGAGAGGAGCAGTAAGTAAACCGTTTGTAGCTTCAATTTGTTACAAAAAGGGTATTTAATTTATCATTTAAAATTAGGCTGAGAAGCTGCAACACACATTCGCTCTATACACTCGCACACACGCATGGGGAGGGATTACACAACGCGCTTGACCTCGAAGAATCGCTTCAGATAATACACCTGGCCGACGGTCATCAATACGAGAACGAGTGCCTCAAATGTGGACCAGAGGACGACACGTGAGTTGGTGCTCTCATTAACCGAACGATGAATCTTGTCGCGCACCTGCAAAGAAATTGAGGGGCTTTAGCAATTGGGTTGCATGAACTCGTCGTCTTCACTTACATGCATGTATTCCTGCTCGTGCTTGACATTGGTCAGGGTGCCGGACAGCTCGCGTATCATGTCCTCCAGCTTGGTGTGACCGACTTCCTCCTCACCGGGTGCGCCGGGCGCACGTTGCGGCGCATCGCCCTTCTCGATGGAGAACATGACCTGCTTGGGTGTCATGCTGCTGCGCTCGTTGTTGAAGCAGACGGTGTAGGTACCCTTTGCGGGCGCAACGAACGTATATTTCCCCGACGACTCCTTCTCGCTCTCGTGCATGACATGTTGGCCGGGGCCGGTGATTTTGATGTCCACATCGAGGAAGCCGCCCTCGATCACTTCGAATGTTACGCCTGCCAAATTAAATACGTAAAATTACTTTGCTTCCAATTGTCGAGCTATCTGCCCGGGGGAGCAAGTCAAAGAGGAGGCTGTTACTCACCGAATTTGGTGCCACCTTTCGATGTTCTCGAAGAAGCATTCCTCGTTATGCGCATCCACATTGACAATGAAGCCGTGGGCGGGTCTCGTCAGTAGTAATAGGAGGCCACATAATGTTAGCAGTAAACTGGCCACCGTCGTTTGCATTGTCGCGTGTTGCTTTTGGTTTATATTTTAACTTTTCAGCGGCAGCCACGTAGTTGTACTTGTGTCGACTGGCAATAACGATAACGATGCCACAATAGATAGTCGTGTTATCGTTGTTGGCCTCTGCTAATTTAATACTGTGTGCGAAAAATACTAGAATCTCATTTAGTGCTAGCTACGGGCACACTCAAGTCTGGCAACATTCACTCGATTTCAAAATGAATTATTATTACATTATGAATTGATTCGATTAGCTGATTATCTTATGCCTGTGTGGGCGGGTTGTATTTTTATTTTCTATCTTGGAAAAATACTCTAATAATCTGAATGATGTTAAACTAGTACAAAGCATTGCTAAAATACCAACTTCTCCGCTGCAATTGTTTATTTTCATTTAAATTAACAGAGTGCGCGCTTCAATAACAGATCCTGTAAAGCGGATTGTCACTGTTAAGTGCTAAGAATGTAGAAAAATACTAAGTACTATCGACACCAGCACGTAGTGGGACCAGCCATATGTAAATATATTTGGTAATTTAGCAAGCGAAGTAGTCAAGTTAATTTTGAATCGGTTTAATAACAGTGAGCTGTAAACCCTTAAGCCAATCGGATGCTGCGTACGCAAGAAAAGTGGAACTGAACAAGTATAAAATACAAGAGTTAAGGACTACTGGATCACGTGCGTTGCTAGCATTGTTAATATTAGTTACATTAATTTTTTTTTTGTGGTCGTGCGAGTGCAGTGATAACAATTGTTCTGTTGTTGCGATCCGCTTAACTTAATCAAACTACAAACTGCAAACAAAAACAAAGCCTGGCCGACGCCATGGCTTTCGATTTGGACGCCACGTGCAGACGGCGTCGCCGCCTTTAGTTTCTACTCTGATAACAATAACAATAACAATAACAACAACAGCAGCAGTTGTTGGCCATTGAGCTTATAAGCAGCATCTTAAAGTGTTTTGGTCACACAGCCATAAATCAAGTGACATGCCCCGCGAAAGAAGGCGCGCATAAACAAAACTCATTTGCACACGTTGTCATCCTTAGCGCCGTGCTCGTTTTGCCTTGTGCTTGTTGTCCACCGCCTCCCCTCCACTATCCGGGAGCAACCCATAGGCAAGGCAGCGCATAAATTTACCAACAGTTGGCAACACCCGCACTCTGTCCACGAACCGTACGGAACGGAAGTGACCAAAAACTTTGGTAAGTTTATCTTTAACATGAGCAAAATATATTTACATATCTATTGCACACTTTCGTATACAAACAGTGGTTGGTTACTGTAATTGGGCACAATTCGAATTTGATATATATTTCGTAGCATATTAGTTAAGCCCCGTGTGTCTTATGCTTGATTACAAACATACAAAAAAATCGCCAAAAAATACCGCATATCTGAAATTCAGATAAAATGCGCTCGCATTTTGAACCACTGTGCGTTCACATATTCAAAACGGGATGGTAAACGGCATTGCACAGTTAATGAATGATAAGCTAAATAAAGAGTAAAGCGTAAGAAGAAGCAGCATAATAAGGCAACCGACTAACGGTTGATCGACTGAAAACGGGCTGGGTTCAATTCTCTTGCACACACACCCATAAGTACTAGCGTGTGTGTGTGTGTTTGTGTGCATATCAGAAAGCTACTTATAAGCAAACCAAAGGGTAACGACGAAAACTGATCCCTGAAATCCAGCAAACCAGCATATTGTCTTTTGCTCTCGGACGCATAATAATTAAAGCGAGACCTGGACCAGCGCTGCTTGTAATTAACGATAATTAACGATGCCAAAGAGTAACGGTAATAACCATCAAGCAGCGCCACGCAAGCGAGAGAATAGCAGCAGTGCAGGTCGCTATCCCTTTCACTCTTTCATTGTTTTGCGCTGGCTGCCTTCAAATTTGTGTCGCTCTGCTTGCGGCGACTTAAAAACTTTTGCTAAAACAACAACAACGAAAACATCGACAACGACAACTAAAAGCGGGCAACACTCTCCCCCTTCCCCCTTGGCCCTTTGCTATATCCTCTGCATTTCTGTCTGATTTATGCCAAAGGCAACATAGCAACAAGAACAACAACAACAACAACAGGAAAATACATCGCAAAATTATGAAAAATTGCTACAAGTCGAAAATGTAAAGCTAAAGGAGAAATAAAAAATAAGAAGAAAAAAAATAATAAGCCAAGTAAACGAAATTGCCATGTTTTATCCATAAATTTTGTGCACATATTTTGTTTAGCATATTTGGCACCGTTCTTCCCTTGTAACAATTAACATATACAAATTTCCAAGCAACATGAACATAAATTGAGAAACATCGACTTCCAGACGCTAAGCGTAATCTTATAAATTTAAACGATTTGCCTGTGTCTTGGCCATAGCGATCTATTCATGTGGAGAGAATGATAGAGACAAAGAGAGAGACAGAGAGAGATAGAGGGAGAGAGAGAGCGCGTTACCTTTACCGTTAGCGTGAGAGAGAGAGAGCGTTACCGTTAGCGTGAGAAAAGGGACAAACCGTAGGTGTGTCTGCGAATGGGTTAGGATGAACAGCATCAAAAAAAAATGAATCGCAAAATGTGTTGGAGTAAAAAAGATATATAAAAAGACAGAAGCGGAGTGTGGGAAAGAGAACGAGAGAAAATGGGAGTTCAAATTCATATTAAAAAATGCAATTCTAAAAATATTCAACAAGTTAATAGCTTATTATTAGCTTATTACGCATAAGAGTAAGAGAGTGGCAGAAAGACAAAGATAGAGAGAGAGTTAAGGCACGGCAAATATAACTTCAAAATAAAAATTTAAAAAAAAAAATGGTTTTGGTCAAAAGAAAACATTTAATTTGACATATAGAGTATATTATACCCTTATTGAGGGTATGATTTTTTGTCGTGATATGTGTGTAACACTAAAAGTTTTTCGCCCATCAAGTAAATATATTCTTGATCAAGTCTCAAGGACATCTTGTTGAAGCTCGGCACTTATTTTGGTTGCAGGCTCGGAGCCAGACTGGATGTTACCATATATATGTCATAGAAACAATCGGTCAAAATATGACTTAAATCAATGCCTCTCTTGATCAAGAAAGATTATCTTGGTTTTCTAGGGCATGCAGAATATTACGTTGCCCTCTTGTAGACCGAAGTTAATCTATTGAAATTTGGTCTGAACTCGAAATATTATCTCTGAAACAATATAGCTCCACTAATTTCAAATAATTAGCTTAAAGCCACATCTCAAATTGGAATCGAAAGAAAAATACTTGTGAAAATCTAACATTTTTAATTATACCGAAGAGAAAAAAAAATAATCGAGTCAGAAACTTAATCATATTTTAACCTCGGGACCAAAATTTAGATGTCGGCTAGTCAACAAGGCGTTCCTTCTTGTTTTTATTGTGTTTCTTTCGAAATTTTAATTACTTTCGAACGAACAATTCTCGATAACTCTCGAATTTGTTAGCTTTTTCTGTTGTCAACGTTTCTGCTTGTCAACGAAATGTTAAAATTGTATGCAACTGCGTCAACGTCATGTCAAAAAGTTGGCTACACCTCATGACGAGTTGTCAGCACGCCAAATTAATTATTTTTCAATTGTCAATCCGCAACCGTTTTTTCTTGTTGTTGCTTATACACTTTTTTCGGAGTTCAGTTATTTGAAATTTTTGCAACCAATTTAATTTGGCCACTTTCGATAAAATAAAGTAAATTTGATCAGAACTCTAGCTTTATTTGATCCGGACTAACACGGCTATATCGACAATGGCCATATCGAGAATATACATATGTATACATATATATATATACATGTATATATTTGGGGTCGGAGATCATTCTTTCTGCATAAAATCATTAAACCCTTGGAACCAATTCAGTTCAGCGGCTAAATACGAAATACCGACAAAAAGGGCACTTCTTAAACTAGTTAGGGACCTCAGATTCAGGTTCAGATTTCAAGTGTTCGGGTTTGGCAACGGTCTTCGTCTATGCGTAGACTAAGTGTGAGTTGAGCCTGAGCTTAATTCGTATATAGTTTGTTGGTTGGCTTAAATGCGTCATTTAAAATGCATAAAGGAATTCGTTTTACGCATTGCTCATTTGGCCCAAAAGTTGACTTTGGTTTCGCTCATTAATATGAAATGGTCAACGAAAACCCGCAGTAGCAACAAACACAAAGAGAGAGAGAGAGAGAGAAAAAGAAAGAGAGATGGGGATATAGAGAGAGAGAGAGAGAGGGAGAGAGGGAGACACAGACCCGCAGAGTTGTACCGCAAAAGTCAGGGGAGCTCAAAGTGGCCACCGCTTGACTGATTTAATGCATGTCAAAGTGTCAAAATGTGCAATGCACAAAGTGAAGGGCTCAAACGGCAGGGGTGGGGGGGGGGGTGGTGTTGGGGTGGAGGATGTCCAAAGTTGGTGACACACACTGAGCCAAACAATTATAAATGATAAATGTCAGCAAGAGAAGTGGGAGAAATGGCTGCCATGAAAGAATGCGGGCATTCTTTCCCACTGTGTGGAGAAGGGGGAGAGGGGGGTGGCAATGGAATTCAGTCGTTTAACATTTAAACGCGCACATATATTAAGGTTAATTTGGCTCGGCTCATTAATAAAACAATACACACACACACACACACACACGGACACATCAACTGTAGTGGCTCAGTGCTATTCAAACTTTAAATTAAAACCGAAATGAAATTCGCAAATTATTAATGAAATACGCACTATAAATATAACACAACACATCTGTGAATAACATCCCAGCAGTTAAAATGCCCAATTACCAATTCGATTCTCAATTTATACTTTTTAGGCGGCATAGCTTCAAATTGATGCGTTGTCGGAAGCTTTTTTACGAACCTTTATGATTTGTCGTCACGACTGCAGTTTCATTACACATCCAGATATGGAAAAGAATTTTGTATGTAGATATTTTCGAAATGTTGTTATATATACTTGTATCTAAAAAGCTTGCTATATCTGAAATTTGATGACTTATTGTAGGATCTGAAATATAAACATAAATACATATTATTCGATAGTCGAATGCGACGCGTCTGTTCAGGCTGAAGTAAGCAAAGTTGCACAATCGCAATAATTAAAAGAGGTTGTAAAACGGATAGGAAACCAATACGTGTAAGAAATATGTAATAAGACATTGTTGCACAGCTATTGTCATTCGCGAAGACAAGTTTTGTGCTTGACCTAGAAGCTGCAGCATGCAACTCAGCATGCAAAAGTATTACCAGGTAATGAATTACATTGTGTGCATACAGGATGCATTAGGTAAAAAGCTGTTATTCATTGCTGGATATACAAAGAGAGAGAGAGAGAGAGAGAGCGAGCGAGAGAGAGGGACAGAGATAGAGGGGGAGCTGCAAAACTTTTAACAAGTGCCTGCGAAACTGTTAGTCAAGTTGTTCTTTTTACTGCTGTTGCCGTTTTCGTTTTCGGCTTCGGTTTCATTTTCGTTTAGTGTCAAGTGGCAACACCAACACCAACAGCAACGTTTACAACTAACGGTAATAGCTGCACATGACAAGCGACTAAAACTGTTGGCATAATATCAGCAATGGCAACAACAACACCAACAACAACAACAACAAAAACAAGAACACCAACAGCAGCAATAACAACTTGTCAAAGCCAGCTGTTTGCCATACGCTCACACATAGTGTATGAAAACTTTAGCAACACGTTTGTCACACGTATCATATCAAATATGCTGAAAGTATAAGAAGAAGATGAAGATGTTTTGCTTTTGCTTTTCCTTAATTTTTTTAAAACTAATGGTCAAATGAATGGTCAGGAGACGACTCTAAACATTTCGTAAAATATAATCTGGAGACGACTCTAAACATTTCATTAAATATAATATAGGTGGCATATCTATAGTCTGTCAAACTACTACATTAAAGTATTTGTTTTTTACATGTGACAACAGTTTCTACATCAGCAATCGGCAGAAATTGTACATTTTAATTTTGAGTTAAACTTTGCAAAACAAAAGCAAAAATAAAAAATAAAAATTATTCTAATGTTATTCCACATTTGCAAGCTGTCACATAAGTCAAAAGCTGTGTGGCAGTGCCGAGCTTAAGGTAAGTCCGGATTATGGCCGGAATCAGCTTATATGCAGAGTATTAAAGCATTCGTTGCGTTACGCATTCTATACTACTCAAATTTATAGTTATTGTTTTTGCTGTTGTTGCTGTTGTTGGCAGTGGCAGTGGAAGTGGCTGCAAGCTAGGCTAAGCGTTTCCCGTTGCTTTGCTGATTTATGCGGCTAAACAATGCACACACTCTCGCACCCACACACAGACGCAAACACACCGCACACACACACATATGCACATCAAGTAGTGCTGCTCAAACTATAAGAAGTGCACTCATAAATTAAACCAAATCAACTCTCTCTGGGTCTCTCACATGAGGCGTTTTATATTTGCAAGTGTGCATTTGTGTGTGTGCGTGCGTGTGTGCGTGTGTGTGTGCGTGTGTGTGTGTGTGTGTGTAGGTGATATGTTTTCTTAACCTTATTTTGGTGTGCACTACGTAAACACACTCAGCAGAGACTGGCTGGCATCCACGTGAGCTTTGCCATTTAGACGACTTGCAACGCATTCTGCTCTCATCATGATAATGACCATTCTAGTGCTGATAATGATTATGATTATGATAATGGAGTTGCTGATAAAAGTAATACTTGAGGTAGCAAAGTAATTTTGTAAATTGCACAAACACACAAGCACACACAAACACTCAGACACACACACAAACACACTCACAGTTCGTATGATTAATTTAAATGCAGTTCTATTTGCATAGAGCAGCAAGGCACACGCAGCTGCAGCTGCAACATGAGAAGCCAGTGCGAGCTCTTCCTCTTCCTTTTTTTCTTTCTTCACTCCTTATTTTTTTTGTTCAATTTTGTTCTTATTTGCTTTCCTTTGTTGCCAATGCTATCCATTGATATTTGCAGTTGCTTTCTTTCCATCTCTCTCTATACATCTCTCTCCCTATCTACCCCTCAATGTGTGTGTGTGTCTTTATGTTAATGTGTGTTGTTCCTTGAAGCGTGCGCTGCATAACATTCAATACTGCTCACTCCCCTCCCCTCTCCTTAACTTCCTCTACTCCTCTCTACGGTTTGCTGTCTTGGTTTGCTGCCACTATTTGTTTGTTTAAAGCGCTTGAAATCAATTAAATGCATAGTTTCGAGTTGCTCAAGAACCGTTTTTGCACTTTGCATCAACCTTCCACCACCCACCACCCACCGCCCCTCTCTCCGTTCTTCTTCTGCCCTTCTCAGCGATGCCAGGGCCACGCACTCAAAAAAATTAATGCATACTTTTGTGCGAATGCAAAAGCATTTTTGTATGCCATGCTTGAATTCATTAGCACGCAAATGTCAAGTTTCCTGGCGCTCTTCTCCGCTCTTCCCCGACCCCTTTTAATCTCTGCTGCCCTAGAGAAGAAGTAGGGGGTAAGACACTTCTGTTCCTTAGCCCGCTGCCCCGCCCCCCTTCCCACCACTTTTCGCCAGTTTAACTGTCGCTGCGCGTCTGTCTGCTTGAAGTGTTTAGCTTATTGAAAAGTTTTCATTTGGCGTCGGGCTCACGTTTAGCGTAAAGTTGCCAACTTTGAGGCTTGTGCGGGCATCCAAGGCAACTGGTGTATTCGTGGGCGGAGTTGGAGTCGGAGTCGGCGGCGACGGCGGTGGTGCCGCAAATATCCAAATGACAAAGTGAACTTTACTGGCAGAAGTAGCAGCACTAGCAGCGTCGTGCTAATCAGCCAGCATATACAATTGCTGGCTTCGTTCTACGATTGCAGCTCAGACTCCAAGTCAAAGTCCAACTACACTCAGAAAAGCCACAAAAAATTAGGAAATCTAATAATATAACTGACAAAAATTCAATGTACACAAATAAAAAAACAACACGCTATAAATTATACATTTTTTTTTCCTAATTTAAGAAAATGCCACCCTTATATTTCGAACCCTAGTTCTTAGAAAGCTACATCAATAAATTTTAGATATTTACTTCCTGAACAACTAACCAAGTATGGCGATTTACTGAAATGTAGGGCAATTTTTTGTATGAGTGTACGACTTTGACTCCGACTTCGACTTCAACTTCGAATGGTGAATAGTGAATGCGAATGCGAATGTGAATGCGAATGCGAATGTGAATGCGAATGCGAATGCGAGTACGAGTGCAAAAGTTGAAAGCTGAATTATGTAGCGCGACAGTAATTAGAGGTAAACTTTGATGCTGAAATAGTTTCAGATGGCTTCGCCCAAAAGTACTAAGGGCAAAGACTCGTTTTTCGCTACGGTGCCTTAATACGATTTCTGTGTTCTTCTCAGTCAACTAATCAATCAGTTGTGAAGCTTCTAACGAAATATAATCAGCGTTAGGTCCTTAAAAAGTGATTCGTAGAATAAATTGTTGAGGGTTTTTCGATTCAAAACAATCAAATTTAAAATAATCCCAAATCAAACTAAACGAATATGGTCTTAAGACTTTTTGTCAAAAAATTTAATATGGCTTCGAAATGATATAAAAATAGCACTCTTTTTAAAGAAATGAATGAAAAAATAAAAATTGAATATTAATACATATTCCAAACGGTAATATTGGCCTTTGTTGGCAACAAGAGCTGTATATCCTTGAATAATATGTTGTTTTAATTCAGCTTCATCGCTCAATCACAATCCGAAGCTCTTTGTTGTGCATCAATTTGGCATCTGGCACTGATTTTTTAACGACATTGATACAGCGTAAATACTCAAACCACATCCGAGCCTTGTTGCTATGGGTAGTTTTCCTGTTAAAATACAGACAAAAAAGTCCTTTTATTATTTGCGTAAGACAACATCGCATTTTCCACTTTTTTTGAACGGAAATAAATGTATGTTGATCCATGAGTGTTTTTATTTTTATCCAATGTCTGTCTGCCCCATTCCACAATGAGGAAATCAAGGAAAATCAATTTGTTTTTCAAGTTATTTGGGGGATATAGGCACGATGGACTTGTCCAGTTCGCAAAACATTAAAGGCCATTATATAGCCAATACACAAGTGATTCGTAAAACATTGAATTGATAAAATGTTACTTTGATTGCTCTTACTTTTGTTCGAGTATAATCGATTTATGCGTTAGTTTCGCTGATATCGATAGATTCGTATAAAAAACGGAAAATGCAAAACATATAATACAGTTACATAACATAGTAACATATAAAACATAGTTATGGACAAATATTTGTATGAGAAATATATAAAAACACTTATTTGTATCGATATTAGCAGATTTTCAATATGATATTGAAGTAATCACTTCATAGCAGTCGATATTTGTATAATAATATGTCCATATTAAACCAACATAATGGATGTGTTCAGTTATCCAATCAATCTTTTACGATTATAGCACCCAAACTCAAACTATGTATATAAAATTGATAGATAGTATAGATAATATTACTCGCTTAAGGCATGTGATTTTGAATGTCAGTTTCAAATGCATGCATTAAAAATAATGTGAAACCTACCATGAGTGTGTGTGTGTGTGTGTGTGTGTGTGTGCGTGTGTGTGGGTGTGTGGGTGTGTGTTTGTTATCAACAAAGTGCAGTAATCGTTATCGTCAAAACAACTGAAACTGATTTATGAACGTTCTGTTGTGTATTATTGTTGCTGTTGCTGCTGTTTTTGTTACTTTCACACAATGTGTTGCTCTTTAGCGCCACTCTTAACATTTCTGCACCCTAGACAGGCCACACACGCGCACCCACGCATACACACACACACACACTCGACCCTAGTTGTCAGAACCGACCCTAATAAACCTTAACGAACGAATCGGCAACGAGTTAGACACCGCTAAGCCATTAAAAATGCCATCAATACGAGTCGCCGAGAGCAAAGGCACAAACCCAAAAACCTCTAACTGCCAACAGGCAACTACTAACGGCCAACTGGCAACTGGCAACTGGCAACTGGGAACTGCTAACTGCCAACTGCCAACTGGCTACTAGAGTCCACCCATCACAAAAACCAAACCAATCCAATCCCAAAAAAAAATAAAAAAAAAATCACAAATCCATTGTAAATACGGACGGGCAACGAAGCATATACAGGCGTATAGCATAATAATAGCCGCCAACTTGTCACCTCACCTCCGCCACGAAGTCAACCTTTATTATGGTTGTGCAGAGCAGAGCAGAGCAGTGGAGAGCAGTGGGGAGAGGGGGTCACAAACTCGTAAAAAGCATGTCGGAAGAAAAAAATTACGTGTATCCTTTTTATAATCGCTACTGCGTGCCACTTACTGAAGAGGGGGGGGGGGGAGGGGTGGTGCTGTGGAACGAAACGCAACGTAACGAACTACAACATTTATTTCCATTGTGAGGACACATTGGGGGCATGGGCGTGCCTCAAAAAGGTGTTGGCGGGGGGTGGGGGGTTGGTTTAGACTAGTGTCACTTTGCGGTTTAGTTCGTTGGCTTAGTTCATAAATGTTGCGGGCTTACAATGTTGCCCGACTGTCGAGCCTCAATCTAAATTCGAGTTTGAACCCTTCACTTTCCACTTTCCTTCCCCTCAGCAGACAGACCCACACAGCCCCTGCAAGCCGCCGCTCCCTATTCATTTGGACTCGCTGCGGTTTTTTGGTGTGCGCCGCATACAAAGTGATAACGAAATAAATAAAAAATAAATTTCATGTTTATTTCATCGCAACGTTTCGCATGCTTTTTAGCTAGTTTCTTGCTCATAAATAAATAGCTGTCTCTTGCTGCGAGACAGCCAGACCACTGTGTGGTCCCCAGCCACACCCACTCAACTCAGCTCCAGTCAACTCAACTCCACTCAACTCAACTCAACTCAACTCGACTCGACTCGAACGCCTGTCATGAAGTTTGTCGCCCCGTTAGCTGAATATGTGCAACCCATTGGCAATAATAATAATAGTGGCCCGTGCAGGGCAGGATGAGGATGGAAACCCTCTACTGTCTGACCGGCTTAAATTTAATAACGAAGCGAGTTCATAAATTCAGCGTGGGACATGGAATAGATGTGACGACCGTAAAGAAAAAAAAGCAAAGGAAAACTAAAAATGAATACCCAAGTGATGTTTCAGCTGGGTTACTGAGTTATGTGTACCCGTAACTATCTCATAAAACTCACTGAAGTGCAGGTCGGGAGTGTGGTGTGTAATGTTTGTTAACAACGAGCGTTCCACTTAAGGTCAAGTGAACAATGAGTACTCAGTGTGTGAACAGCAGACAGTATTTTGAATACTGAGTGCATTCGTTACTCATATGAATATATATATTTTATGAGTCGCTCCACAGATAAATTGCACTCCTCGCAACAAGATTTATACCACAAAATATATATTTCAATTTAATGTTGGCATCTCTCGATCTTAAAATGTGTAGATAAACAGGCATCTAATGGAAATTTCATATCATGATTAGAGATGTTCTACTGATCGATATCGATAACTTTATATTGATGAATGTGGATTTATTTATTATCCATTATATTATTGCATCGCTTCACGAGCTTAACTGACTCTCGCTATACATAGGGAAAGTTTACATTTGTGTTATATACATATTGTCCAGCTGGGCGAAGTCACGTTCGGACTTAGTCCCGTACTCCGCTGCTGACCCAACAAGCAACAATTAATCATAAGCAGCAGATACACTTTGAGAGCAGCGCCCCTTTGGCATCAGCACCTGAGCTGCCAACGTGACAGATACAGATACAGAGCTCAAGCCGAGGTCAACGTGCAGCACTGGCATCTGGACTTTGTCAGGCAAACGCCAGAATACACACAGCACATCCTCGGAGTTGGCTTAGCAGGGCCGAGCATGGAATGCACAACAGCGGATTAATTCGGTCTGCCACAAACTTGCTGCAAAATATTGCGTATGTGCGTGCCCCCCCTTTTTTTTTCGCACATCTCTTCTGCGTGTGTGGCTGCCGCAATGCGTAACACGTGCTGCGAATGAAAGCTGATGCGAAAAGCTGGAAACGTAGCTTTTGCCCCATTCTAAAATGCCAAACAATTTGCTTGCTTTCAGACAACGAATTTCTAAACATATGCTACAATCATAGATATTCCTACTTTCTATTCCATCTCTGAATACAACACAAAAAATACAATTCTCTCGGACGAAAAACTGACGCTTTTTGTGGCCATTTGTTGGAGTTTTTGTTTCCAAACAAATGACTCGTTCTCAGATGTATCGTACGATAATTTAATTGACATCTTTTACACTGACAAATGCCATCGTTTTCCAATTATTTTTAGTTATATTTTTTGTAGCTTTGTTTTCCTTATCTTCTTTTTTTTATTATATACATAATGTTATGTAGCAATCAGAGAAATATATTCAAATTTATCTCTTTAATTTCCAAATATTTATATGGTTTCATTCATATCTACCCTGTAGCTTATCTGTTATTTCTGCATTTCTGAAAAGTCGTTTTAAACTCAATATTTTTGTGTACTATAATAATTTTGTCGTGTCACAAAAAGTACATACATTCTTGAACAGCATCAGTACCGACGCGATCCGTTTGCCTGTCGGCTTCTAAGCCAAATATTCTCTCAGTTTTGATGCTATCTTCATGATACTAGCTGGCACTCATATATCTATATCATATAGCTGTGATGGGTAAGTTCGGTCGAAAGACGAGTTCTTATATGATAAACCAAATTTACCCAATTTACGGATTCCATCGGACAACTAGCTCCCATAGCAACAATTGGTCAATAAAATAACTTTTTTGTTTATCAAGTTAACCAAACTTAACATTTGGACAGCAAACTGTCCAAATTGGACAATCGATATATAGTGAAATTTAGAGATCGGCTCATTGACTTCAAGATAGAATTTTTTCTTGTTGTATTTGGAATTACAATTCTTAACTTGTGGCTTAGATCTGAAAGATGTTTAATTTTCTCCTTCATTTCTCATTATCCCTCGCTCCTCGTGACGCTCTCAGTTTCTTTTCAAATTTCATTAGCTTATACTTTATGGACGTGTCATAAAGTCTTTTCTTTATGTTATCATGGGTTTCGGGGTATGGCATTTCAATTTCCACTTATCTTATCATTAGCCATTGGTATTTTTGTGTCAGTTCCAAGAATGGCTGCTGCCAAGTGTCTGCCATGTCATTTCGTTAAATATTTTACACGATACACCCAATTGGGATGAGCAGCACATTCCGACATATTTTAACTACAAAACTAAAGCGATTTCTTAAGTTATGCTCTCTCTCTCTCTCTCTCTGTCTATCTATCCCTCTCGCTCTGTCTATCTGTCTCTCTCTCTCTCTCTTTTCTTCTGTGTGTGTGTGTGTGGCAAAGTTCGTTGCATTTGCTTCGCGTGGCAAATGGGGCACCTGTCTGTGCGTCAACGTCGCTGCTTTGTTATAGCCATAATTTCTCAAACTGTCTATACTTTTTTTTCGATGCCTGTCAGCACAACCACCCCTCCCCCTCACTCATCCCCCCTTCTGGTAGTGCGCAGACTGTTTTCTTTCACTCTGGCTGGTAATTTGCATTTAAATTTGCCAATGTTTTGCCTTTTTACTCGTTGGCAAAACAAAGGACACGATGCCACAGAGTGTGCGATAGCAGGCTGGAGGTGGGGGGATAAGGAGGGGCCTGGTGGTATGGGGCGTGTTATCAGAGCAAGTTGACAACTTTGGAAATGCGCTCGCTTAGATTTGCTTAATATTAGCCCGCAGGATGCCAAGACGACTCACCCAACTCAAAAAAAAAAAACGAATAAAACCACCATCCGCATCCACCCAACCCTGTTAGCCAAAATAGCCACGCCCAGACGGCTTTGATGTTTGTTATGAAGGCGAAAACAAAAAAAAAAAAAACTGACAAACAGAAAAACCAAAAACAAAAGTGCCAAGTTGGCTAAGTTGTTAGTGAAATAAATGGTAGAGGCGGGGGAGGAGATGGAGATGGAGGAGACAGGAGGAGACAGGAGGAGCAGGAGCTGTTCCAAACTGTAGCCAAATATTAAATAACCTTTCGTTTATTGGTTCAGACATGACTCCTCTCCACGTTCTGCCTGCCACCCGCTCCATATACTCTTTCAGCTTCAAACCATGTTCGCCCCCCCTAGCTCACCCCTTGAGTCCCCCCTGGTTTCTTAAGTTACCATTCCATTTCATTCGGTTTCGTTTCGTTTCGTTTCGTTTTATTGCCACAAATTTCATTTGATAAGCCGGACAGCTTTTTACAGTTGACAATTTTGCTTGGTCGGGCCAAGCAAAAACCCCACTCGATGTTAGCCGCCCGCATCAACCCGGTTCGCTGTTCAGTAAGGCAACCCAAAGTTTTGTCTCGCAAAAAAGAGAAAAATTTGACGTAAAAGCTCATTAACGTGATATAAATTAGATTTTGGGTGTTAGTGCAGAAAATTTAGATACACTTTGCAACACTTGGCATAGTTAATACCGTTCCCGGTCCCCGGGTCGGATGGGTCGTTTTGTTTGTTGGATGCCTCTATTCCCAGTATGTATGTGTGTGTGTGTGTGTGTGTGTGTCATACTCGTTAGGCATATTGTTGCCCACACTCGTCGCCCCTTTTAGGTTGCTACTTATGTAAGTCTGAGCCTCGCATGTTTGAACAGTCAACTCGGCGTTTCAGCTAAAAGTTTATCACACATTGGTCGACCCCAAAATGGCATGCAATTAGTTTGGCTTGGGTTTCTCGGGTCGTTATATATATAAGCATTATATTTTATTGCTTACTTTCTGCTTAGGCGATTTCGTCCGTTGAGTGGAAATTATTGTCGAGCCAGTATAAAACGCCCCATCAGATCAAGTTTCATCTGTCAATAGCATACACTGGTCCAACGGCTTGTGCTCCTAAATTAATTGAATTGGAAAACCATTCTGGACTGACATTGAAACATCGAAATCCAATCGAAGTCGTTTACTCTTTGTAATATATGCACATACATGTATAAGTATGTATGTATGTAATGTATGCACATATATTTATAGCCAAGATTGTAATTTAATAATGCAAGCTTTATGTTTTCCCCATAATAAGGTTACTCATCTGCATTATTTCTTGAGCGTTGCACAGTCTTCCTATTACTATTGTTATTTGGTTATTTGTATGCTATTGTATGTTATACTTAAACTCCCAACATTCCCAACTGGCTCGGTCCTTTATCCCCGGTCTCATATTCTAAAAGAGGACACTAATTTACTGAGTTTTCCCCAGACTATTGATTATGAAATACCTGAACATGGTGAATATTTGCACTGTGATTTATTGACTCATAGCCAAAGAGCCGTAATAATCCTAAGCAAATGCCATCATAATATAATATGGCAAATATTTCATTTGACAATATTAGCTTTGTGGAGCGCAATATGGTGAAATCTCAACAAATTGTTTCCAATCCAATACCTATAAGTAATCCCATTCTGAATGCCAAGTAATTTGACTCAATTCGAGTGGTTTGCCTTAGCCATTGCACATTCCAAATTTCTGTTGTGATATCTGTATCTGGGTGCGGGAGCGGGGGCGGGGGCGTGGCCGAGAAATAAGGTGGCGTGCCCGCACAAATTGCAGCACATGCGTTCCACAGATTGTTCGCAGCTTGTTCTACGTTTTCACTTTCTTTTCATCTAACGTCCCATACCCACCCACATCTACTCCTAACCCCACTCTCTCAACTCAACCAATACATCCCACTGGTTGTATTTTTTTTATTGTGCTCCTTGCCAAAAATATGCGCCTGCTGCTGCTGCGATTGCTGCTGCTGCTACTGCTGCTGCTGCTACTGCTGCTGCCGGTTTTTGGCAAGAGAGGCAAGCGGAAAACCTATGCAAACTGTGTAAGCCCCAGACTACTGTGTAGGTGCCCGCCGGGACGGCATGATGGGATCTGATGGGTTGGGATGTTTCTAGGGGATTTCCACATTTTGTGGGGGGGGTGTGGCGTTCCTTGGGTGAGTGAGCGATGATGTGAGTGCTGGCTCTCGTACTTGAACGAACTTGTTATAGCCATCTAATATTGGATTTGTTATTGTTGCCTCTCTTTTCTCAGTGCCTTTTCTTTTTGTTTTTCATTTTTTATTTGTACACACGCATATACATACATATATACATATATATATGTGTGTATATATATGTGTGTATTTTTTTAGATTATATATGTGTATATGCACAAACAATATTCATACGAGTATAAAGCGTCGGTGGTTGGAGCCCAACCCAGAGCAGCCAAAAATTCTGTGGCTCGTGTCTGTTGTTTCAGGCGCCCAACAAATTTTGTTATTTTCGGTTTGGCTATTGTTGTTGTTGTTGTTGTTGTTGTTGTTGTTGTTGTTGGTGTTGTTGCTGTTGTTGTTGTTGTTGTTGTTGTTGCTGTTGCTGTTGCTGTTGTCCTTCGACAACGCTGCTGGTACGGGCCTGTCCGCTGCTAAGCTCGAGATTTATGTACTGAAAGTACGTTGAAATGCAGAAAAAAAAAACAGTTAAATAAAAGACAAAAAAACGACACTTCTATGTGGAAATAAAATAAAATAAATTTTATTATTTATATTTGTCGTGACTTCGATTTATTATATGGCTACAAAGACACACACAATATGTACACATATGCAGATACATGTGTGTCTCTGTTTCTCTGTGTGTGTGTCTGTGTGTTTGTGTGTGTAATTGCCATAGTTCACTTAGATGAGCAGATAAACTCAGCTCGTGTTTTTGGGACTGCCAGACGAGTCGCATATGTCTATCTTTATGTATCGCTCCCCCTGGGTCTGGTGGCCCTTTCTATTTATGACACATATACATTCGGGGATTGACTATGAGTATGTGTGTGTGTGTGTGTGTGTATGTATGTGTAATGGGTGTATTAGTTGTGTGTATGGCACTTTCTTTTCAATATGAGCCGTTTGTTTATAACCCGTTGTCATCGCTGGCTTTTGGTCCCTTTTTTGCCTAATGGCTTTTATTTCTCTGTCTGCTGTCGCTGTTCGTGATATGAAAGTGGGGACCCATTTTTCCTATCACTTGGCTTGTAGTTGAAGTAATTGTTCCATATTGATGTGCAATTGAGACGGCATGTCGTTCGTTTCGATTCAGATTCAGATTCAGAGCGTTTAAGGTCTGCCATTTGTGGTTCCTGCCCTAACCAATAATAGCATTTACTTGACTGAGTTTTTATTTGACTCTGTCGAGTTTTCTAGTTTTCCCAATGCCCATTGCCCAATGCCCCCAACATTGTTGAAACTTAATCAAGTGCAATTTGGAGATTGATTTGTCTTCCGGCTTGATTTGGTTTTCAATTTTTAACCACTTTGCTTTGAGATTTTTCCGATTTTCTCACTTACATAATTGAGCTTGATTGGTGTTCAAGTGCATTCCAAACTGTATTTGCTGAGAAGTTTATAATTGAAAATAGAGTTTATTGTGGCCAATTTTGAAAGTTTCGAAGCTTTAAATTAAATCGCCAAAACATTGTCATTAATCACAAATATTATACGCTTCCTTCTGCAAGAATATTATAATTTTGTATTAAAGCTTATAACTGCTTAAAGAAGAAGGCTTTGATCCGGAAATGAATGCTCTTTCGCTCTGCTCTGCTCTGCTCTGCTCTGCTCTGTCATTTGCAAGAGCAGAAACGTGCCATTGTGCTCTATGTAGCTGTAGAGGTAGCAGGAAAAGCGAGAGCTCACTCTTATGCTCCGCTTAGCTCACTTCTATGCTCCGCTTAGCTCACTCTTATGCTCCGCTTAGCTGCTACTAGAGCTGCTATCAGAGCTGCCTACCTAAGCTGATATTCTAATTTCATTGTGTCATTTTTTATAAACTTTTTTATGGATGACTTTCACATCAGTTGGAGCTTTTTTCTTCACTCTGTTAAAGTTGGTAGCAGTCGCAATTGAAGCAATATTTATGTTGCTGTGTAGTAAATTCAAACACTGAACAAAATCGAACGGGTTTGTTGTGCAATTTAAATACCATTTTTAATACTCTTACCAAATGTTAGCCGTCATTCGATTTTATGGACGTTTATTTAAATAATACATGTATACATTTCCAAATGCCCAATAAATGTCATTTTTATCTATTTTAAAATCCGACTCATTAAATATTAATTTGTGATGCCAATGTCATTTTTGGCCAACAATCATCATTTGCAACCCACTAAAACGAAGAGATCAAAATATAGAAACGAACTGCTCATCTCTTCCCGCTGCCCGCTGTACATTGGCCAAGTGTACAATTCAATTAGAATGGCCAAACTCATGTCGAAAACAATTATAATTACGTCCGGGCTTTCATTTTAATGCCAGTGCCATGCAACCAACCACCCAACCACCCATCCGTCCACCCATCCGCCCAATCATCCAGTCATTCAACCATTCGACGCCCTCTGGCTCCCTTTTTTGGGGATTGCCGGCCTGCTGCCATTTGAGTATAAGCTCATTAGACCGTAAAACTTGGCCTAATGCTTAAAGCTGTTCAACTGCAGAGCTGACTTGCTAATCACAAGGGCAATAATAACAACAACAACAACCAGAACAACAACAACCAGAACAACAACAACAACAACAATAATACAAACAACAACAACAACAGATATATTATACAGATAGCAAACAGAAGAAATTCGAAGAAAAATGCCAAAAATCAAATTCAGCAAATCAACAAATTAGCGCTGTCAAATCCCAAATTTCACAGAGGATGAACTGTGTGTGTGTGTGTGTGTGTGTGTGTGTGTGGTAGTGGCTTTGACTGTGGCCATTGTGCGGTTTTTGGCCATAATGTAATTTGAAGTGACCCACAGCAAACAGCATGGCGGCATTAAACTCCATTCAATAAGTCAATATTTACGCATTTCATTCAGCCACTTTCAATTTATAACCATTAAAAGTAAGTAATTTCGGTTTTGAAGCTGCCCAATCGAGGGTAAGCATTGCCTGCTCCTGTTTCTGTTTCTGTTCCTGCTCCCCCCTATCCCTAAAAAGGCCAACCCACGCCCTTGGTCTCCCCCCCGCACTCTGGCCATGGCCGCAGTTTATCTTTGTCCTTATGCCGTCTACAGGCCCTCAATGGAAGCCACCCCTAAGCCGTCTCACTTGCTCATTTGCGCATTCGCCACTACAATTTTTTAGCGTTAATTTCACAGCTACTTATGCGACGCAGAAGACATTCGACAAGTTAACTCCCTTCTACTCACCCCTCTCCCCCCAGCGGCAACCCGCTGCTCTTTTGGGTAATACATCTAAGTGAATGCTGCGAAGGACATCTTCAATGGAATCAATTTACTTTGTCACAAAGTTAGCAGCTTAAGACGCCTCTGCGCCAGCAAATGTGTCATTTAAGTTTTATTTCATTTCAAACTATTTTTCTTTCGAATATTGGCACATCACATCACCAAGTTCTGCAATCTCAAATAATAATGTTTGGTTTGATTATGTGTTATAAATTTGGGCAAGGGAAACCTATTCCCAATAGCCTGGAATGTGTCGGCAAGCGCTTGTCTCCCTCTATATTTTTTTTTGTTGCTCTGCGATTTTAGTGGAATTTGGAAAGAATATTGTAATAAATTGCAAATTGCAGCCCATTGCATATTCGAAGAATCAACGACTTAATTATAATGAATGTGTCCGAGCGATCGCAGCATTCATTTGTATCCATATATATGTATCTTTTAGCTTCTGAGCATAATGTGGCTAGTGACTAGCTGTAACAGTTTAAACGGAATTTCGAAGCAGAGAACTTAAATTGGATTTGCTGCAAGGACAGTAGGGCATCGGGAGTTCGTTGTGCCTCAGTGCATTGAACTTATTCATTTCGTTTTGAAATTTCCGTTTTAGTTTTTGTGCTTTTGGCGGCGGCGGCGGCGGCATTTTTAATGGTTGCCATTTTGTTCCATTTTGTCGTCGTTGATCTGCACACAAGTTGTAAATTTGGTTAGTGGCGCGCCCACCATCACACACCCCCGCCACTTGTCATATGAACAACGACAGCAATAGCAAACCACACCAGCACCACACCACCACCACACCACCACCACCAGCAGCAGCACCACTCGCAGCCCAGTTCCACTTAATGCCAACGGCTGTTTCAATTGTTTTCGCTAGCCCATTGTCATCTAATTTTTTTTGTTCTTTCTTCTGTTTTTTGTTGTTGGTGTTTTTAGGGACTCCTTCTCATATCTATTTAGTGTAAATGCTCTAGGCATTTTGGCCAAAAAGTTTTTGCTGGCGCTCAATTAACGCTTAGTTTTATGGCCAAGAATTGTTGTTTAAAAGACGCCGTCAAGCAGGCAACATTTTTTGGCATAACTTTGCGTCCACTCTTAACAATTAGGCAACAAATAATGCTCGCGGGCCGACCCCAACCAATCATCCAACAGCCCCATCTCTCCGTCTATCTCCTCTCTCTATCTCTATCTCTCGCTCTCTCTTTTTCGCTCAGTTACCTACCCAAAATAGCTTAATGTTGACCAGGCAATAGCAACAAATTTTGAGACGTTAGCCAGTTTCTAGTTGTTTCTTGGGTTTTGGCCAATCTTTACCGCGTCTCTGTACATATTCAACCCCCTCGACCAGCACAATCAGCCCACCAAGCTCGCCCCTCCTTTCATTTGCCGCAGTTCTATCTGTTGCCATGTTTTCAATTTTTTTTTTTTATTTATTTTTTATTCTATAAAAGAACTCCCCAAGTCATAGAAAACTTTTCCACTTTACAGCGTTACAGCCGGGACTCAAGTACCCAAGCCCAGGCCCGTATTCCTACCACCCACCCAATCAGCAGTATAGACAGCCTGCCGCCCACAGAAATATAGTGAAAATCTATTTTCGAATGCCAGTCAGCAAAGCTGTACTTCTCTCGACTCCTCTCCTCTCCAATCTCTCTCTCTGTCTTTGTTATAAAACTCTGCGATTCTTCTTAGTTTGGAGCACTGTTTTGCGCATTACAAAAAAACATTTTTCATTACATTTGACAACAATTCAACGCACAGACACAGACACAGACACAGGCAGAGACACCCAATCTCCCGCAACCCTAACTTCCTCCAGGCAGTTACCAGTTTTGTAAGTCCCGCTTCTGACCAATGTCGACTTAATTTATAATTACGATAATTTGCGCGTTACGTTTCCTTTTGTTGCTCTGCTTCGCCGTTTGCCACGCCTATCCCACTCACTCGCCCTCCTCTATCACCATCGCCGTTTTGCCACAAACCTCTCAAGCCGCCAAGCAAACTTTTGTTGGCTAGTTGGCAACTGACTTAGTTACTCGGGCGTTCGCGTCACTGACGTCGCCGGGGGCACTGATTGGTCACCACCACCAGCTCAGAGTTGGAGCTGGTCCGCTGCTGATGATGCGACACAACTTGGCAGCCCACGGCTGTGGCTGCCATCCGCTCCTGCTCCTACCCCTGTTCCTCCTGCGGCTCCTGCCACCCAGATTGCCTTGTACTTGTATTTTCTTCTCTGTTTTTTTTCTTCTCTTTATTTCTTAGCCTGCTTCCTTTGCCGTTGTCCTTGCGGCTTATCAATAATGTTGATTTCACTCTGTGTCGCATAATTGAATTCTGAAGTTGTTAAGTCACAGCGCAGCCAAATTTACGCGCAGCGCATTCCCTAAACATCCTAATAGCCCCTCTGCCCCTCTGTCACGCTGCCCCTCTGACCCGATTTCGTTGCCGTTTTCCATTTTGGGCCCCGTTGCTGATTGAAAATTTGCCAATTAGAAATAATGAAGCGTGTGACATTAAATGCAAGACAAGCAGCAAATCGGTCGAAGGCCTCTCCAGCGTTGGGCGTGGCCGGATGGGGGCTGGGCGTGGGGAAGGGCGTGGGTTTGGTTTTCCTAGATGGCTAGATGGCGCCACTACTTGCACGTGATATATACTCTATATATGCATGTAGATTGCTTGGTAGCCTGTCGGCGCGATAACAAATTTTGCTTATTCGGAAGTGGAAGCTCTTAAAATCTCATTGCTGCTAAGCAGAGGTGCCTCTGTCCTCACCGCCCCTTACACCCATCCACCACTCTCCCTCCTTAGCAGTTGCCGGTAGTCGTTAGGCACGGATATCGAATATTTTCATGTCTTCCTTTAGTTTGTCTTAGTTCTCGCTTCTTGTGCAATGCAGCAGACACTGGAGCAGCACCAGCAGCAGCAGCAGCACCAGCCATCATTAGGCCAGCAATACCCATATCCTCATAGTCAGTCCAGCACCAGTCCCCTCACCAGACTTTGGGGCCATCATTCAGCTTCCCATTCCGCTGGGCTGCCGGAAATTTATAGTCTTGAGACGGTGTCCATAGGTAAATGCGCATTAGCAGCGCTATGAGACGCAGCCCTCTCCCTCCCCCTCTCACTCTGCCTTTCCCACCTCTCGTCATAAGGCACTTGCGCTCTGTGCCCCTTGGCATCTGCACGTGGTGCATTCTTATACCCTACCCATTAAAAACTGCTTACAAAGGCGGATACCATAAAGCCTAAGGAAGGTGTACGTTAAAGTCCCGGACAGACATCTCCGTCTAGGATCAGGACGATAAGCGGAATCGTTTTGCACACGTTTCGATTTGATCTAAAAAAAAACATACAAATTTAAGATATTGATTCACTTTTTATAACCTTCCCCCATAATCGATATATGTATATATATTTATATGTATCGAGACGCAACACACTTTTTAAATAAATGCACTTTTTTGATTGCTGAAATATGAATTACTAATAAGCCAATTCGGAGCTTGTTAGTGCATGTCTTCCAGTCGGTCATTCCATTCAGTTGCCACTCTTGTTAGTTGCTGTTGTTTGTGCCTGCAGTGAGGCAGCATTTCAGCGCTGTAAGCAGATTGGCTTGCTGCATGTGGCACACACCATCAAGCAAACACACGCGTACACATTTCTTTTGAGGAGCTCATTATTTTTGCTAGATAACTTCCAATATACATAAGCCAGCTACATGTGGCGTCAGGCTTATTAACTTGGCGCCAAGACTTGACATCTCCTTCAGCTGTTAGCCGTCAAGTCAACTTTGTACAGCGGGGCAACACTTGTAACACTTTGGCTTGATGAGCAGACATTGATAATAGATTCAATTTAATCTGTAAATGCCCGTCTCACAAATTTACCGTCCAGCCTTTAATCTTTGTCTAACGCTTCAAATTGCACCCTCTTAACCCAGACGAGTTTTTTCCCAGGCAAAAGTCGTCGTGGCTGAAATTAAATTAAAAGCAACTTGTCATCGTGCCATTCAACGGACTCTCAACCCAATATCTAACCCAACCCAACCCAGACCGAATAGCAGTTTCGTATATATATATATCCTCTTATATGTATATCTATTTCTATATATATACGTACTTCTCAAGCTCTTGCTCACCTAAAGCACATAATTACAATTCTGCTTTATATTTACATGTATTTATATTACATTTTCCTATAGCCTCGACTCGTCGCAACGCGCTTCAGTTACTGTAAAACTGTCCAACTCTAGAACCCTGCAATCATATAACCCTACAAAAGTTGCCAAACCGAAGCAGATGCTGAAGCCGAAGTTTTCCTACCCTTAAGGAAATCAATAATTTATTTAAATTATATTTAAGATTTTATGTTTTTGTTTTTCTTTTAGCCACAACTGCTGCATATAGAATATATTACTTTTTAATAATATCAAAACAGATGGGTTTGTGTTGCAAAGATTTAAGCAGTTGCGCTTCCATGGAAACCCCATCTGATCATATCGACTTATAAATAATGTCTAAAACGTAAGACATCAGACATCTTTCAAAACTTCATCGTTTAACTTTAATTGGAAAACTACAAGTTATTGCAAAATGATCAGAGATATATATATATATTCAAAACAGATACGATCGAAATGGCGTATTCACATTATATACATTACGTGGCCCACGTCTATGACTATTTCCAAATTTCCTGATTATTAGTGGATATGTTTTTCGCAAATTATCCCTACAAAATATGAGAACTGTCTCGACAGTCAGACTTCATTCATATCAATTACGACTATGTGTCACGAGCTTGATGACTGCGTTGTCCTACCTCTGATAAAAGCTTAACAGCATGCAAACACACACACACACACAGACACACACACACAGACACACACACACAGACACACACACACACTGAGAAAGATACTAACTGGGCTCGTCGTCGTCACCGTCGACATATTTCACGTTGATGTATGGTTTAATTACATTTGCGTGGCAGCAATGCGTATGGGAATGAGTATGGAGATGGAAATGGGCATAAGGCTGAGCCTGAGGCTGAGGCGGAGGATGAGGATGCGGAGAAGGAGGGAGCGGGTTAACGCACATTCACATATATCAGGCAAGAACGGGGCAAATTCTCGCATTGCCACTAGTCCCAATTTGGTCTGTTTATAATATCCGTAACGTAACAAAGGGTATATCTTAAACAGAGATAGACATAGAGACAGAGAGAGAGAGAGAGGGGGAGAGAGGGAGGGAGAGCTCAGAGTGGTGGATAAGATAAGTGGGGAGTCAAGTTTTTTGTCTGCTGTCTCAGATGTCTCTCAGCTCCTTTGCTTAGCTGTCGTCGCCGCCATTACCGAGTGATGTCTCAGCATCAACAGCAAGAGACGTCAAGAAGATAGGTGATTGCCTCGAGCTCATAATTATTAAGCGAGTGAGTCGCACCCTTTTGCTTCGCACCTACCCATCAACCCCATTGCCCCCCATAAGCGCCGCTACTTTCCCCGCACTCCGCATTTTGTCCAGGCAGCTGTTACATTTATAAATTTTCCACGTCTCCACGGAAAACTTTCGCTCGCTCGGTCGCTCTCGCCTCGCGGGGGACTGGCAAGTTTTGCTAGATTTTTTGGCATGGCCATATCTGTGTTGACGTCGGGCTTTCTGAGAGAGAGAGAGAGAGAAAGAGACGCCTCTTTCACCGTCACCGCTAGTTGTGGGTTAAGTGGGTATATTAGGTTTGTGGGTCTTTAATTGATGTTAAGCACATAGTTGACGCGCAACTTGTGAGTTCTATTGCAACTTGTGAGTCTCTTCACAAGCCCAACAACATACACATATATAATATATATATATATCTTATATATATATATCATCTCCTCTGTCCCCTGGCCTACATCTAACTTTCCGCATCAACCACCTAAGATTGCGGTTTGCGTGCAGCATTTTTCATTACCAGCGAAACGATAAATTCAATTGCCGCAGCTCGCCTAAAACTTCGACTCATTAAAACGATGCCCGAAGGAGTCGTTGTTGTCGTCGGTTTGGCAGAGGTGCTCTGACATGTACATTTCTGAAGGCACAGCAGCACACCTGAGACACATGCAAAAGGTGTCGATTTCCAGTCAAACTCTTTCGCTACTGGCGAAAACGTAATAATTATCATCGACTATCTGTAACACAAGAAGTTGAATGGCAATCGAGCAAATAATAATTGCTGAAAGTCTATCGATGCATAGCGCTGACAGCGGGAATATTACACCTTTCATTGTCATCAAGTATTTGCACTATCTACTTACAACTGATTAAATACGATTAGTCGCAAGAATATTTAGTTGCCACAATTGCAGACACTCGTAACAATTCATTTACCAGCATTTAACCACTTCAAAGTGTATGTAATTGAAGTGGAACCTTGACAGAAATATAAGTTAACTTGTCGAATTCTGTCAATGCTGCGTAATGTGTTAAGTTTGTCCTTATCCGACATACCTCCCTTAATTCGCTGTCAACATCTAATTTTGACTTTAAGTCAGCGTCTGCTGGAGTTTCTTGGGAATGTACCCACACCGCCGCGCACCACAGCAATTACCTTCCATTCATTAAGGCTTACCTCAATTTGACCAGACTTTAATTTCAGCCAAGCATCGCACAAAATCACCACACACACACCACACATATACACCACACACACACCACACACACACACAGCTATACCTATAGCTAGAGCCTAGTGAAGCGCATGTCCTTTCTGAGTTCCCGATTTGGTGTGCGCTTTCATTACGCGCTTTACCTCATTAATGACCGCAGCTCAACTCTTCCCCTTACCCTTATCCCCTCTTCCCCTTCTTTTTTCTACTTTTCTAACCCCCCCTTGTTTGCCTTTGGCTTGCCCGGTCTTTTGCCACTTTTCATTGATTGTTGCGGTCGTTGTTGTTGTGTTTGTTGTTTGCTGTTGCTTCTGTTGCGTTTACTTTTCAGCACATTTCATTTATTTATGAGGAACTTGACTTTAATTAATGTATTTATCGCTTCAACAAATTGCACATTAGTCCAGACAGCACAGCCCTTCCAATCAGTCCCTAGAGTAATCACACTCTTCCAGCGGCTGTTATTATTTTCGATGGTACAGTGGCTAAAAGTACAAATATTCGTTTATACATTATCTTAGATATTTGTGCAGTTGAGTGTGAGTGTTTGAATACAAACCAATTTGTCATGTCTTATTGCTGCCCTCGTCATCCTTTAGTTAGTTACTCGTTAATCGACATCTCCGAACCCCTAAAGCAAATATATATTCTAGATCAACATTACTCGTCTGTTTGCAAGTTCATTTATCTTCATAAAACTTGGCAGCCATCTGTCCTCTTGCTGCACACAGTACATACATATGTCCACATTACAATTTCATATAGCTACCAATCAGTCAAAGGTGTTCTTATATGAACAGCAACTTTTTTGTTCAACAAGATAGATTGAATCGAACAATAAGCGTAATATTATGCTCCATATATTTTGTCAAAAAAAATTGCTTTCAAAGCAAAAGTTGGTTGGTTTTTCAAATTAATAGTAAAATTGAGATGGCGACATTTGGACTCCGCTCCACAAGGGTATGAAACGTACTATGTTACTATGACAGGCCTTCTGTATTGTTTTTCAACATGTTTTTTACTTTATTCATTTGTTGCCTGCTAAATGCAATAACAGCATCAAAACACACACCCTCAAGGACACGTACACAGCCGAAGAGAAAATATGTTGGGGCGTTGGTTCAGTTTTGCTGCTGTATATGTATGTGTGGATGGAGTCTGGTGTGGCATGCAACGCACAACTTTTCTGAACTGTCTTGACTGTCCGTCCGTCTGTCTGTTTGTCTGTCAGTCTGCCAGTCTGTCAGTGCCTGTTGGTCATTCCCTTTTAAGTTCGGCTCATTAGAAAATCTTTGTAATTCCCGTTCGCAATTGTGTTGACGCGAATTTGTTGTGCCGTAAAACTTTAAGCCTGACAGCTTCAGATCCAGCTGTAGCTGCGTTTTCCAAATTATATTATTTGTTGGTGTCAGTTACTTTACCTTTCTTCTTGGTCCCTCATTTGCTGCCCCCCTAGTCTTCGCGCCAACTCTCGACAATTCTTGGCGGCGGCGGGCCTTATAGCCTCCGTCCGTACCCATGGAAGTGCCCCCAACCTACAGTCAATTAGGCACAGCGGATACCTGTCCAGCTTCCCAAGTACCTTAAGCTCTCCTCCTCCCCCTTTCGTCGACATCGTCGCATCCCTGGAAAATTATGCGCACTTTACATTTTGTGGCTTTCGGAATTCAACAATTGTGGAGCGGACGAACTTTTGGATGATTATTTACTTAGTTCTCTGAACGCGAATTTAACGAAATCATTTTGTATCTTGGGCACAAATGAATTACTTAAGCAGAAAGACAACAGCAATAACAACAACTACTACAACAACAGCAACAACAGCAACAAATACAATAACAACAACTGAGACAGTGAAAACAAGCTAAGCTGAGATTGCCAACATGGTCAGGTTGGTCGGAGTTGCTCTGTCGGAATTGTTTGTAGCCAGACTTGAAATTGCAGAAGTTGCCAGCCAACAATTGAAACAATAACACAGATAACAAAAACAGCAGAAACAGCACCACGAATGGCAGCAGTGGCAGCAACAAGAGTAGTAGGAGCAGGACTAAGAAGGGGCTAGACTTTGAGGTGTGCTGCTCTGTGGAAAGGGACATGCTTTTGGGGTGTAGGCTTGGCCCATAATATAAATACGATAAGCGTTTTTGTTGCCTTAATTCCACGGAGAGTCATTCAAAAAGGTCACCCAGGCCACTGAGTAGGCAGCGTGCCAAAAGCACTAGGAGGAGTTTGGTGTAAAATTGAAGGTCAAGTGTAGAGGTAGAAATAAGTTAAAAAATCAAAAAAAAATATAAAAAGAAAAAGCCAAACCAAAAATTTGCAAAAAAAAAAATTGCATATAAAGGAAACGGTGATGCTTCGCTAAACATACGGCTTGTGAAGAAGAATAGAAAGCTGGACCGGATTTTGCCGTCGGGGCGGGCTGTGGAGGGCAAGTTTCTGCCGAAGGAGCAGCGTTCACATTAATATGATTAAAGGCAGCACATAATAATTGTGGCTCAATACGTTGGAGCCAGCAGCAGCAAGCGAGAAAAGAGGGAATACAGATTATGAGAGAGAGACAGAGAGAGAGACAGAGAGAGAGAGAGAGAGAAAGAGAGAAAAGGAGAAAAGACAGATAGCTGGGACAGGACCTGGCTGAATTTTGGCCATTACAGGTTTTGCCGAGTGTGCGACGATGCGATAAGTGAGCAAAGGGAAAATGTCAGGTAGTGCCCATAATAGGTAATGGGATTGGGATTAAAAGAACCTCGACCGAAGCGCAGGCACCGAAACAATAGAATAGACAATGGGGTTAATGAGAGGCTGATGAATAGACAATGAGTTCATATTACACCAAAAAGTCCGAATAACAAATGAAAGAAATTTCGAGGCACAAGTGAAATGCTTAAAAAAAACAAATTCAAGCCAATCTAATGTGAGCAGAGAAGAGAACAGAAAAACGCAAACAGTGCGATTGTAGACAAATAGTGTAATATAACTAAGATTGACTCTGAGGAAGTTAACTTACTGCTTGGGAAGCATAGGCCATCAATAGAAACGCAAATTGCTTCAATGGAAGATTAATGAACACATTTCAGGACTGACAACTGAAAAATTGTGAACAGCGCAATGAGAAGATAATTTGAAATCGAGCACAGCTTCAAAACAAATAATACATTTTGGATGGATGATTCTTGCCTCTTTCCACATTTACAATTTTAACTCTTTACGGCATATTATTGTTATTATGGTTATATTTCGCTCTCATTCCCATAGATATTCTGATATTTCGACCAGCACACAAAATTCCAGTTTTGAGCAAAGCTGGCAGAATGAAAACAAAAGTGAGTTTCCACAGTGAAAGATTTGTATGGTGCTGTGAAATGTTAAGCTCTCCTCCATTGCCATTTGTGCCATGGCTCGTTGCTGCTGCACTTTTGGGCGCTAACCAGCCGTACCAGTGTAGTCCGTAAACCATTATCCATTATCCGTTATCCGTTATCCATTATCCGTTGGCCGCAATCCGTTACCCAAATTGACTGGCTACGCTCTGTTATGGAAGTTGCGCTTATTTCACTTTTCCATATGGCTGCCAGTGCACACAAGCCAAGTGCAACAGACAGAGAAAAAAAAGAGGGAAACAGAGACACACACAGAGAGATAGAGAGAGAGAGAGTGTGAGTGAAAGAGAGCGAGTGCAAAAGCGCTTTGGCCAAACCATTCAAAAATACCATCATTTAAGTTTATACGAATGAAATCCGGCGGACACAGAAACACACACACACACACACACACACGCACACACAAGCGTGCGAGTCGCTCATTGTTGAATGATGTATGTGGCTTGTGGCGCCACACGGCTGCTTGCCTCGGCTTATATTGAACGGCCGCTACTGACGAGATGTAAAACGTTTGGCCATCCAACAGGCAACAGAGGCCACCTCAGTAAACACTCACACACAGCAGCACACACACACTAACACGCACAGTAGTAATATATTTTGAACAAGGCTCGATTAGTTGATTCTGGTCAGCGCCCAACCACGCCCATTGCCAAGCGGTTTCAAATAGTCGGAGGTTGTTGCATAGTAACGGATTTCACGTTGATTACGTTAAATTCCAGGCCGAATTGCGCAACTGGCTTTGTTCCTATCATCGGCTTATTACGAATATTGATGGGCTCCTGAGATAGAATAGAACGAGTTCTATTGGGGTTCTCCTTGCACCAGGCACAGTTCAAACTTGCTATCGCCTTATATTGTGATGAGCATGGCTAAGTGTTATTTAAATACATATAGCCGAGTAGAGTGTAAATTTGAACAGGCTATCTGCTAGCCAAGAAGTTGGGCTCTTAACTCTACGTCATGCCTGCTTAGCCAGTAATTGTAACAGTTGGAGCTCGGAGGTAACTAAAATTCACAGCCTTTCTGAACAGCTCAAGTTGCAAGTTAACCCTGACGAGAGTTATTTGGGGGTATTCAAAAAAAAAGAAATAAATAAAAAAAGAGGCTGCTCGTTACGGCAAAGCGTATCAATTTCATCATGCGTATCCTTACCCTATATATGCGTATAATATATGTAAATGTATGTATGTGCATGTGTATGTGTGTGCTAAATGCCGCAAATTGAAATATGGTTTTCGATTCTGAGTTTATATGCAGTCATCTATAACACAACCGAATCGAGTCAAACAATTTCTAAGCATTTGTGAGTGTGTGTGTGTCTGTGTGTGTGTCTGTGTGTGTGTCTGCGTGTGTGTTTGTATGCGTGTGTGGGTCTTTAATGTGTTTACTTTATAAAATTTGAAGCTGTTCATTTTTATGCACGCTGCTCTTTCATAGCACTCACCGTGTATCCTTCAGCGGTATATCGTGATCCTTCCCATAAATCAAAAGTCAAAGAATGTTTCCAATTTCAATTAAATAAAATAGTGCAATATTCAAAATCTGTGTCACCATTCTTTTAAATCATTTCAGAAGTATGCTGCCAACAGCACAAATGTTTGTTTGTTTTGTTTTTTTTTTTTTTTAATTTTTGGGGATTTTGTTAATTTTGAAGAGGTTTTGAAGTGCGGCTGTCGCAACAATTTCAAAGCTATATTGTTATTTGTTGGTCCATGGCTGTGTATAGTTGTGTGATTGAATAACGGGTTAGTAGTCAGCCCAGTAGTCAGAGTTTGAGCTTTATACAAACACACAAACACCAACAGTCGCTGCACAGCAGCAAGCACATTGTCATATTAAATCATACAATTGGTCAGGCGCGCCCAAAAGTGGGCAACAAATTGGTGAAACCAAATCTCGACCTTCATACGCCCCGTGCACCGAGTGCTGACACATTTTGCCATTCACTTTTCACGCTCACATTCACAAAGCCGCACACCCAAGCATAACGATTTCTGTTTTGTATACCAGCTGCGCGTGTGAATAAAGCAAAAATTTTGAATTTTTTCCTTTTTTTTCTCTTTGTACTTTTTTGTCGCCATGCAAATTGTGTATGCAGGGTATCCACAAACATTGATATTATATTTATAGTTGTTCAGAATCAAGATGGATTCATATGTGAAAGTTGCTCAACCATCGATGATAAATGATAAATGATAAATGAACGACATACTTAAGTTGAATAACGACTTTATTGTATTTTTCTAGATCTTAAATTGATCATTTATCGAGTTTATTTTTTTGTTGATTATTCATTTGTGGTCACAGGGTATTGCTTAGCTAAGCACTAAAGCATAGCACATTTCTATTTTATTTTTTCAACATATTTTTGTTTGAGTTTCATTTTCGAAAAGTTTACTTTTTTTCCCCCTCGGTTATGTTGGTTGTTGGGTTGCTTTATAAACTTTTCGATTTTAGGCCGTGGGCGTGTGGATCTGTGAGTGAGTGCAGCTGTTTGTCTATTTGTCGTACGATTCGGTTGTTAGTTGGTCGGCTATTGCTGTTGCTGTTGCTCTTATTTTTATTGTTTGTTATTGTTGTTGTTGGCAGCAATAGGCGGCTTAGCTAAATTTGCATTTATTGTTAAAATGTTTCATTTCATTTCATGTAGTATTTGCTACCCTCCCCAGAGCTTCCGGGTATACCAAAAAAGAAACTCAAATCCATTACAAAAAAAAAAAAAAATCCTGCTCACGTGCGTGCATGTGGAAATCATCGATTCGTTGACTCCGGTCGCTTTCCGCCAATCACATGTGGTTTTTCTTTTATTTTGCCTCTTTCGGTGCTGGGGTCTATTGGTCGATTGGTCTATTGGTCTATTGGTCTATTGGTTTTTTGGCTTTGGATTATGACAAAGTTTCGGCAAGTGTGATGGTGACCAAAATGTTGGTTGGAGAGCGATGGGTTGTGATGATGTGGGCCAGCGTGTGAATAGAATCAGCTTAAAAATGAGGTTAGCGTTTTGTGTTTTGTGTTTTGTGTTTTGTGTTTTGTGCTAGCAGATCTGCTGAGTTGCTGAAGTGTGCGACTCAGCATTGTCATAATGTAATCAGCTTATTTGCTTATATATTGTATAAGCAAAGTATTTATGAAATTCTATTTACTTATAAGTTATTACTGCACACTCTTCTCATGTTATTACTAGGCAGTTTTCCATTCAAACTTAACTAGGTAACACATGAGTTTGGCAAAGGTGATTGCCTACATTTGGTATCGATATTGACTTGTAATGAATGAATTCATTTACTATCTTTGTAATGCCAGCGCTGGAAACAATGCCTGCTGTCAATTTGCTTTGTCTGCTGTTCATATTTGCATCCTTCGGTTGGCCTTTCAATTATGCAACCTGCCAACGCCAGATATACATGTATATCCGGCTTGGGCCGAAAGGATTCAACCATATAACTTAATTTGGTTGTTAACAACTAACCGAAACAGAGCAATGCAGAAATAAACAGAGTCGGCTAAAAACGGCCACAATGTCAACATGTGACGTGGCCGACGTCGGTCTTTCCCGTCTGTCGTTTGCCCCATTGTGTGGCAAGTAACAATAGGGCGTTGCGCTTTGTGCCGAATTCGTTGCAAGCTTTTTGTGCAGCAGCGGATGGACGAACTGACGAACTGGCAAATTGACGGCTGCCGACTAACGATGACTCTTTCGTATATGTCTGTGTTAGTGTGTGTGTGTGTGTGTGTGACTGGCAGGACATTTAAAAAAGCATCCCCATTGCATTTTCACTCATCGCTCGTAATTGTGGTGTAAAAACGATCTGAGTTGCTTTTCCTTTTCTTTTTTTTCTCTCGGTTTCGGCAAAAGGCGAACGGCAAAAGCAAATGGCAATAACTGTCATTTGCTGTCGACCTTCTAAATTGTGGCATTGTGTGTGTGTGTGTGTATGTGTGCGAGTGTGCGAATGTGTATGAGTGTGAGAACGCTATCGCTGAAATGAAAATTTGCCGACCTCTGCAAAACGAGCCTAAGGCCCCACAAATGAGACAAGCACACGTTACGTGCATGCTGAGGCGCCTCTTTGCCACATAAAAACACCCAAACACATACAGACATACAAATACAAACACACACACACACACACACACACACATACGCTCGTGTGTATATGTGGTAAGAGTTGGACGCGTGTCCTTTTTAAATGACCAGAAACACGACTCAAAATGGATTAACCCAGCTCAAAGCTCGAACCACAGACACGAGCAGTACAAAATCAAATTGGTGTCTTATGGAAAATGTAGTAATTTTTAAGTCCTTAATACATATTCATTAATTCTGTCAGAAAAATAAGGACGGCAGGCCACTTGTGGTATAATCTAACTATAAGAAACAATTTCTCAAATCTAAGCATGAAGGAAGGCGTGCGTGTTGTGAAATATTGCACACGCTCTCATCTCGATTTGTAACGTCCAAAGGCGAATTGAGATGCAGACCCATTGCATAATTCGTTATCTATATTCAGGTTGTGTGTCGAAACGGTTGGCAATGCTATACTGATTAAATTTACTCCTCGCACACACACACACACACACACACACACATACACATACACATAAAGAGGAGAAGGACATACTGCTCTTGCATTGAAAATAAAATCCTCCAGCTCCTTTACACGTTTCGAGGCATGAATGAACGTGACGGCTACATATACATACACATACACATATACATGGGGAGCACTGTGGGATATACGGGATATACTCTAACCCCTCAGAGTCGCCTCAGTTCCATTTGCAGCTCCATGCGCATTCGCATTCAAAAAACCCGTGCTCATTGCCATTGCCATTTCTTGGATTTGTCTGTGTAATTTCAAGTTGCCAGTCAGTCAGTCAGTTTGTTTGTGTTTGTGTGTGAGTGTTGTTTATGCATTTGTAGCGCCGGCAAACGCAACAGTCGCCAGTGGCAGGATCGTCCTGGCCAGGACAGGACACGTACTTCATTCGCTTTCGGTGATGCAAAAGATTACCAAGTTGCTGGCATGTGGTACACAAAACCATAACAACAACAGCAAAATAAAACAGGGCAAAACTTTTTTAGACTTGTAGGTCATTATGCAGCAAAATCCCTCTTGCCACCGAGAAGGTGCCGTTACGCTTCCGATAGCCTCTGGCACACAAACTGACAGCACCATAGACGCGTCAGTTATGGCTGTGTTTGGTCTGGTCTGGTTTGGTCTGCTTTGGTTTCGTTTGCATCCATGACGTCCCAAAAAGATTTATTTATTGCGGCTTTTAAGTTCACCGCTTGAGTTGGGTCTTTGATTTTTCAGCTGCTCAGTTGAGACCGGTTATTGTGTCGGGTAGCCATTGCGGCGGGGCCCCCGGAGTCACGAACTCGATGAGTGATTTACTTAACTGATGCACGTCCAATGCCACGCATAATGAGTGTGCTCTGCAGACGTAATGTTCTTTATTCAGGGCACTGAGGAAACCGAAAAGAAAACTATATTAAATTCACTGAAGTACAGCGAGAAGAATATTTTCTTACGTGTGCAACGGGTAGCGATTCTGGGATCTTACTGCTTGCATTTACTTTAATTACAACTTCATGTACATGTATTGCTGAGTATCGCATTCGGGATAAATATACATCGACTTGCATTTGAAGCAACGAGTGCTCTGAGAACGAGTAAATTCCTGGCTACCATTCAGACATGTGATGAGTAGCTTAATCAGGATAAGAATTCATCGAGTAGCATTTAAAGTAACGAGTGCTCTGCCAACGAGTAAATTCTTAGCCACCATTCAGACATGTAACGAGTAACTCGCATAGCATATTTTTAGCCACTGCACCTCGTTCTGATTCAATAGGCATGAGTGTCTTTGGGAATTTTGTTTTTGTTTTGTGTCTTGTCTTGTTTTGTAATAGTTGTCTTACAGCTTGTCGAGCAGCTTTTCATTCATACACGTAGTACTTTAGCCAGCTATCTCAATGCCAAAACGGCCGATTGCTAATTGAAGGCACTTGGTCATTATCTGTGATACACATTCGCATTCATTTCTGAACAGCACTTGAAAGTTGCGAGCTTGTTAGTAGGAAGACGCCTGAAATAGAAGCGAGCAGAGATGAGAATTGAGCACATCGTCATCGTCTTGGTCGTTGTGTGGCCTTGTGCCAATCAACGGCAGCGTTGCCTCAGCCCCAACGCCACTTGTGGCAGTGACCCAACCCCCCTCATTCCCCCTTTTCGCAAAAAACAGTCTGTGGCCAGTAACGTGCCCCATGTTGTGCTTCGTATCTTTATTGTGATAAACATGTATCTGTGTGTGTGTGTGTGTGTGTGTGTGTGTGTGCATGGATATGTGCGTGTTTACAAATGTGTAAGACGCAGGACGAATTGTTGCTGCATCAAAATTCATGCCACAGCACTTTGAGCTGCAAGCTTGTTTTGCAGCCGCCTCAGTCCCAGTCGCAGCCTCTGTCTCTGACTCAGTATCTGTCTGCATCTCGTTGCTTTCAAGTTTCCATTTCTTTTTCACTTAGTTTACCTTACATTTTTCATGATTTGTTCGCATGTGTCTGTCTCTGTGTGTGTGTGTGTGTGTGTGTGTGCCTGTGTACATTTTTTTCCCGTTTGCTTTTCCTCCTACTTCTTGGTTGTTTTTTCCCCCGCTCTTATTTCGTTTTCCGTTTGGTTTTTTATGTTTTGCACAACAATTTTATGTTGGTTTGTTGCCTGGCCGCAATGCCAAGATATACGTTCAACCTTCCTTCAACCAGCACGGCCCCTTCCTCGAGCAACTGGCTCCGCTTTGTACGTGCAGCTGCTCTAGAAAAATGCCCAGGAAATTCTTCATTTGCTTTTGCCGTCGACGTAAGCGTTGGCATCGGCATCAACATCGGCGTCGACTTCAGCATCGGCGCCATCCAAGCTGAGCCCAAGCTAAGAGTTTCAATTGAATTTAGAGCTGAGGCTTTACATACACACGCGCGCACACACACAAACACACACACACACACACTCACACACAGACGCACGTGTTGTGTTTGTGTTGGGGCATTCAATCATTGCAAGACTCGAAAATGATGAAGGGACTGGCATCTAGCTTGAACGATTTGAGGGCTGCATTCTGGACTAGCCTGAGAACGAGAACGAAGGGACTCGCTCCGCCCCTTCCCTCGACTCCCTGACTGATTTTCGTGCATATATTTCCCTCATCCTATTTATATACTGTGCTTTTTTGAAACCCGAGCAGCAGTTTATTACAAACAATGTGTAACCCGCTGATAGAGTTAGTTGCAAGTCCATTAAGTATACAAATAAATTTTGTATCAAGGCAAACTGACACGAATAAGATACTCGATAAACGTATCTTAACATCCTAACCAAACACATTATTATATAGTATAGCAATGATTTATATACTGCGTTCGATTTTAATCAAAGTCTGGCACAATCGATGGAAAACTGTGTTCTATAAAACCATAAAAAAATTGTTTGCTTTTCAATATTGAAATTCTACATTTTATGTTATTACAGAAGTGATTGGTTGCTGTATTAAAAGTCTTTGTTTTTATCAAAATCAATAAACTACTCTTGAAATAAAAATTATATTAAATTTGAACATATTTTGGTTACTATTTGCCAAGTTCCCTGCCAAGTTCCCCACTGCTGACCCACTCCCAACCCCACCGGAACAAGTGGGTTATTTGCTGCTACCCATTATCAGCTGGTATTGCATTTCAGTGTGTCAGAGTATTCCACAGTCGGTTACGCCCGACTGCTGCAGCGTTCCCATTCGATTTTTATGCAACGTTTATTTTTGTTTTTCAATTTATTTGCTTGCCCCACAAAACCCGTAGCTAAACAACAACAACAACAACAACAACAAGACCCAAAACACAAAATTGAGAGACGCTCGTTGTCAGACGTGACTGTTTTACAGTTTGCATTGAATTTTATTTTTATTTTTTCCATTTCCATTTGGCTTCTTTGCGTCTATTTGCAGCTAGCTATCTAGCCCAGCGAATACCACATCTTTGAGGCACCACTTTGGCCGCACACTTCACTTTCACTTCAACCCCCGTCTCCAGCTTGCTCCGCTTGCTCTATTTGTATGCAATTTTTGGTGTGCGCCTGTGTCACGCCTCTAAAGTTCCGCCCATTTGGAGCACTCTAATGGGTTAACTTGAGTTTGTTACTATCTAACTCAAGGGCCGCTCAAGTGGGCAAAGCCCAAGCATTTGTCTGACGACGCCCCGGGCTCAAGGCTCATGGCTCCGGCTCAAGTTCAACTTGTTGGCCAGCAAATTGTGAGGGCTTTCGAGTTATTGTTGACCAGTGCGGCGAGTGGTGCCCCTGCAGCTGGATAAGTGCGTCATTGGGGCATAGTTGCGGCAGGGTTGCACAATTGAGCTGACTTATGTAAGCAGAATTAGACATGCATACCTCGTAGCTGGTGATAGCTTCTCAGTTGTCGGTATCATCTTTGAGGCCATAATTTGTACACCAACCAGTCCAAATTTGACCCCAGTCCCTCCCCTTCTTCTGCTCCCTTCCCCCACACCTTTCATTTCCAACCATCTCTTGTGAACTACGAGTGTGTAAACTTTGCTTCATTACTGCACAAAACACACTCTCTCTCTCTCTCTCTCTCTCTCACACACTCTTTATTGCTTTATTGCTTTCTCGCCTTATTCCTTTTAGCAAACATCTCTAGGACTCGGTTTCCTTCTGCTGTGTGTAAGTAATGAACCCTTTTACATCAAACTGTGACTTAGATCAACAGCTTGTGAAAGCTTTTCTCCTTCTCTGTTGCATTAGCTGTGTTCTTCGCTTGCACTTACTAAATTTGGCACAATTTGAGTTATTTCATTTGCTTTGCTTTAGCGTTTATTTTTTTTTTATTATTGTTTCCAAACTTTCCAACAGGATGTGCCGACAAAACGTTCACTCCGGTCTGCAGGACTATTAATCCTCTGGGTTGCCTACCATAGCTGCTCGCTCTTCTGTTATAAGCGTATCTCTCGCATTGGACTTTATGTTGTTTATAGATCATCCGCTATTTTTTTATTCTTTTCGCTTTGGGCACAGTTACTGGCCCCTTCTGTCCACCTCATCCCTCTCGCTGTTATTAACCGACATCAATAGCTATGTTCCAATTGCAGTTGCGTTTGTGGCTCATCTGCTTAATCCGCATCAGCGTCGTCCGCAGCTGCAACTGCATCGGCATCTGCATCTGCATCTGCATCTATATCTATATCCGCATCAGGCAGCCAACTCTTTAGTCCTGAGGGCTTGTGAGCCTGGTTTTCGGCTTGGCTTGGTTTGCTTTGGTTTTGGTGGTTTGGCTTGGCTTTAGCTTTAGTTTCTGGCTAGCCTTTGGCAATGCTCCAGTTTTTCTGACATTTTGCAATTGCTTTTTGTGGGGATGTTATCGCTCTTTGGTGGTTTTGTTGCTGTTTTTGTTACGGTTGCTTTTGCTGCTGCCGAATATTGGACGCCTTTTACCAAATCTGAGGCGTGATTTGCAGTTTAATTGTGCAGCAAGGTTGCCAAGAACGCACCCACTGCGAAATGGATGTTTCCTTGGGATTAAACTTACTGTACGCAGATTCCCCCCTACATCCCTCCTGCCATTTCCACCTGTTAATGCGCTTTTCTATCTGGCCTCTGATTTAAAGGCAAATGAATTTGTTTGTTTTTGGCACACGTTGCGTATGTATAACTTGGCCAGCTACTGACTCTCAAGGCAAAAGCAAGCAAACTAACAACGCAATGCAATTACTGAAATTGCCGCAGCTTCCACAATATATATGTATATGTAGCCATAGCCATAGCCACAGACAGACGGAAAGTAAAAGAAGATGCTGTGAATAGTCGCTCCATTTGATTTGCCATGTGGGCCAAGTCAGTTGCAGCTTGCAATCAAAATTCCGTAAATACTTACTTATAAACACACATGTGCGTTCTGCTTAAGTAAGTTTCGGTTTCAATCAGGTATATTGCTATGCTTTCGGAATTCAGAGAATGCCAGCATCAACGTCTGTCTTGACAAACGACTCACGACCTCACAAACATACAGACAAACAAACAAACAAACAGACAAACAGACAAACAGACACACAGACAGACAGACAGAAAGACTGAGTGTAAGGACTTAAGGAGCAGCTGCAATTGCTAAGAGGAATTTCGTTCCGTGCTCTTGGCTCTCTTGCATTTGATTAAGTGCTGGACGTAGTGTTTAGTGTGAAGAAAAGAACATGTGAACTTTTTCACCAGAGCTAATGATCCATGTAATCTGCCCGACTTTTTTTTCGCTCTATTTCCACTCGCTCTCTCTCTCTCATTCGATTTCTCTCAGGACTTTCTTTCACGGCTGAGCTGTGAGGCAAAGGGAAATCGCCATACAGCTGGCAAAAGCTGCACATAATTGGCATAAGTTTGCACTTAAGTCAAAGGCACACACACACACACACACACAAACATACACATTGAGCATTCATGTGCTTTCTGCTGTGTGCTTACGGTAGATTTAACACACGGCGAACGTTCAATAAATGTCAGCAATTAAAAAGGTGCGATGAATGTGTATCGAGTGTCAGACCGAGCACTTTGTATGCATGAGGGAGGGGACAAGGGGGAGGGGGGGGGGGAAAGGAGCCGGCATTGAATTGGGCAATGGGCGTGATTAAGCAGCAACCACTGACTGATGAGGGCAGCAGTTGCCGCCATATGGCCCACATGGCCAATTGCAAATACTCGAGCGACTTCGTATTTAGTTGCGGCTCTTAGGCTGAGCCTCAGTTTGAGCTCTGAGCCGTGAGCCGTGAGCCGTGAGCCGTGGAGCCCGAGCCTGAGCGAATGTGAAATCAAAATGAAAATGTTTGCACGAAGGTGCTCATTTATAAAATCGATGGCATTTATCAGCGCGTTCTCAATTCCAGTGCCACGCTAAGGATTATGCTAGACAAGCATTTTTATGACAGACTGGCAGACAGGCAGACAGGCAGCGAAGTGAAGCGATTTAACAGAAAGCAAAGAAAGTGAAGCATCAACAAAATTATGAGTGAATATGGCAGAGACAGTTTCTGGATGAGCGCATACGATTGACAGATGTGCTCGCATGTGCTAACCAAACTGGCATGTCGCATCGACTCACAGCCAGTCACTCGAGCGAGTACTCGACGATATGTCCTGGGTATTAGAGGTTACTGCAGCTGCGCTGCTGTTTCGACTGTGAAGCAAAGTTAATACTTAAACATGTATACAATTACCAACATTTCGGTACATCTATTTCAACAAGTAAGAACGCTGTAGTCGAGTAAGCTCGACTTTGATATACCCTGAACCCAGCCGTTAGATATATGCTAGTCTTGCTGCCAAATTTACATTTAAAAATGTGGAATTGCTCTAGTGCTTAAAGCACAGGTACTTATCTGATCTGGATGGAGTTTGTCCAGTCGATCAATAATAATTGCTTTTTGCTATCGAAAATCGAAATCTATCGATATTCAAAACATACACTTGCACACATCCTTACACCCTTGTTATTAATTTTCAATGGAATCAGAAATTCTTTGGGAAATTTACCATATCACACTCTAACTGTTGTGGACTCTGTGTTCCTAATTTTGGTGTAGATTTTAAAGACCGGACTGTGAAACAGCTGCTGTTGAGCTCGCCCACATTTCCTGTAATTTAATCTTTGTCATTTGTTCAGTTCCATTTACACATTACCATAATATCTTCATATGTTCAAAAAACTAATAATAATTAATAAATTATTGTGTGCGCAATTACATAGTTTAATTTTGATTTTTCCACTGTGATTTGATTTCTGTTAATTCGTTTGATTAATTTAAATTGACTCATTATAGCCATAATATTTTTGTATCTCTCTCTCTCTCTCTCTCTCCGTTGGTCCTACTTTCTGTCTCTCTTTCTGCTCATCTGACTGCGTCAGCTTTTGCAATAACCCGTTTAGTGAGTGTGCGATCGTGTGTGTGTGGATGTGTGTGCTTGGTTGTGCGGAAAACGTGACGTGATTATGCCTCAGGCTTTCGTAATTAGCATTGAGGCTTAGCCAGCAAAAATAAAAGTCATAACATAAGCAAAACAAATAACAACAAAATGTTAACTGGGTCCTAATTGAAGTCCCATTGAGTAAATGAACATGACAGCACACGTGCTCAGCAACAAGAGCAACAATAGCAACAGCAACAACAGCAACAACAGCAACAATAGCAACAACAGCAACAACAACATAAACTCCTTGTCAACTCTGCAACTCAACAACTTTTTGTGCTTGGCGGACAATCTTTAATTTAAATGTTGGCCATCTTCACGTTTATCAGATTATGCGATAGCAACACCCCACGGCACATACACACTCAAGCACACACACACACACACACACACACACACACACACGCATTGGCAGGAACCTGCTGCTGTTGTTCTATACACTCTCTCGCAGTGGGCGCATACACTATGAAAGTTGATTTGCCAGCGCAGCGAATTAGGCGCTGATTTAATTGAATTAGACACTATAGCTTAGACTTTAGTCTTATTTGTTGTTGTTCCACTAATTAATTGTAATAAATGTACCAAAATGCTACACAAAATGCAAGAGATCTCCAACTTTCACGTAGTGCTTAACACAGAACTTAGTCTTAGTGTTAGGGTATTCAATGTATCGGCTTCGTATGCCAGCAGTTGAAATTACTTCCCCTTCTTGTTGGTAACTCAATTACGCAGCATTTGCCTTGAAATTTGTCCACACCATATGTGTGAGTGTGTGTTTGAGTGTGTGTGTGTGTGTGTGTGTGTGTGCGTTCCTGTGTATGCCCAGAATCGCAATTTGCATTTCCATTTTGCCAGTTTTTCACGAAAATATTTTGCATTTGCAGCATCCGGCGACAATTTGGGCCATACAGCCCGAAAACATTTCCGAGAATCATAAAAACAAAAACAACAAGAACAACAACAAAAACAACAAGAACAACAACAAGAACAACAACAACAATAGGAGGAACATTTTCATTGCTGTCGACAACATTTTACGACGGTCACATAATAACGTGAAGCGAGAAAACAGTAAACGCTCAACGGACAGAAGGCGGGGGATGCAAATTACGTGCCACATGACGCTCCAAAGCTTTTGATTTGATTGGAATACGCTGCTCATTCGATCATTTGCCCATTTGGTCATTTACTCATTTGGTCATCTGGTCACTTGGTCATTTGGTCACTTTCGCATTTGCCACGCATTACCTGATTGATTGATTGAGTGTCTGGAGAAGAGCAACTGGAGCAGCTACCATATTGACCAACCAACAGATATACAATGAACAAAAAGGCATCAATGCCGCTGTCCTCCTTTCTCAGCAGTGACAACGGTGACATCAGCAACATAAGTAACATCAGTAACATCAGCAACATCAGCAACTGCGCAACAACATCAACTGGCAACAACGTGGCCGGGAGCAGTTCACGTATTGGTCGCCAGAGCGGCTCAAGCATGTGCTTTGCAAGCGGCGCTACAAATGCCGCCCAGGGCGCCAGCAATTCATCCAGTGGAGTGGGCGGAAGTGGCACCACTTCATCCGCATCGAAGGCGGATAAACAGAGAGATGGCAATGACGGCGGCAACAGCATATTCAGCAGCATCCTCTGTGGCTGCCAAAGGGCACCCAAATCGCATTGCATATCAGCGACAGGTGAGTGACTGCCGTAATTTGAGTGTCCGCTGCACTGCACCCAATTGCAAACTCGATAGATTCAATAACAGCCAGAAGTGCCAGCTCAATCGACAAGTGGCATAGTAGTGCCTGTGCAGCTGCAACTGCAACTGAAGTGGGGGGAAGATTTATGTGTGGTGGACAGAGCTTAAAGCTGTTAAAGTGCTACTCAGGTGTGTCCAGTTTGGTTTCAGCTCACATCCTAACAAGATTATTTCAGCACGAGATTAAGATGTTTGGTGATATAACCAGAACACACTTTAGACCGACTTTCGCCCACAAGCCATTACATATCACAGTAATTAAATGACAACCATCCACCCACCTCAACATTATAATTCAGAAATCTATCCACTACAAGCTTTAATTCAACACGCAAAAGAAATCAATAGTACTATTTAATATCTGTATATATACCATACTATATATTCAAAACTGAAAACAAGGCAAACCCAATCGCTACAAAGTACAGCTATGAACAATATGTTCTTGCCAGTAACGATAGGTTTTGACGATAGGTTTAATCAGCGGATACGAAAGAAATCAAATGACAAATATTCAAATAATACAACTCTTTCTCTCTGCCACCCTCGCCTCCCAGGTGTACTGCTGTTGGTACTGCTGTACACGGCCATGGGCTCGATAATATTCGTAACGCTCGAGGGCGAGCTTGAAGATGTGACTGCACTGGAAACAGCTGTGGCCGCTTCCAAGCCATATCCACGCACCGAGCTGGCCAATGCAGAGATACGTTCCCGGTAAGTCGCCTTCGACGAATCTTCATCGAAACATTCTGGAATTTATTAATTTAATTATCAATTTCAGAACTGTTGATCGACTGTGGTCCATAACGGAGGATCTAAATATACTCTACAAGGAGAACTGGACACGTCTCGCCGCCCAGGAGGTGCAATTATTTCAGGTGCGTGTGTGTGTGTGTGTGTGTATATATATATAATATAAAATGTGCATAACAAATTGAAAATGGCGTATTGATTGTGTTCTTATGTTGTCAATTGCTTCTTCAACTTCAATCTTGCAGGACACTCTGCTGCGTGCGGTGCGCCAATCGAAGATTTATCAGCCCGGCGGGGTGCAAATGAATGCACCGACTCACAAATGGACCTATGCCTCGGCCTTTCTCTACTCCCTGACATTAATTACAACGATAGGTGAGTGTGGCACTCGGGAGCAATAGCTCCGTGCTCCCTTATCCATTGCTTTACCTCGTTCCACATTGAGTAAACATTGTGGTACAATTTATTAGCACTCGGCTGACGTTTTCCGTCTGCCAACTACAGAACTCTTTGCATCAGCATTCAGTCCAGCCTAGCTCCTCTCTATATCCCGCCGTTGGACGTGAGACGGGCGGGTAGTCATAAGGGACTTGGTGTGTGCGTTTGAGACGTTGACTGAACACGCCTCACTGGACAGCTGACCGACTGACTGGCTGACTATTTGACCGCTGTCTGCCCGCCTGCTGCTGGTTTTAATTAACAAACTGTCAACTGGCGGCAAGGGCCAAGCGTCGTCTATTTGTTTGTTGTACTAGCTGTTTATTCTCCTTGTTTCTTGCTCTTCCTGCTGTTGGTGTTTTTGGTTTGGTTTTTTTTATTTTTTGCCGATATCCGCCTACTTGACAACATTTTTCAATTTGCCAACGCGTTGATTTTGCAATTTCTCCCAATTGGCGACTGAACTGCAGGGCGGCGATGGAGCCAATGAAGACGATGGCGTGTGGTTTGCTTCTAGGCGTGGTGGTTGGTTGTAGGCCTGTGTCTGCTGCTGTCTGCTGTTTGCCGGCCCACATTCACGCGCCGCGATTTCAATAAATTATAAGCAGCTCGAGGGCTAAGCAATCTGGCTGACAGGCGCAGAGAGCGTCGACAGGCTCTTTAGGCCAGGCCAGACCAGACCAGGCCAGGCCAGGCGAGGCCAGGCCAGGCCAATTGGCCTGAAGATGCGCCAACAAAAGCGAGAGAGACACGCAATTAAGATGTATGTAAAATGTCATTAATTTACCGCATTCGCTACCTCTCTCCCTCGCACTCAATATTGTTGGTCTCTTTCTTGCATACGTCTTCTGGATGCCGTTGTCAGTTTTTGGCATGTAAATTCTGTTGTAGGTCGTAAATGGCAAAAGATACCACAACATGAAACGAACTGTGCCACTGGCAGCCTACTTTTTTATGTAACCGAATTTTTTTGTAAATTTGGCTTTGTAATTTAAGATGATAAATCTTGTGGTGCTAGACAATTTCTCTTGAAACTCATCTGTTCCAAGGAATTCGTTTGAAAGGTTGACAAGTTATGTGACTAGTTAACTCTATTTGAGCTTGGCGTTTGCCAATCAGCCCAAGTTCGTCCTTGCAGCTTCTTATGTCGCTTCGCACAATTTTCGTATATTTCGACAATTCGAATAATTTTATATATTAGTATCATGAGAAACCACTTAACTTGTGTGTGTGTCACACTCACATAATTGTAATACTAATTTAGCCAAACCACTAAAATTATGAGATTATCCGTAAATATTCGGACGATGTGAATCAGTGAAAATGAATTGTGGCAGAGTTTCCTCGCTTTCCTTTTCACAAAACGCTTAAAGCATTATGGCTTTAACTGTTCATTAAAGCTGATTACATATATTTTTTATTTAACCCGATTGCAAGCAACGAGAGTGTGAAAATAGCCATGGGCAGTGGTTTCAAAATTGTTATCGATTAGTTTCCACCCCAATGGCTGCACAGATTGTAATTGAAAAAAATATGATAAACCAAAAGTTAAAAGCTCGGGAGATTTGCGAAATGAAATGCTCCACAGTTAGGTATATGATATGATGGCAGCTCGATTCAAATAGTGACGCGACTTTGTTCATTTTTCAAAATATGCAACTAGTAATCCAATCCACCTGTTTGTCGACCCACAACTCGAATGCGAAAAGGCTGATTCTGTCTGACAAGGCAAACGATTCCTCCAAAATATTAATTTTCGTATCAAAATGTGTTTTGGGGGTGTGTGTGTCAATCTGTGTGTGAGTGTGATGTCATGCAGTTATGATCAATTACACACACACACACACACACAGCGGTACACACATGGACTGTTAGCGACTGTTGGCATTTTGGCTACATTAACAAAACCAAGTCAAACGCAAGGAAACATCAAAAGCAGCAAGTGATTTCCGGCTGCCAGAGAAGCCAGCGGACCCACACACACACACACACACACACACAAACACACTCATATTTACTTTCTTTACTGTGCTGTGTTAAATCAATCGAATTGTCGACGTCGACATCAACATTTGGCGGCAGTGTCAACGGTCGCGCATCGCATTATGTGAAATTGGGTTTCAAATCAAAACTCAATTTCAGGCACGCTTCGCTAGCAAAAGGCTCAGGCTATCAAAAATCTGTCTAAATAACTCAACTTCGACCCTGACACTCCTGGCAACCAAACACCCCCTCCTCCACCCATCCCTTCACCCACCTTTTGTAACCTACACATTTGACTGTTGTTGTGTGGTCGTCATTGAAATTATTTTGACATCACACACAGCGAGCAGCAAATGTTCTGTGGTTGGCAGCTGGGCCAAAAAACCAGGACACAAACAGACAGACAGACAGTTACACACACACACACACATACACACAGTACCAACTGGCAGTTGCTCTGCAAGGGCCAAAAACCGAAACCCCAAAAACAATCATCGCAACGCCTAAGCTGCCCACATATCCTTCGGAGATCCCCACCCCGCCGCCCATCACATATAACGTATCTATATACCAGACTGATTGTATCTGTGTATGTGTGCGTGTGTATGTGTGTGTTAGCTAGAGCACATCAATCAATTATGAAACAATTTAAGCAAAATGCGTTTCGGGGACACATTTTGTCGTGGGGATTTTGATTGTTTTTATGCACGCTTCCCCTCCCTCCTTCTGGCTTATCGACTATCGCAACTGTAAAAGCGAGTTAATGTATTTTTTATAAATATAATAAATAGCCAGCGTCTGGGGAATTGGTCATATGGACAGGCCACACACACACAACTAAGTCGGGCTTGAGTTATTATTTGTTAGCGCCCTTGCTCTCCCCTCCAGCCCGTACCAGGATGTGTTGCAAAAAGTTGCAGCTGAAAGTTTGGTTATTTGTTTTCTTCGTTGACTGGTTTTTGTTAATGCGCTTAGCGAGCATTAGGCCAGACCGCTAGGGGCTGCTGCCAAAGCAGCAAAATCGATTCAAAACCAAGCCAGAAACCGAGGTAACCGAGGCTATTACAGAGAATTGGTTAACTCAAATCCAAATCGATTACGGTGCCATTGCCCATTATGCGCATTTGAGTTAAACTGCCGCCTGCTTGGATTTAGCCAGCTCTTGAGCTCTTTTTAATGGCTGCCAGCCTCTGCCAAGTGAACACTGCCTGAAACCGGTCACGAGCTCTTTGGCCCGCCTTTCACCTTTCAATTAAATTGTTGGTATTGACAGTTGCCACAGTCACGCCCCCAACTATGCCAGCCTATTGTTTAATCAAATGAACAACTGACTCACTGTCTGCCTTAGCTGTCTTGGCTGTCTTGGCTGTCTTGGCTAACTTGGCTATTTGCCTAATGGCCGCTGCGCTTGTCAGCAATTGCCACATAAAACAAATTTCATTGCCTGCTTTTTGGGGTGGTCGCGCATGAAGCATAAGTTATGTTCTAGCTAGGCGCCAAACAACTTAAGTGCAATGTCGCAGTTAACACACACAAACACACACACATAAACATACAAATGTATATTGTATTTTCTTTAGCAAATCCTTTGCCTGCTTCCATTCAACCGTTCAGAGATCATCCCCAGATCCATGGCGCGCAACTCTCAGGCGTTTTTGTGGCATTCACATCTAATGAGCCGCTTATGCTCTTTAAGAGCTTTCAGCTCTCTGATTGATTGCACCCAGGTGGCATTGCCGTAACAATGCGACAGCTGTGCTTTTGTAGCTGTAAATCAGTTGAGCAGCAAAACAATTCAATTCAACGCACACTTTTTATTATAATTGTTATATTTTTATACGAAAGCCATAAGAGTAAATTGGTTTTGTGCGAGATTCGTCTATTTCAAATATATATGTTCGCTTGTGTTGATATTGATTTGCTACGTCCACAGAGGGATTTAAGAAATTTATAAATTCTACAATCTGTGCCTCATAATTCTCTTACACACTTTTGAACCAGGGCCACCAAATATTGAGGATATATTAGCGATAAGTTCATTCAAAGCTATCTCTGCTAAAAATCGAAAAAGCACACATTGCCCGTCAGTTTAGAGCTAGAGTTACCTAACTTGGAAGTTCGATTTCTATATCTATTTAATTATAATGAACTGGAATTTCATTTTAATAGAAAATTAGTTTCTTGATTCTACGGTGACCAAAATCCTTTAGTTGTTCAAGTATGTAACAGGCAACAGGAAGTAAGATTTCAAGGTTCTTAAGGGCATCTGCCTTTTTTCATTCATTATGGTATTTTTATTTTATTATTATTTTGTTTTTTTTTTACCAAATTGAACAAAAAATGCCATTTGGGGTTTTATTAAAATATTGGAGCAGCTTGAACTAATGAAATTGATGATGGGAGAGCGGCGGCATCTGAGACATAACCACGATACGACATAATTCATGGGAGCACGTTGCAGCAACGCCACAAAAAACAATTTCAATTTATTTGCGCTAATAAACGAGTCGCGATTATGGCAAATTAATATCAAGCATACGCCATGTAATCCGTATATTCGCATACACTGTTTGTAAAGTAATAAAATTAACACATATGCGCATAAATATAAACATCTACACGGCCACAGCCAGCAAATGCGCTCCTATTGAGTGCGCCACCCACCCACCCACACAAAGACCACACTCTATGCCTCCTTGCCCCATACTCGCATCCTCACATCCTGCAATCCTGATCTCCAACGTGTTTTGATTTATGATTTTCACGATTTCTGACAGTCGTTGCCTCTGGCTATATGTGTGTGTGTGTGTGTGTATGTGCGTCGCGTCCATGCACTGTTAACATAACGTAATTATGACTGTGACAGCGGCAATTCACTTAGCGCACCACTATTGCACTCTCAGCACCACCGCACTTCACTCGTGTCCACAATTTTGTTTGTCCTTCTCATGTTTGCCTGCTTATTATAAATTGATTAGAATTAATTTGCATCGCTTCACATTGCTTGCAGACCAATTATCTCGGGTCAATTTGTTGCGAATTTCAAATCATTTAATTTCAAATTGCATTATTAACATGCATATGTTTATATATGTATGTATGTATGTTTATCATCCACATATTCATCTCTCAATACAACTGCAACTGTATTTGCTGAGCAAACTAAATTGTGATCAATGCACAACCCAAACCCAAACCCAAACACATATCTAACGTAGTAGTACGATTATATATATGAGTTGCATTGAGTTAGTTCTCCATAATGGTTAGCGAGTGGAAAGTGATCAATTTCAAACGTGTGTTTACACAATTTCTTAAGTTATTTGTTCGTAAATCGAGTTATAATAAAAATATGTGGCTCAATACTAATATATGTATGGCATTGTTACCCAATTCTGCCTTTCCAATATTTAATCGGTGACTTACATTTGTTTTCATTTGAGTAAGTATTCAATTTTTCCACTCAACATTCATGCATGGGTACACATTAAGTACCTGGCCCACAAATACACACACACACACACGCACACAAGAACATTTATCTGTCTGTCTGTCTGTGTGTGTGTGTTTGTGGCTCAGACCTTTGACTGACCGTTGACCGCTTTAAGGTCATGTACTCATGCCTGCGGTCCATCGTCCATCGGTCTTATTGTGTTTCGTCCGTTTCGAAATCATATTAAAGACAGAATCGCAAAGTTTAGCCACGCTTAGCCACGCTAAGCAGGCTTCCACCGCTATTTAATCTGCTTAAATTTGAACAGAAGAAATAATATTAAGAAAAAAGATTCATTATTCTTGGAATTATCAGTGGATGCGTTGCGCTTCAGATATTGTTTGCTTTGCACCCACTTCAACTTTTATTTTCCTTCTGGGGAGTTTTGAGTAATCGCATTTTTCGTATTCTCTATGTAGCCCCATAATATTTCTGGAGATATTCGATTTCCTTTCGCTGTCCCTTTCTTTTGCCCTTTTTTCCTCTTCGTCCACTCTTGTCTATCTTAATCGACATTCCCCAAATGCATTTGGTGCACGCTGCCATTTCTCTGTCTCGATCTCCTCGACTTTGTTTTCTTTACTTTTAGTGCATCCTTTTTTTGCTTGCGAATTTTCTTAATCATGTTACTAAGATTTTATTACTCTCTCTCTCTCTCTCTCCCTCTCTCTCTCTCTCTCTCTCTCTCCCTCTCTCTCTCTTTCACTCAAATATCTCATTTTTTTGTGCTTAAATCTCTTTTTCTCTTTCGAATTAACCATAATTAACTCATCTCCTTTCGCGTATGTGTGTATGTATTATGTGGCTTTTGTCCGCAAACATATTTGCATGCCTGTTGCTGTTGCTGTTGCTGTTGCTATTTGATATTGACAACTTTATGAACCATTTCGGTGCTGGCCATTATTTGATACGATTGCCGCAATCGAGTGGCAGCTGCTGCTGGCAACGCTCGCATCTCGCATCTCATTCCAACACCCAATTCAATACTCAATACTCATTCGCATTCTCATTCTCATTCACATTCACATTCTCATTCTCATTCACATTCGCATTTCTCATCAATGCGATGTTTCCTTTCGCTGTCTCCCCTGTGACCCCGATCCCGGAAACCAAACCTGAACTGTGAAAGCCGTCACGTTTTGTTGCATGTTATATGTAATATTATTATTACACAATTTGTATGCGCTGACTTTTGTTGTTGCTGTTCCTGTCGATGCTGTTGTTGTTGTTGTTGTTGCTGTTTGACTGGCAACTATAATTTGCGACACGTGCCGCAAAATCTATGGCCGGTCACTTGGGTGTTGGCTCCCATTGGAATAGCTTGGCTCCATTTGGATGTTGCGGCTTGTTGTTCTCATTGTTCTTTACGTTGTTATTCTTCTTATTGTTGTTGTTGCTGTTGGTGTTGGTGTTGCTGTTGGTGTTGGTTGTTATGCGTGCAAAAGCGCGGCAGTTTATTTTATTTTATTGCAATCCGCCGCTCGCCGTTCGACATACGACATTGGCACTCATTTTTATGGCTTGAACGTTGCGTGGGTGCCTATTGTGTGTGTGTGTGTGTGTATATGTGTGTGTATGTGTGTATGCGTGGCCGTGTGGAGGGCGTGCATGGTGTCAAATATAAAACAAATAATGCCAAGAGCTAAAAGTGAAAGCGAAAGCAACACGCCAACATAGCCAAGTACAACAATCACAGATAAGTCAGCATTTTGCTGATGCCAAGGATTTTGCAGGACCCGCGACAAGTAACAATGCCTACACGCCATATTATATACCAGCTACCAGCCACTCACACACACACACATATACAGAAGACAATCGCGTAACGAACCACTCAACACTTTATGTCCTGCTGTTGTCCTCCATTCCTCGATTCCCTCCATTCCCTCCTCCCCATCCCATACGTTTTTCCAATGTTTTGCCGTTGAACAACAACAGCAAAAACAGCGAGGAGCAGGAGCAGGAGCAGCAGCAAGCCCAATATGTGTCACACTTACATGCCAACCAGCCAGGACTTACCAGATCCCTCCTTAACCTCATGGCCCGCTGCCCGTTTGTCTTTGTCTTTGGTTCGGACTCTGCAGTTTTTCATCTACAACGAAGGCAGCACAGCAGCGACAGCAGCAGCAGCAGCAGCAGCAGCAGCATCATCAGCAGTAGCAGCAGCTGCTGCTTTAGATTACTGCAACGGCCCATCAATCTCTTAAGCCGAGCCAGTGCCAGTTTGCAGTTGCGTATACACTACATACACTGTGACAATTTTTGCCAATCAAGAGCAGCAGCCGCTTGTGTCAGCAACTCAGCAACTCGCTTTCAAAATAGCTGCATATCAATGCTTTATCGAGTCGACATATCCACTAAAGCCACGTGTGCCCCAAACCCAGTGGCAGAATGAAACAACAACTGCTGCGTCAATGAATGCCCCATTTTTTTCCTGTTCTCTTTTTTTGTTTTGTTTTTTTTTTTTTTTTTGCGTGAGGCATTTGGCCTTTGGTGGTGCATGTTGTATGCGTTGCCAGCGCGTTGACAGTGGCAGTTTTGGGTGGCCACTCTGCCACATAGCTGTCACAATCTCCGTCTCTCTTGCTCTTCCACTTGCTCTTGCTTTATCTTTCTCTCTCTCTCTGTCTCTGTGTCTCTCTCTTTTGTACCTCCTATTAACACTTTACGTTCTGACAAATTGTTTGAAGCTGTTACAACGTTCTTTAAGTGTGAGTTTCGGCATTTAAAACAGTGCTGAAAGCAACGTGCTGTATACAAAAGCGTTTGCTCATTAATACAAAACGAGTAAGCTGTGAATTCCTCGAGCAAATTAAATATAATTAATTAAAATACGACATTAGCCGCTGTCAGGATAATTTCGACTATTATAAAATGACGACTGTTCGACATTCGACTGTTATTCAAATTATCTTCACGCATTTTACAAATTATTATGCAAATTGAAACTCGAAACAGTTTGACTCGTTAACGTCAGCGATGGGCATGATTTGGGTTTAGAGCAGCTATAGCTTTCGCTGCTATGTTTCACAGTTACATGTAGCTGCACGAATCCTCTTCGTCATTTTGATTTTGCAATTGTTCTCGACGGTTTCAGCATTAAAACTGATTTGCAATGATGATTTTGATGACGCATTTCCCTCTTACTCCCTCTCCCACTCCCTCTCTCTCTGTCTCTCTCTCTCTCTCTTTCCTTTCCGTTGCCTTCTTTCGCTGCTCGCATTTGTTTGTCGAACATATGTATTTGGACATGCTCTCTCCCAATTTCGACTCTCGTTTTTATTTATGTTTTGACATGTTTGTCAGTCGCTTGCGTCAGTTCGCAATTCCATAAGCGCATTCATCGTTTTACGAGCGCTGCCACGCCCCCACCCATGCCTGGCCACAGACGCAGGCAGGCGCTGAATGATTGCTGCAGCACTGTCTGCCAATTTCTGTGTCTGTGTGTGTGTGTGAGTGTGTGTGTGTGTGTGTGCGCTTCAATTTTATTTTCATTTTTAGCGCTTTTGCTGGCCACTTAAATGGCCTGTTGGCGTCGGCGTTGGCTTCGGCGTCAGCGTCAGCGTCGACGTCGCCGCGTCTCGATAACAATTTTAATAGGCCATTTAATTTTTAATTAATTCCTCAAGCGTTTGGCATTTGGCAAGTCATAAAAATGTTTGCTGTCATGTTGTTGCCGTTTCCATTGTTGTTTATGAGATGGGGGCGTTTAATGACATGTTCGCTGTTGCCTTTTGTTGCTGCATATCATTATGATGATTGTATGTAATTTTAATGACATTTACATAATTCTCCCTCCAACTACATACATTGTAATGCTCTCCCTCTCCCACTCCCTCTCCCTCTTTCTCTCTCTCCATGCTTATCACTATCTCTTTTTGGTTGCGTCTCTTTTTGGCTATCTGTGCGCTTCGACTCACATTGTTTATTGCACGTTGTCACAATTTCATTACTTAAACTTGCTGTCAAACACACACACACACACACTCACATATATACATTCTCACACACACACACACATATATACATTCTCACACACACACACACACGCTTACAGTCTCAAGTCTGGCTTAAAGCTAACGTTGATATCGAGGAACCAACACAAAGAGGAATTTCGATTTAAAACGATATTCGCAAAATGTATGTAATTATCGATAAAATAACATAACTATGAAAGTGTCTGCTATACGGGAACATAAATATTCCGAATGGGGGCAAGTCTCCAGCTCTTATAATCTCAGAGGAGGATCGACTTGTCGGTTGACGCTGATATAGATAAAGAATATACATATATACTTAATGTGTTCGGAGATGCCTTATTATGCTGCCTCTTACAAGATACTTGCGCACAAATTAATTTGAACCATTTTTAATGGGTTCCAGTTCCAACTAGTCTCGAGTGGGATAGAGAGGGGGGGCAAGGAGAGAGACCTTACTGCAGCTGTGCCTCATTGTGATTGGAGCATAGAAGTCTGGTTGGCTTCAACGGCAACTCCTTGCCACGCCCACATCCTTAAGTCATCAAGTGTAGCTGAATTTTGTTGGTGCCAAACGCCCTTACCCACACTTATGGCCATTGTTTGGTTTTATATTGGAGCCATTTTTGTGACTCCTAATGGTATTTTGTGAAAATTAATTTCTTAGCTATTAGAGATGCTCGGTCTGGTTACTGGGATGCTGGACTGCTGAACTGCTGGGCTGCTGGACTGCTGGGCAACCAACCCCAAGCCGCAAGGGCTTGCTAGCCACTGCCCACTCTTTGCTGTATATGTTCTTTGTGTGTGTGTGTGTGTGTGTGTATTTTGTAATTACTTTATGCCCTAAAATTGCCGTAGTAAAATATTTTGTTCGTTGATGGCTTGGGCTGTGCACCCACCCGCAACCAGCCATTCACCCGCTCTCCCAACTCCAGCTTCCATTCCTTTGAACCTCGAGGTCATGCCTTCGAGTGCGGATGTTGGACGCAGCTTGTTTTGCACTTATTTTTATTGTTGTCGCTGCTGCTGCTGCTGTAGCTGCTGTTGCGACTGATGCGATTGCTGTACAGCGCACATCAATGGTCTCCAATCGAATCAATCGAGTTTGCGAATTCTTGGTCTAAAACGGAACCGGCCAACTTTGACATGAACCGGAAAATCAAAGTGCCAGAAAAGAAATAGCCCACTTGCCACTTGCCACACCAATTGCCTCTGTCCACTTTGATGACAACCAAAAAACGTGCCCAATCAGCCCGAGTTTACGCATTGCAAATTATGTGATTGATTCTTATACACAACTAGAAATGAAGAACTCCATTCGAAATTCACAAACATACATATTGTGGTAGGACATTTCTTTACTCATCTCGTCACCCTCTTCAAGGACACACCTGCTCATATCGGTCGCCACAGAAAGAAACAATATACGATCTGAAGCAATCTGTCTCCCTCTTTGTCGCTCTTGCCACTTCTATCCCTCTCCATAATGCGAATTTTGATTTCCCTGTGAATATTATTTATGAGCCTAAAGAGGTGATCGCCTTTTACACTCACAATTTGGGCAACTCTTACGCGATTAACTCTCCAACTGAGCAACGTATCTTTAGGGTAATACTCATCGTGACCTTGTGCTTCAGCTGAGAGATGCTTAAGATATCATTCATCTGGCATGTTCCCATTTTCGTTTGGACCAGTTGGTACTCGACTTGTATCTAAGATGTACATAAATAAATAGGCTAATTCTCTTTTCGAAGAAAAGCTTTAATATTTTTCTCGTTTCTCGTTTAAGTAAGCTTAAGTAGAAATTGTACCCTTTTTTATTAACTTTATTAAATTTATACTGTATGCGGAAAGCATGATTCAGCAATCCAAATGGAAAACATTCCCGTTTCTAACCTTTTGTCAAACCAAATTTCTCGTCAAGTATTCGGCTTTAATCTGCATGTAATGTGGCTGCTACGACATGCACGAAGGTTAAGAGTTTCCCCCAATAATCAACGAAACACATGCCACATAGCAACAAAAACAACAACCATGCAAGAAATCGTCTAAAAAACAATATTTTAAATAATTTTACTGTCGAATACTAGAAAATTCTACTCATAATTGGCAGTTTTTGCAGCAGGGCCTGTGGGTCGCTGCCCCATTTCAAATCTTCAGGAGTTGATGGGTCCAAGCAATTCCAGTGCCGAAGGGAGGGCGCTGGAAGCAACATCCCGACAACATGTGCGCCCTGTTATTTAGTTATAACCACATACAATTTTATGCAGACCATATTGTAAATGTTATAATTTTCACTAACAATTTTGCCAAGTGCTTACTGTGGGTGCAAATTTATGAGCAGCAGGATGGCGGGGGGAATACTGGACGCTCGCCGCTCGTTGCTGGACTCTGGATGCTGGACGCTGGATGCTGGATGCTGGACACTGGTTGCTGGATACGGATATGCTTGAAGCTGGCTGCTGACCATAGGGCAGCGAAGCCAGCTTTGCTGACCTTTCGGCGTGGGTGCGAGTGGTGCTTTGGCATGGATAATAATAATTTTTAGTAACTTATTTGTAGCGAGCGGACAGATCAAACTTCTCCCACCTTTCTCTCTCTCTCTTCCTCTCTGTCTCTCTGTCTCTGTCTCTCTATCTCTATGTCTCTCTTTCGCAGTACCCCTTGCGCTCTAGCGTACTTATTCTGTCATGTATGTACTTAAACGTGCTTTGGGTTTTAAAATTTCATTTTATAACGGGTGCAGCCCAAAGCATTCGCTGTTAATGTGTGAGTAACTAAGTGTGTTCGCTTTTATTTATTGAATTTTGTATACCCTGTAAAAATTGTATAAACAGTCAACTCTGCGATTCGTGGCCTTTTCAGTTGTGTTGATCAAATACGCCACTCACTTCTAGTTAACAAATTGATTGATCACTTTTTTAATATCTCATAAGATTAATATATGTATATGTGTGAGTTGCAGCTATTGTCTTAATTTAAGCAGTAAGATACTTAAAGTCAGACCAGCCCAACTCTGAGCTAGTTCAGATTGTTTGCGTGGCATTTTATATTCGGAGCGTCGATCCCTTGTTTGTTTTCCCCTGATATTTTATTCTGGCTTTTTATCTTTAAAATAATAAAATTCAATACATGCCTGCTACACATAGTCGTCATACACACACTCACACACACACTCACACACACAGACACAGACACACACACACAGGCATACTTATTTGCACACATATATGTACACGCACATTTTACTCAATTATAAAAGTTTCCACATTAAAAGTTCATTGCTAAAGCAGCCGAAGCGAGAGATGTCGCTGCGGGTCCTAGAATCTTTTGGGTGGGATTGTGTCGTGTTGGGTTAGGTCGTGCCCGGCAGCTAATGGCGCCCTCCCTCTTCCTGATGGCTTGCTGGCTGGCTACATGGCCGACAACATCAAAGCCGCCATAGTCAAAGCAAAACGTCTGGCCGTAAAAGTTGTTGCTCTGTTTTTTTTTTTTTGTGGCCTACACAGGAAAAATTAAAAATATTGTATTTGTTGGTAGACCAACAGCAGCTACAACTTACAGCTTACAGCTTACAGCTTACAGCCAGCTGTAGTTACAGCTTCAAATACCAGAGTGCCTTTTCATATGCCATGAGAGAAGTTAAATTAATTATATTACATCGTTGTACAACTATTATACTGTTGTACTGCCATATAACTAATATACCGGCTAATAAGATTTTTTTTTTGTATTTTGTATATTGTCTAATGAAAACCGGCAAACAAGAATCGTGCAGTTTTTGTCTACTATCATATGTATATTGTCCTCACTATATACTTAAACAAACATATTTATTTGACATCCTTATTAATATTATTCATAAGCGATGTTTAGATTTGCAGTTAGATAAAGTCTTGTACACCTATAGAAAAAATAGTTCGTGTATAACCATATTAATTTCCTTAACCCATTTCAAATCCGTTTCCGTGTGGTAACTTATCTCCCAAGGCATCATTTTACGCACTCTCTTCATCTGCCTCTTTGCATCCTAATCATTAACTGACAAGAGACTCACCGAACTCCCTGCGCCATGGTGCATTGGTTCAGGAGATGAAACATTGACATTAAGACGGCAAAGTCCTTCCATGACTCATTTGCCGTCAGGAGTATTTAGCTTAATATCAAACTCCGCAAAATGAACTCTGTTTGCCGAGACATAACTCCAACCTAGGCCTTTAAGTGTGTCTGCCCATAAAGTATTCAATTATATAGGCATTATAATATATATTTTATTTTATTGGTATAAGGGATGGCTAGATACCCTTGTGCTTAAGGATATTTGAGTTTGGTGCACTGTGCTTCAAGCGTATGTCTTCCACCACTGGCTGCAATCGACTAATGTTCGATAGTCCTCCCATATCGATACTCTACTGTCCATTCCAGCCCCAGACTGCTTAGGAAAAGTACCATCATTTCCATAACTAAAATGCTGTTTGTTTTTTTGTCTAAATGTTATTGGGTTATATAGAATCAGAATTTGCTCTTTCTCAACTTCAAAAAATTTAATTGTGGTGTGACAAAGTTCAGCTAATGCATTAAAAGTATTATGCACTGACTATTTAGACTACATCGTTATACTGTCAAGGGAAGTGAGTTTCTCTATTGGTTAAGTAAATTGAAAAAGTATTTCAAACTATTCTATATATACTATATACTAGATTCATCAGTTAAACATGTTACAGATCTACATAATTCTACGATTAGGCACTAAAACATTTATGCTAAAATTTACATTTCTCTGTTCTGTCGTACTAATTAAATTCACACACACACTCGCACACACCCACACACACACACACATTATTTTCATTATCATTACAGGTTATGGCGGCGTTTCGCCACGCACGCAATGGGGGCGGGTGGCTGCCCTCGTGTACGCCTTGCTTGGCATACCGATTGTGCTGCTCTATTTGTCCGCCATGGGCGAGGCGCTGTCCGCTGGAATGCGCTGCCTGTTTCGACGTCAGCGCGTGAAGGGCAGCGTTGCTAGCGGCCCCTCAACCGGATCGGGCGGCAGCCGCAAATCGGACAAGGCCAAGGGGCAACAGTACAATCAGCATTCGGGTGCCAAGGTGCATCAATATGGAGTCCCAACCTCGGTATATCAGCAACAGCAGCAGCAGCAACAACAACAGCAACAACAACAGCAACATCAGCAACAGCAACAACAGCAGCAAAAGAAGACCAAAAAGTCGTCGTCCAGTGTGCCCATCTCGATTTGTGTGTGCGTGCTCGTCTGCTATGTGACCAGTGGTGCAATACTCTTCCACAAGCTGCAGAACTGGAGCGTGTTGGAGTCTCTCTACTTCTGCTTCACGTCGCTGGGCACCATTGGCTTTGGCGAGCTGTCGCCTAGCGGCACAGTTGCATTGTATTCCGCCTCCGCTTACATCATGGTGGGCATGGCCGTGGTAGCAATGTGCTTCAATCTAATCCAGACGGAGATTGTCATGTGGCTGCGTCGCTTCAGCGTTCAGGATCACGTCACGCCCAAGGCCGAGGAGGTGGCCCTCGTCACGGTGCCTGTGACGCCAAAGCCCTCCTGACAACGACCCAGCGCCGAGATGTTAGGCGGCGTCACCACACCCGCAACAATTGGCCCGGGCATCCAGTCGGCCAATAATCTTGGCCATCATCAGACCATGTTCTTTGGACCGGCTCACACTCTAACCCAGTACAGTTCGTTGCCGCGACGCAGTCACATTCATGGATCGGTTGGCGGCGGTGCAGGCGGAGGCGCTGCCTTTCAGCGGAATACGCCGATACGCCGCTCCACGGGCATACCGGAGCACCACATGGAGTACTTTGTGCCGCGCAGCATTAGTGAGTTCAATTTGTCCGGCGTCGGTGATTTGGCGCTGCCACCGCCGCGCCGCTTCTCGCCCAATGTGGGCGGCATGGGCATGCCCATGGGCATGAATATGGGCGTCAACATGGGCATGGGCATGGGCATGGGAATGCCGCATGGCCTCCAATTGGGACCGCCTCAGACGCTGATCTGTGGCGCAACGCCGGCAGCGCCACCGCCTGCCCAGCTCCAAATCGTGACACTGAAACCACGCAGTGAGAAAATGGTCACCTTTGAGGATGAGTCCAAGTCAGCATCGGCAGCAGCAGCTGCAGCACTAGCAACACATTGTCCACATGGCGTCCCGACCACTCCGCGTAAATCGAGCGGTGGCCCCTCTGCGGACATCTTTATGTGACCAGGCAGCAGCCGACCAGCAGCAGGAGCGGATCAGCCACGCGACGAGGATGCTGACCTAAATGCAGCGCTTCGACTGCGCGATAGCATTGACGATGCACTGTGCCCCAAGCCGGCTCCAGGCGAGATAATACGCGTCTAAATATTGGTTGCGTGTGCCAGTTGCAAATTAAGAGTAACTCACACTGTAAGTATATGCACACACTTACACACACACAAGTACACACACCCACACACAAGAACACACACACACACATAGACAGATGAGTATTATTCAGATGAGGAGTGTTGGCAATAAACTTGCAACCTTGGCATGCTAATTAGGTGAACAACAATTACAGTGAAAACAACATTAAGAACACCAACAACAATAGCGACGAAAATAGCATCACACATTTGAATGGTGGTATCAAAATGATTTAATTTAAGTAAATACATTTCAGAATAATAAGCGTGTAAACAGCAAAAAGAAAGAAAAAAAAACAAAAGTAACAAACATAAATTAAACAAATGACGCCTGCTGTAAATATATATAGACAAAATAACCATATACAAATAAAAACATACATACAAATATACACACACATATATATATTCAAATCTGTGTGGCAGAAGTAAAAATAAAAAAAAAATATACAAATTAAAGGAAAAAAGAAAAATGAAAGCAAAAAATTTGAAATTTAAATGCATAATGCAAAATGCAAAATGCAAAGTGCGAATTGCATAAATAATTTAAATGAGCTGGCCGCGCCATGCCAAAAGTGAAAACAGAAATTAATAAATATATACGACACACTACTAACGATGAATAACAAATAACTGCAAATCTAAATATGCAAAAGCGACGACGAGTGATGGTTAGGGTTGTGGGGGGGTTGTGGAGGGTTGGTAGAAGTGCAAGGCAAATAAAATGCAAATTGCAAATGAAAAATTATAAATTGTACGTAGCCAAAAGCGGACAAAGTTTATTTAAGCGATTTGTTAGTTAGCTAGTTTGTTTTCCTTTTTCCTTTACTGTTCTTTTTTTGGGACCAGTAACCAGTCTGTAACCCAATGGACCCATGGACAGCAGCAATTCTGATGCATTCCAAAATTTAAATTTAATTGCGATTTGTTTGCAACGCTCGTTTCAAATACATCACATAAATTTCTCTTCACTTATCCGAGTATTAAGCAATCGATTTGTACTGCACATGTATTAGTTGTAAAACTGATATTTAGTAAGAAAGTTTTGAAAAGCTTTAATAGTTGGAATGAACAAAGTATAAGTTAGCTAACTCAATTGTTGTACAATCCAACCGAAATTTATTGGCTTTTGTAAAAGCAATAAATAAATATGTCTTAATTAACCGAATTGACCAAATCGCAGCTAATTTAAAACTAAGCCCATTACAAACCGAAACTTCAAGTCCCATCAATAACCATCGCGGACAAATGGTACGTAGCAATTAAAAATCATTTGTGCGCTATTAGCTATCCATTTCGATAGTTTTTCATATTAAAGATTCTGTTTTGCGTTTTAATCTGTTTTACGCTGTTGTTGTTGTTGCTGCAGCCACGCTCTTCAGCAAATTAGGATTAAACGTTAATTAAATGCATTTTGATTGTAGGCAATTGAGTGGCTCAAATGCCGTTTTTTATCTGGCTTGGTAATTGGGAGTTGCAAATTCGCTTTACTGCCCTGCCGATCGCCGCATAATTCAATGCTGTCAACTAAATGAGTCACTTGATTTTTCTGTTTAATTGAAAATAAATTAAATTTTATTGCTCAAGCGTGTGTGTTTGCGTGTGTGTGTGTGTGTGCGTGTGTGTGAGTAACTGCCTGTGGGTGGGATTGTGCGAATGCGAATGTAAATGTGTACTAATATTTTGCCATATTTAATTGTGGCATTTAAGTAAAATAATCAAATAAATGCAAAAAGGGATACGAGTTGAAACATAAAATATACGCTTTGAATTTATGGGTTGTGGCACAAAATGAAGGATTAAACAAAAACAAAAACAAAAAACCAAAAAAAAAAAAGGAAAAGATAATTGAAAAAAGAAAACAGTAATAACAAGTAAAACAGTAATAAACCAAAAAGAGAATCAGCTAAAAATGCAAAAACATAAATATTGTAATTGTGTCATACTGTCATACTCACTTACATTCCTATTAACAAACAATGCAAACTGGCAGCATAAACAAATATTTAACGTAAGCTCATATAATTACCATTAAGCCCCACTTAAAACACACACTCTTTAATAATACTATATCAGCAAGCGAAGACAGAATAAAACCAAAAAATCAAAATAAAAACTAACAAATAAATAAGAAAAAATACACTAAATAGTATTAAAAAATCAAACTAAATATTGGAAACATATTTTTTTTTTTATTCTTAGCATGGTAAGTTTAACTTTAAAATTTAGGTCAACAGCGTCAACTAAATATTGTGTATGAAATGACTTTTAGTCAACATATACGAATAAATGTTAATAAATTACAGTTAAGCACATCTATGTAAAACATACGTAATACAATACGCGATATTCAAAACATATACGATATATAGATATGTATCTATTTGTGTATGTCCAACGTTCTTATTATTGGTGTGTTACAAAACATAAAACTAACTGAATGTAAAACGAAACCTAAAAGAGCAAATGAATAACAGCAAAATACCGCAGTTCGCATTATATATATACTATATGTGTAAAAAATAAATACATCATGAAAATTTAGTCAAACATCTAAAATTCAAGCTGTGTTTTATTTCAAATTGGTTGGTTGGCTATCTTACCGAGTCGGAATGAATCAAAATTCAATACCCATACCGCATCGAAAGCGTTTAGGTTCGTTTCGAGCATTTTGTGATTTCTGCTACCTTTGTATGACTCCATGGTCCTTCTGATTCTAATATGATTTTAACGCATCATGCCTCTTGACATAGACATACAAATAGACAGTATTCATCCAACCATAAGTGGAACTGGCGAATGTTGAATATGCAAGTTATGTTACGCATTGAAAGCATTTTTTGCTGAATAGAGTTATTTTCTGATAAGCAAAAATTGCAAAAATTAAATTCATTGAACACAAAAGTGATATAGTGGTTCTTTTTTGCGATATTCTTTTATCTATTAATGTGTATACAAACATTTGTTGAAAGCAGTATTTTCAGATTGGATTTGTGAATAAAAACATGCCTTTGCCCACTCTTCACTACGTGTGCCAGACATAAGAAATGTGAGAACTTGCAAGGCTATTTCAAGAAAAATTTGTTAATTAAACTAAATGAATATTTTTAACAGCAGGGTTCAGGGTATCTCGTAGTCGAGCTCACTTGCCTGCGGCATTCTTACTTGTCTTTGAAATTCAATTAGCGACATCGAGTTGTGGTTGGCAAAAAAAAAAAAGAAAAGAATCTCTCAAAGGTACGACGTTTGTTGGAAAGGGTGCAGGCTTAGTGATTAAAGCAATGGGCCCATGACTATTAAGAATACGAGAAGTTTTTGATCGGGATTATATTCATATACACGTTTATTAAGACCTTTGATTTCAGGCGGAACGACTAATTATGCTAATCATTGTTATTACGCGCGAATAATGCAAGAGAGCTGAGAGGCACTCATACAGAAGTTTGTTGTTGTGTCTCTATGTGCGTTATGCATACAAAACTATACAATAAACATTGTTGCTTTAATTTACCATCCTATTCGCGATAATAACATCAAAGTACATCTGCAAAAGATATTTGTGTAGCTTCGAGTGTGCTGAGCCATAGGAAGTGCTTGCAAGTAATTACTAGACATGCATGAATGTGGGATTTCGCTTCCAAATCAAATATATGTATATGCAATCATATCATTTGCATAGACAGCTCGTTCTATTGAGACACCCACATTATATGAATGTGCTTACAGATACCATTTAAATTTCATATGCTTAAAGCCAGTATGTGAGATACCTACATACATACATGTATGTATGTATATCAATCAGCGCAAAACCAATTGACGCTTAATTGGCAAGCACAGATAAAAAAAGATTGGCAAAAATATCTGTGAACATCATTAGCATTAATCTGACAGCATAAAAATTGGCATTCTCTGTTTCGTTTTGGCCTTGACTATTTTTATCTTTTCATTTATTTTTTGCATTCCTTATCAAACCATTTTCATTTGATTTATTTGAATCACATTTCTACATTTTTATGTTACATTTATGTTTTTATACCTTGACACCGAAGGTGTCGTAGTATATTGATTTTGTGCAATGTCCGTCATGCTGCCTGTCCGTCTGTAACAACAAAATTCTAAAAATTGGAGTGCTACGTCCACTAGGGGGCTAGGAAATTGCTAAAATCGATCATTTCAAATCGATACAGCCACATATCTCACACAATTTGAAAGCTAGAGTCACCAAATTTGAAAGTTACATTGCTGGACCATGCCCATTCCCCATTCTCCCGCAATTTAAGAGCTATAGTTAGAAGGCTTGGAAGGTAGATTACAAAAATCGTCCTCCACGCCCTCTCCTGCCTCCGAAATTCCCAAAAGCGTAAATATCCGTATTTTATAAGCTACAGTTACCAAACTTGAAAGGAAGGTTAGTAGGAAACTCTTCCATCAATTTTTTTCGGCAACCCCTCCCCCACCCGCACCACGCAAAAAAATGCGCAAAATCCTTTATCTACCGCAAATTGAAAGACAAACTTGGACGGTATTTCTTGGCTACACCCACCCTGTTCTTTGCTATATGTTATCAGCTGGTATCAAAGTATTTCGCAGTTGGTTACGCAACGTTCCCTCTTGTTTTTTTCGCTGGAAGTTTTATGACATTTTTTCATTAGATATTTGTGGTTTTCCAGCGGAAGTCCAATGCACATAATGGGGGTTAGTAAGGGTGTGTTTGTGTGTGCTAAGCATTCAGCTTGTTCATTTTGGGAACTCAATTATATTTATTTTTGAAAATATTGCTGTTTGCTTTTTGTGTGTTTTATCTGAGCGAAGGCCAATAAGAATTTTTGCAAATGTCAAAATGTGAATGGCTGCAATATACATAGAAGGATCTTTGTAAATTAAGTACGACCAGAATAAATAAGATGTATTTATAAATAAAATTATACTGAATATATTCCAATAATGTCGCATATGGAAAATGTTTGCTTCACAAATGCATGACTTAAGATATGATGGCATGAGTATCGGCGCAAAAACAAAAAAAAATCCGTATCAGCAATATTGACAATGTTGGTTGATTCTCTGCTGAAAGTATTGGGCGAACAGAAACGCAAGATGATTGCTTGTTGCTTGTCTGCCCTTCGCGCTCATTTTGCAGAGAGCGCGTGCTGAGCTTTTGAGCGCAGTGTTCAGCTCACTCTCTTATCTCATCACAGCTGTCAGCCGTCGAAGAAAAAGCTCTCACATGTGAAATATTGATATTTATTTGCAAAGCATTGGTTAATTAGTATTAGTATACTTTCAGGCAGTTCGATTTAAATGCTAAATTGAAAACAAATATTTGCATACTGAAAATGTAGGGGGCGAATTCTTCCTTCCTTCTTTATCCTCCAATAAAAAAGGCAATTGGGTTTTTTTTGGTTTAACTTTATATTTATTTTTCACTTTAAAAGATTTTGCACTTGCACTTCTCTTGTTGGTTTATTCTTACATACTTTTTGTTAATTTTAACAGTAATGTTATTGATAACAGTGCCGAGTGCGCTGTTAGGAGGCAGCAGTGCAAAAGCAGACGCTGTGGATCGTAGGCTATGTTAAGCCCAAAAGAGATCAGCTGATAAGGCCCGGCTTAACATAACCCACATATACACATACTTTGAAGAGCGCTCTCCGCACACGCGGAGAGCGCGTGCTGAGCTTTTGAGCGCAGTGTTCAGCTCACTCTCTCATCTCATCACAGCTGTCAGCCAACCAATGGCAGCACGGTTCGGAGTTCGTTGCTCCCATTTAATTAAACAGAGGGAAGATCGAAATCATCTGCTGAGCACATTCTGTTCGCCTGTTACTTTCAGTGGGGGAACAATACGAAAACTCGAAGAAAAAAGCGTTCACATGTGAAATATTGATTTTTATTTTCATAGCCATTTCTTATTACTATATTATATTTATAGAAATTCTGGCCTAAAAATCGTCATATGGGCATAGGTCGAAACTTCAAAATGCCATAACTTCGTCAAAACTCAACTTAAATTAAAAAGCGAGGGCTTTTTAATCATAGTTCGATCTCTAAATCAATCGAGATTTTGAGGCGGAACATAAGTAAAAATTATAGCCTGAATATCGCCATATGGGCATAGGTCGAAACTTCAAAATGCCAAAATGTTAGAAAAAAAAAAACGAAAAACCTCATCGAGGCAATAAATTCACTTAAATGTTCTTTGTTTGAGTCATTAAAATCGCATTTGGAGCTCAGTTAACTGACTCGCCTGATAATGGCAATAATGATGTTGAGTTTGCTCATCATCTTGATGATGCTACCGCAGCCGCAGTCGCTGCCACAGCTGACGTCGCTGTCGCGCTGACATTAACGTTGAATGTTATTCGTTGTCAACACACTTGACATATAATTTGATTACGCATACGCATTTTATTAACTCATTTTTAGCGTGTGAGCGGATAACGACAGCAGCGCCATTCATGTCAGGCATCGCCGTCAGGCAACCATTGCGGTTGCTCCGCCGAGCCTCTCCTGCTTTCTACTTTCCTGCCTTCCAACAGCCTGCGACCCCTTCGTGGCATGCTGCTCATTACATCTGGCTTGATGTGTATATGATATACTCTCTCACTTTCCCGATGAGGAAGCCGGTTGAGTCAGTGGCAAGCACTTCACATTAACTGTTACGTCTCTGCCGTGCATGTGTGCGTGTGTGTGTGTGTGTGTGCGGTTTTTGAGTAGCATGCCTAATACTCCCTGATCCTCCTGACCTGGCCAACAAGAGGCCCCAAAGGCAGTTAAGGCTCGAGGCAGCCAACAACTAATTTCTTTTTACAACTGTGTAGCAGTTCTTAAGCTTTATAGGAAAACGGTAAATACGCATATGACTGTGCGTGTGTGTGTGTGTGTGTGTGTGTGTTTAAATAGCAGCACATCTGGCGCGCAGCATAGTCAAGCCGAGGCTGAATCAAGTCAAACCAATATTCCAAAGAGCTCCGAGAACACACGCATAGCAACAACAAGAACAAGAATAACTGTGTTTGCTTGGCATAACCATTTCTTACACACACACACACACACACACTCACAGCAAGTGTTACAGCCGAGCCCAAAACTTATGCCTTGCCTGCCGCTGGAACCATTGAAAAGTCGTTAGCAAACTGTCAGACAACAACAAACAAGAGCAGCAAGAAGGACCCTTTATGGGACTCATTCTCGGTCTCGGTCTGTGTTTGGGTTTGGATTTGGATTCTTGGTGCTGTTGGCTGAATCTGCGTCTAAGCTATGTTCGGTTTGGGTCGCTGTACCTGCTGCTGTTGTTTTCACCCCGTGCCGCCAAACAGGAGCACAAGTTATTGATGGTCAAAACTATTTGAGTCGCTTAGTAAACCCAAACTGATTAACAATTGCTTGAGAGGGCAGTGATACCAGATGTCCCTATTGAGCAACACTATTGTTCAACTTCGATTTCCTAATTGAATATGAAGTTGAGCTTTAAGGTAAATTATCTCACTACTTGCTCTTATCGAAGTTCACAGATCGATGAAAATAATTAGATATATCCACCCGCTTATACTACACACTAAACTGATAAGTAACTCATGGCACAGCCGTATGTAAATTTATCAATAACCGATAAGGCAATGCATATGCTGGCCAGCGCCACAAGCTTTAAAGCCATTTTGCAGCTAGCCTAAGTCATTAAGAAGTGAGTGAGAGAGAGAGATAGAGAGAGAAATAGCAATCCTTGTGGGTAGATCTATTGGCCAAATCCGTATTGGAATGCTATTAGCACAGTCTAATGTAGCCACCGCCTTTTGGCTCCCCTGCAAGTCCCCTTACCATCTTATCGCACTGAGCCAAACAAATGGGTTGTTACTCGCTGAAACCGAATTAAAAGTCGTTGCTGCTGTCCAGCAGCAGCCGCTACGGATAACTCCCTTTCCCCCCATTCACCCACTCCCTCAGAGTCCCTTGATAGTCAAACTGTCTCCAGTACTGTTTCCGTTTCCGTTGCCATTTCCGTTCGCGAGGGCCAAAGCAAAGTGCAGCCATTTTGCGTACGCCCATAAATCTATTAAGACAATTTGGCAATGGAAAAAGGCGCAGAGTTTGCGACTTTCGGCAAACTGTTTTTGGGTAACACAAGCCGCACAGATTTTAAACGCAGTAACCGACAAACAGCGCCAAAAATTGTAAAGCCAAGGCACAAGAAACACCAACGCAACACAGACTGTCCTATAACTGAGAGGCTGGCAAACAAAAGTCAACTTTTTATCCATGTTTTTTAAGTACTGTCAAGGGTGGCGCTATCTATCTATAGTCATGCATGCACACCACATATGTACATACACAATTTATCCGAGTGGATGTGTGGTTGTGTGGGTGATTATATGACAAGGTACTGGATGGCGCTGGAGAGATGCTGATGCACATGAACCGCTGGAAAAGGCATCGACTGATGGCAAACACGCAGCATATGCTTCGCTTCTGAGTTTCGTCTCAGTATGCTCTGCTTCATAGGTCTGTCTCTCTCACTGCCTCACACGGCTGGATATTTTATTTCAGTTATCTCTTGGCCAACCCACCCAAGCATAGCCCACTCCGCGTACGTTAGCGTTAACTTGGCTCCGTTGCTTGTGCGCCTTGAAGATACTGTCACATTCTCGCTTCTCGAGCCGCATTCTCTAATAATCTTTCAAAAATTGTACGCAAACAAAATGTGATTTGGCACAGGCCAGAATATGCCCAAGCGATTCCAAGAGCTGCCCCCCCCCCCCCTCCCCCTACCATCGCCTGCCACACTGCGTCACTGTCTGCGTGATGGTTGCTGGTTGGGCGACATTGGTGGCACATTTGCTGCTCTGCATAAATTTTCTTTCGGTTTTCGCATTTAACAATTGCAAGGGAAATATTTGCATCGACGCAATTTGTTTGCCCAAAGGGGTGACAAGGGGGAGGGGGAAACGGTTGCAATCACAGCAGAAATGCAACTAGTTGACTTTATTATCAGCGGACTCGAAAAAAAACGCGATCAAGAGGCATCGTGCATACTGACATATTGACTTAGTAATAATCTCACTGGGCTATTACAGTTGGATACAGGCTATGAACTGGCTCTTGGGGTCAGCCGATGAGGAACAATATTATTTGCCATATAAGCTAGTTTTCTCTCGACTTGATCAGTCCTACTTGTTCGATTTATGTCACTGTGTGGGACACTTCACAATCGTTTTCCATTTCACATCCATTTTTGATCTAAAATTGGTTATATACGAGTTGGTTGATTTGTCTTTTGCATTCAATTCATGTTCTATATAGAATCTGTTTCTGAATTACTTTTCAAATCGTTTTTGTTTCAAAGTTTGTCTTTTGCCCTGTTATTTTGTGTGCAGCTGTCGTTGTGTTCTCTCCTCTTCCTTTGCCCGCTCACAGCCCCACTCTATCTGTTCCTGTTCCATTTCGAAAACCCTTCTAGTCTCGCGCTCTCTTCTACTGTCGCAATCTGTCACTCAATCTCCCAAGAGCCACCAGTACAACGGCTTTTCTTGTGAATCACCATTTTCAAGAGCGACAAAGTTGAAACCCAACCAGATATTTGACTTGTACCCCACTTGCACAACCTAGCCCCCCCACACACACACACACATCTCTTATGCTCCCCTCCGCCCTTGGCTGAGTCCCTTAAGCTAACTCTTTGTCTGGTGTAGTTTTGCCTATCTTATCGGCTGCTCCATATATTTGCAGCGCTTTATGCCTTTGCTCATATTCTGTGGGCGTGGTTGGTAACTAAAAAGTGTCCTTGGCCTGGCAACTTTCCTTACACACAACTCGAATCGAATTGTCGCGACTTAGCTCATACAGCAGACAGACCGACTGAAAAGCAAGCAAGCAAGCAAACAGTCAAACAGCCAAGCAACCAAATAACAACACAGCAGTAACAACAACTGAACCAGAAATTGCAAACAGCATCGCGATGGATTGCAACTGCATCCAGCAATTGGCAAGGCCAAAAGACATGCATCTCCGAAACAGCCAAGACAGCCGAGCACAGAAAGCAGCCGACACAAAAAGAGCGGGCTGTATTCGACATCAAAAATATCCTCCAGAAATGTCTGGCATATTATTATTATTATTTGTATTATTACTTAGCGCATACATATATGGAGTGCTATCCATTAAACGCTGTCAAACTGAATCAACATTTGTCTTCAAAACACATAAATAATTTATTTCGCATTGCATTCAAAAAGCTATAAACTGAAGATAACTTTAATTTTATGGTAAACTTGAACACTCATTGAATATTTTTGCTTTGATGGACTATTTGACTTTGTAGTATTTGTATAAGCATTAAAATGAATTAATGACTCCTGTTCACAAAATAAAAAAGGCTTTTGGTCAAACCCGCAAAGCATTGCCAAATCGAAGAAAGAGTAAAATTGTTCTCGAATTACCTAAACAAGACGAACGAATGATGAAACAAAGGCAAATTGCAAAATGTGGTTTAGTTGCATAGACATTCGAACTTCAAGGCTGACCGCCGAATCCGGTAAACATTTGCCATTACTTCGGTTGCACACCTACCACGACACGCCCCCACCACGGATGACCAAATCCAATAGAAATTGCATTTGCGTCTGCAATTTGAATTGCAATTGCAGTTGTTGCACACTATGCCAGTTCAACCACATGCCAAGGTCCTCCCCCCTCCCTACCCGACCACGAAGTTACTGTAGCCCTTGAGTGCCAACCATTTGGCATTTGGTATTCCTTTTTTTAAAAGTTTTCTCATCGTCGCTGACTCAACTCCGACTTTTTCCATTGGCCTGGCATTTCGATTTATACCCATGGCTAGGAGAAAACAGAAGGAACAGAACCAGAGTCGAATGCCGCCGAAATAGTGGCAGAGCGACAGAGAAAGGGATAGAGAAAGAGAGAGAGATTTACTTGCTGGCCAGAAGCGAACTTGTGCTCGTTTATCAAAGCGAACGCTTTGAGTTTCAGAAATGTCCTTTCCGTCGCTGAATGGCACGATGCAAGAACTTAGACAGAGAGTGGACCGACTCTGCGAAGGTTTTCGGTTACTGTTTCGGGTGCCCGGAAATGTAGAGCAGCAAATTACGTTGGCGTTGTCATTGTCGTTGTCGCTTGCGTTTTTCCCGATCCAAGCGAACAAGACAAATAGATTAGGCTAGTCCACTGACAGCAATTGCAGTCAGCTTTTGCAACAGCAGCGCCAGCAGCAGCAGCGGTGGCAGGTGGGAAGTTGGGCGACAGTACGTTTAATGATGACGCTCCAACTGTAATTAGTTGGGCGGAGGGGGCGAGAAATTGAAACTGTTGCTGGCCTTGCGGTTTTCATTCCGCACACATTTTTCTTTTTTGTTTTGCTCGATTTGCTGCGTTTGCACTACAAAATGTCAAACACATGAAATATTTCGCAACAGTATAAGGACAGCAACCACAAAAAAGTAAAAAACAAAAAAGTAAAAAAAAAACAAAAAAAAAAATGACTGCAACAATGGCAGCAGCTACAGCAAATCTAGTAGCAAGCATCAACAGCAACACAGTTAGCCACACGTGTAAATAATAAAATGTCGCTACACGAAAATAAAAAAAAAAAACAACAAAAATAATAATAAAAAAAAATACTAAACAAAAGCATACAAATAATAACAATTTCCGTAACTCCGCGCACCCTCCATGTGTGTGTGTATATTTTAAGTGCCCTGTGCAATTCCACTTTAGCACGCATGTTGACTTGGATCCGTTCTGAAAATATAGAAGCATTTTCATTTTTAGCCTTGTTATATTTATGTACACGTCAGCTTTGTAAAATTATTCAATAAGTAAATATATATTTTTAAAGTATATATTTCACTTTACACTAGAACCAACAGACTCGATTTTACACGGTCTTCCACAATTTTGCTTTTTATTGAAATAGCTGGTTTTATGCGCTATATAGTTTATATAAATATTAAAACATATCATTGTTATGTAAATAATATTCATACATCTATGTATATGTATATATGTATAACATGCTAGCTATATGGCAAATTCAGGAATTCATTTAAATCGTGTAGATTCGTTGAGGTATACTTCTTTCGATGTACCATATTAGGCTTTGCACAGCAATTTGGCGCGAATCTATAGAGAGCTAGAAATGAGGAGCGTGAGGAACCGCTCTCGGAGCGCTTCAAATTGATGGGCAGAATTCACTTTAGCATGTGCTCCCACATTAATACATACTTGTAGCAGAAAAGCCGCGAGTGGGCCCCCAGGAATAGTTATGCAACAACTGACTAATCAAAAGTTTGGAATTTATTGCACTAATTGCATATTACTAAGCAGTACAGTTATCTCGCTAGAACAAGCTTCAGTTTTAGTTGTAGCTGTTAGCAAAAGTAAATTATTGAAATGTTTCCAGAAGTGTTCAGTTAACAAATAAATGGTTAACGCGTTTGTCTTACTTATGTCTACTGACATTGGCTATCCCGCTAAAGTTTGTTCTATAAAATCAAACTTCAGATAAACTTTTAACCACGGTGCTGATGAGAGTGCGATACTTTTCGGATATATATTTTCTGTCCCATCAAGTATCGTATTTTTTTCAACTCATTATAAGAATGTCGGCCGCCTGCTGCTTCGCACAGTGCTCAGTGCACCTTGCTCGGGACACATCAAATACAGGCAGCACATTCACACTCACATTCACACAAGGATTCGCACTCACATCGAGATTCAAGGATTCAGCCACATGGAAAAACAAGACAAATACAATTTATAAATAGTTTTTCGCTGGAGACGAGAGAAAATTGAAAAAGCAAAGAAATGAAAAAGCAGCTCCAGTGCCAAGGAGCTGGAGCTGGCATAACAAAGCAAAAAAGAAGAAGGGAATAAAATAAAAAAGATAAAAAAAAGAAACGTTGCAAAAGGCAGAAATAATAAAATAGAAAAACTTTTAGCGGCGCATTAGGTAAACCGAAAAACTGTGACTCTGCGGTTGTCCTTGAAGCTGCTCCTGCTGCTGGGGTCGAGAGGCTTGCCAGAAGAGGAGAGGGGAGGCGAGCGCTGGAAGGGTGCGTGGCAGTGTGAAAATGTGTTGCTAACTTAAATTTATGCGACACCTCGTTGCCCCCTCTCGATGCCAAGCAGCACAAATACCCCCGATCAGACCCCATTTCTCCGCCACTCCGGAACAAGGCGCAACACGCAAAAGAAAAGAAAATATCTGAGTACGGGACAAACTCGCATAAAATTCAAACGCAAGCGAAAAGTTTTTGCGAAGCTTAACAGAAACTCAACTGACAGTCAACCTTAAAAACTAAAGTGCTCCCTTTGCGCCCAACATCCCCACAGAACTGAAACACAGCTCATCGACTACCATTGGCACTGGACTGGACAACGCCCATATGTATCCACCCAATAGACCAATAACAATGAGCACTCAGCCACAATGTGAGTGCACTTCCAGGTTCAAAATTAGCGACACTTTGATTAAATTAAAAACCCATTTTGAACATGGGGCATAGTGAGCCTGACTGATGATGTACACGGAAAGTAGCTTAATTAAGGCACACGCGGCAAGCCTGGCATAGATCAATCAAATACTGCTAAATTAAGTTGCTTTCATGAGATGCGCGAATTGGATTTATGCATTAGCTTTGAACATAGTACGTTATTGTTTCATTTTCTATTCTAAACATTCTCAAATGGAGTTCACAAAAGGATTGCAGTTCGGCTTCAAATATGCGCCAATCAAAGCTTACAAAGCATTTATCATATTGCCGGAATTTAATATGATTATGATAATACCGAGCAGGCAGCCACACAAAGGAAAACGGCAGACGCGACAACTGAACGATGACAACGATTCAATGACTATTCAACATTGACAGCACGATAACGGTATTCAACTTAAAGTGATTATTGCAGTAAACGAACAATAACATCGTATCAGTTGCAGCCAGCCACGTTCGGTTATGTGTGTCTACATGTAAAGTTAACACTAAAATAGAATCATTTATTGTGCTTACTAACTAGTTATGAAAGCGTAGATCAAAAGGCAGCCCAATCCTTAAAACTCTTTAGAGCTTCTTCCACCAAATGCATTATAGACTGCAAATCGTTAAAGTGTTGGGGAACAACTTTATAAAAGTGATTTTCAACTTTTCGCCAAGATGCAAAAAAAATAAATCAATTTTGTAAAATTATTTCTTAAATTCGAATCTATTGAAAATGTTTTACTGCACTTGTTCCTCATTTAATTAGTAAGTAGAATAACATAAAATCTGCTTGGTTGCAATTTCCTCACAATTTGTCGTTCCCCGAACCGTTCCAACTATGGCACTAAACCATTTATTTACTATTTTTTGCAGCTGCTCTTGTTGGTGTTCCTCGGTCGAAGGACAAATGGTGTGTGTCGGGCTTGTACGCTTGGCTCACTCATTTGGCTTTCCGTTTGAATTTCCTTTGCACTCAATGAAATTTCAGCTTGATTTCTGTCCAGCGTTTGTTACTCTTATTTTGAGCTCAACACCAGTCCACACACTCGTATATACATATACACACACACACACCCGTATGCACAGACGAGAGAGAGAGAGCTGACATCTGGTGACTCGGTTGGAAAATGCACACGTATTTGTGCATTTCTTTGTTTGTTTATTTGGCTTAATAGTCATATATCAGCTATAGGAGCTATATCAGCTATGGCAGCTTGTGGGAGAGCCTTGGTACAAAACATAAAATAAGAGAAGTCGACACTTACCCACATTCACATATGTACATATGTATGTATGTATGTATGCTTGTATATAAACGAAACATATAGCCAATTTTGTGAATCCGCTTAAGTGCGACATTGATTTCCGTCAACGATTCTTGACACTGGGCCAGCCAGTGAGCCACAGCAGCCACGGAGCCACTCAGCCAATGCCACAATCAGACCCACCTCCACAGACCTGAAGCTGCAGCCCTTGCTGGTGCGAAACTAAAGTTCAATCTATTTTGGAATAGCAGCTAAAAGGCATACACACACACACACACACACACATACATACACACACACGATATTAGTTACGCATTTCGACACTCACACACATAAGCACCAGCGAATGGACGAAGTGGAGCTTTAGGTGTGCCAACAAGGATGCCCCGCATCCTACCATCCACATCCGGATTCACACGTTGCTGTTGTTGCTGTTGCTGATGTTGTCGCTACGACTGCCTGGCGCCTGTGGCACTTTGCAAATCTATGACTTTGTATGGCTGCCTGCGATATATACTGCACACACAAACACACAAACACACACTCGTGTATATCTATAAAATATTGCTGGCAAACGATTTTTACATACCTCACAATTCGTGTGCGTCTTATACGTTTCAGATTTTCAAGTATACTGCGCCTGCGAGTGTGTGCGTGTGTGTGTGCGTGTGTGCGTGTGTGCCTGTGTGTAGGTGTTAGATTAAATTCAACTAGGTCAACATACAACAATCTGTTGGATTGGGGTGAGTGAGGGGAGAGCAACAAACGACTTGTCATTAATAACTGAGCAATCGTATTGGAGCCGACTGCTGATTTGTGGCAAACCTCCCCTCCACCCACAACACCGCAACGTGCCGCTGCTCATATGAGGGTTGGCAGCCAAGAGTGGCCTAAAGGCTGAAGCTCAGAAAGGCTTATGGCTTCTCTGCAACTAACACCACCCTGAATGACTGAGCATAATAATACTCGAGTCACAATCCGAGTCAGAGCCTGTATTGAAAGCAGGATTTGACCAGAAGACAAAACCAACTTGATTTCAGTTTCAAGACAAAGAAAAGCTCAACAAGACAACAACCAAAAATGAGCAACTTAGAGCTACCATCTAACCCTCATTCCTACAAAATGAAATATCTGCAAAATATATTCAAGCATGAGGTTCTCTCAAAAATCTTCACTAATGAATACGTACTCATCTGCTTTTAGCCAAGCTTTTCAATTTGGCCAATTGATTGCATAAATAATTTCATACTCTGACAGCACGTCGAATATTTAAGCTGCAAGTCAGTTAGTTCTACATTTCACAATTCAAAAAAAAATGGACTCATAAGTTTTGCTTAAATGTAATATCTGTCATTGGTTTCGATAGCTGTCAAGTGCAGAATGTTTGTTAAATGCATCCTGGACAATGCTTTGCAATGCTTTTATATAAATAGCAAAACGTTTTCAAATAAAATTCGCTGGTAATTTGCTGCCACATACTATTTTGCTGGCATTCACAGGAGGGAGTAGAAACTCAAACATTGACGTTCCCAAAATATCTGACAATGTTTCTCGCTTCACAGTAAACAAATAGTTGTGAAATATTTGTTATTTACAAAATTTCAAGTATCCAGAATTTGTGTGTACATCTTTGAAACTTGTGAATTGCTAGCGATTTACTTGTACTTGTTGGTGCTTGCCTTAAATAAACAAGAAGCCAAGAATTGAGCTAAGAAACCCATTATAAAATGAGTCAAATTAACACAGTAGATTTGAGAGCCTAACATACTAATAGCCAATCCATCAATCTCAACGCTTGAGGCAAACAGTCGACCTGAATATGAATTGTCATGTGTATTTGTATCAAATAAAATATGATGCCAAAAGGCAAATACGTTGGCCTATCGTTGAAGATGCAACTAAATCAAAAAGGCACAAGATTAAACTAGCCGAGGAGCGTAAATAGAGGCAAGGAAAATTCTCATGGGCAAGGGCAAAATGACTGGCCAGAAGTCCAATCAGCTGCCACATTTATCTTAAAAGTCGGTTCTCGCATGGCATCTGCAATCCCTGTCCTGATTCTACCCCTCCCATGTCGCATTCCTTGGCGTGTGGCAAACTAACGTCAATGGCACACTGAAATTCTGGAAGACGCTTTCAATCAGCTCCGCCCGTTGTTCATCCGGTCATCCGGTCATCCGTTCCGTTGATGATTAATTGTCGGCGCATGCATTTTCAGAACGTTAATTTGTCATATAAACCACGTTTCATTCGCTTGTCCGCAAAAACAACTAAGAGTAGAAAGCAAAAGAAAAACACACCTACTGCCAAGACAGAGAAAGAGGGCGAGAGAGAGGGAGGCATGAAGTAAGAACATATAGCAAGAGAAATCAAATTAAAAATGTATAATCGCCGGATACAGCAAGACATGGTCCTGGCTGTGGACTGGTGGGCGAGAGGACGAAGAACTGATTGCAGGGGATGGCATTCTCAAAATGGGGAGACAGCAATCAAATTATTTATTCATATTATGAGAACGCTGAGGAAATGTTGCGCCAAATTTGGATTTCAAGCGAAGTTGTGTTCGAGCTGCTTGGGCGCCGTGGCGCCAAAACAAATGTAAATTTTCAATGACAACGGTAAGTGCATGTAAATGCAGACAGAGCGGACAGCAGACAGCAGACATCAATAACAACAGCAGCATCAGCAGCAACAGCATCAGCAGCAGCAGCATCAGCAGCAGCAGCAGCAGCAGCATCAGCAGCAGCAGCTGCAAAGAAGCATATCAGCAACAGAAAACAGACAGAAAACAGACGGAAAACAGACAACAAACAACAGCTGGAGCAGTCTCAGCGCCAACGAGTAGAGCGCTGGATGGACAAAACGATTACAAAATACAACAAGAAGCAGGCCACATACACACACACACACACACACACACATACACCTGCGTGGTTGGCGGGCATAAGAATACCACCACAGCGAGTCATAGCTTGTCGTATGAGGCGACTGATATGGCACGGGGATGGCACTACTCGGATAAGGCGAAAGTTCTTGAACGTCATTAACAAGGCAATGGCCAAGGCGATTCTTATCCTGAGTAGTGCAAGCAACTCGTGACCTCCGGCAGTAGGCCAGGTATCCCCCGGATAACCGTTAAGCATCCGCTTGGCGGTCAACCAACACGAGAAGGCGACTAAGGCAGAGCCCAGTAATGCCTTGGAATGAGACCACTGGAAACCCCACACGGATGAGATGTATTTTGGGCTGACGGTAGCAGTATTCTAGCATCTCAGTAAGCGGAGTGAAATCTTGCCGAAATGACTGCTAGGGTAATGCTGCTACTGCCTCCGTCCCGTTAAAACTTGGCAAGTCTCCAAGCACGCTTTCTGGTGCGTCGTCATTAAGTTGGCAGTACAGGTTCAGTTGAATTCAATCCTGATTTAAGCGAATCCGGCTCTGAACACCCGACCCCATAAGGGCGGGTGTCAACCCTTGCATGGCCTCCCTGCTTGCAAAGATAACCATGGGATTTTTACGCTACTGTACAACGACCAGAAATAACGACTTGGAGTTGGGACCCACCAAAATGAAGACAAATAATACAAAACACAAACAAAGGAGAGTGGCGAAGCGTTCGCGAGCAGCAGGAGAACGTTGAGATCTCCAGTGGGTGGTGTAGCGCCACCACCGGAGACCAACAGGGAGGAGGTTACTGGCCTGACGAACCAGCGTAGCACAGCGCTATGCGATCTCGGCCAGGAAATCTCCAAGCTGGTGGAGATGTTGGAGGATGGCAAACGGCGCTCCATCCACCAGCCGATGCGCGACTCAATCGAGAGCATAAAGGCGCTCTACGAGCTGGTAGCCATCCAGCTCCACGATGACGGAGCTAAAGCCGTCATAAGGACGCATCAGTCTTCGCAGACGTCTCCCCCCGCTAGACCGGTGGTGGAGGTAAAAAGGAAGCTGCGTCCAGGGTCGATCACACCCCGCACACCTAACAGTAAGCGGAGTAAGGGAGAGGCCGGCCCGGTCGTCGCCGCGGCGAAGTCGTCAGCCGAGGAGGTTCCAAAAAGCGTGGAACCCTCAAAAGGCGAACGGTGGACAAGGTCACCCAAAAAAGGCCAGAAGCCAAAGAGGCCAGAGGTCCGCAAGGAGAAGGCGCGCCCTGACGCAATAGTCATTGCAGCGAAGGGAGACGCATACGGGTACTCCGCAAGGTCAAAGCGGACGAAAAGCTTAGCGAGCTTGGGAAGGCGGTCTCCAGGATACGGAGAACCCAAAAGGGTGAGCTGCTACTGCTGCTGAATAAGCCAGGGATGGATACCTCGGCATTCAGGAGCCTTGTGGGTGATACGCTGGGCGAGAAAGCAGAGGTGCGATCCCTCGCCCACCGGGTGACCATCGAATGCAGGGACCTCGATGAGGTCACCACCAAGGAGGAAATGATCACCGCGTTCCGCGAGCAATTTGATGTGGAGATCCCTCGCGGAGGACGGCAGACCCAAACTGCTCAATTAGGCTGCCCGCAGATGGTGCAAAGAAGGCGTTGTCTACCGGATCTCTAAAAGGGATGGGTTAGCTCGCGACTTCGGGTGCGCACTAGCGTGACCAAATGCTTTAGATGCCTGGAGTTTGGCCACCTCGCTAGGCAGTGCAAGAGCGAGCACGACCGGTCGAATCTGTGCCGAAGATGCGGAGGAGAAAACCACCTGGCCAAGGACTGCACTAAAGAGCCGCAGTGTATGTTCTGCAAGGAGAAGAACACGGAGTACAAACACATCGCTGGCAGCGGCAGATGTCCCATGTTCAGGAGTGCACTGGCCAAAAGAACATGAAGTGCGTCCAGCTGATCCCTGCGAGTCAGGGCACCGCACGCAAGCAGACCTGGCCATAATCTGCGAGCCGCACAGGCCAATCTCTGGAAGCGGATGGGCGGCTAGCAAGTGTGGGAAAGCGGCCATCTGGTCTCTCCGAACACCACCGAAAGAAATCAGCACTGACCATGAAGGGTTTGTTCGTGCGAAGATTGGCGCTATAACCTTTTATAGCTGTTACGCCCCGCCAAGCTGGGATCTGAGGAGATTCCAACAGCTGCTTGAAGAAATCTCGGAGGATGCTCGCGGCAGATCCCCCATAGTAATTGCCGGTGATTTCAACGCCTGGGCAGTAGAATGGGGCAGTCGTGTGACGAATGCCAGAGGTACCTGTCTGCTAGAGGAGTTCGCGTCAACCGACGTAAACCTAGCAAACGACGGGAGGCGGCTTACCTACAGCAAGGCTGGCAGAGGGTCCATCATAGACATTACCCTGCTGAGTAGCTCGCTATGCAGGAGGATGACGTGGAGAGTCAGCGATGACTTCACTTTCAGCGATCACCAAGCGATACACTTCGTGATCAATGAAATATCGCAAAGGCAACCAAGACCCCAAACATGTGGACCCAAGTGGAAGGGAAGCCTCCTGGATGAGGTGACCCTTACCGAAGCCCTGCGCTGTTCCGTATTCCCAGCCACCGGGCAATCCGCAGACAACATGGCGACAAGCCTAATGCGTTGCGTTACGGACGCATGCGATTTGTCTATGCCCAGGAGAAAGCCAAACAGACGAGCAACGCCCTGCTATTGGTGGAATGAGGAAATTAACCAGCTAAGGAAAGCGTGCCTACTGGCCAGAAGGCGCTCCCAGCGCGCCAGGGGCCGCCCGGAATTCGCCAGTAAGCTGGATGACCTCAGAAGAGCCAAGAGAGAGCTGAAACGCAGCATTAAAAGAAGCAAGGCCAGCTGCTTTCGGGCAATCTGCGAGGAGGCTGACGTTAATCCTTGGGGAACTGCATACAAGGTTGTCATGAAGAAGATCCGGAGCCAGGAGACCGTTCGGGTAACATGCCCAATGGCTTTAGCCAACATAGTGGCGACGCTGTTCCCCCAGCACCCGAGGCGGCGAGAAATGGACCAACCCAGCGAACGGAGCTTGTTCAGGCCGTCACGCCGGAAGAGGTCGTGGGGGCAATCAGAGGATTGGGCGACAAAAAGGCCCCAGGACCTGACGGTATCCCCAACAAGGCACTGAAGCTGGCGGTCCGCACGATACCAGAAGTATTTGCGGTCACCTACTCAAAATGCCTACAGGACGGAGTATTCCCGAGGCTGTGGAAGCGGCAGCGGCTAATCCTCCTGCCAAAAGGGGATAAGTCGACCGACGACCCTTCAGGATATAGGCCTATCTGCCTTCTAGATTCAGCGGGAAAGGTCCTGGAGAGGATAATATACAACAGACTCCTGGCCATCATCGACGAAAAAAACGCGCTCTCAGCCAGCCAATACGGGTTTAGGAAAGCCCGCTCTACCGTAGATGCAATCCAGGCGGTTGTAGATATTGCAGCCAAGGCAATCGAGGGAACGAGGTGGAGGTGGGGCGACAAGGAGTATTGCGCTGTAATAACCCTTGACATACGCAACGCGTTCAACTCGGCGAACTGGTCGCGCATCATAACAGCCCTGGATGGAATCGGAGTACCGTCGTACATATCAAGTACCATATCCAACTACTTATCAGATCGGGTGTTGGAATATGATACAGAAGACGGACCAAGGACCTACGAGGTCACAGCAGGAGTGCCGCAGGGCTCCGTTCTAGGCCCTCTGCTGTGGAACCTAATGTACTACGAGGTACTTAGGCTCGAACTGCCACAGGGCTGTACCCTCATTGGCTTCGCAGACGACCTGGCACTAGTCGTAGTAGCCAAGGAGTGCAAAGAGGTAGAGGCCGCAGCGAACGCGGCAATTAGAACTGTAGCAGAATGGATGAAGGATGCGAGCTTGGAACTTGCAGGCCATAAGACGGAGGCCGTATTCATTACTAGCCGCAAAGTAATAGAGTACATACAGGTGCAAGTCAACAACGATGTTGTGAAATCCAAGGAGTCTATAAAATACCTGGGCGTCAGGTTGGACAATAGACTCAGCTTCCGGCCGCATATAGAGTATGTCAGCCAGAGAGCAGCCAAAATACAAGGCGCTCTCTCGCGCATGCTGCCCAATGTTGGAGGTCCCAAGCCAGCAAGGCGCCAATTGATGGCGAGAGTGGTAGCCTCAGTACTGCTGTACGCGGCACCCATATGGGCAACGGCTGTGTCCAGTAACAAAGGACTAAAAAGGAAGCTCTGGGCACCCTACAGGCTGAGCGCCCTCCGAGTGATCTCCGGCTTCCGCACGGTCTCGGAAGATGCAGCACTGGTCCTGGCAGGAATGGTGCCAGTTGACCTGCTAGCGATCGAGATGAAGGAGATCCGCGCTAGAAGGCTAGCTGCGCCGGACACTATGGAGATCATTCGAAGCTCAGCAAGAGCAGCGACGATGGGCGTCTGGCAGTGCAGATGGAGCACGGCGAGTAAAGGAAGGTGGACGCACCGATTAATCCCCAATGTAGAGGAATGGATTGGGAGAAACGCAGAAAGGGAGTTGGATTACCACTTAACGCAGTTTATTTCAGGTCACGGCGGCTACAGGAGCTACCTGCACAGGTTCAGGCACGAGGACATCCCGCAGTGCCCGACATGCCCGGACGCCATCGAGGATCCGGAACATGTGCTCTACCATTGTTCGAGATACAGGGGAGTGTCCGGCTCAGTGCCCCCACCGGAGAGCTTGGTACAGCACATGATGGAGTCTCCGTCACACTGGAGATCATATGCATACAGAAGGATCTGAGATTATGCGAAACTGAGCGGCGAGTGACGGAGAGTGCCTAGTTAGGCAACCCACCCCGGTGAAGTAATACTTTACGGTGATACCGCCGGGCGTGGGGGTGTGTGTGTGGGGGTGTTTTTAGTACGTATGCATCGACGTTGTCTTTGAATCGTGCATGCAGGCGGCCCGGGCCACCTGTATCTCCAGAAGATTCTCACCCCCATGGCGTATCCAAAAAAAAAAAAAAACACACACACACATACGCGCGCGCACTTGCTGCAAACTGCAATTCAAATAAATTTTCATCAATTTTAGTTTTGGGTTATAGTCCCCTTTCCGGTTTCCCCTCTCCACATCCCTGTTGGCCCTCCGCAGCACTTACCACTTTAGCTGTATTTAAATACTTGTACGATTTCCGGTTGTTAGCGCTGTTAAGTTTCAAAATGGCTGTCACGCACACACACACACACACACACACACAGTGGCATGAAGGCAGCCAACGAAATTGCATAACCTACATTCGACAGCAAAATTGTTTTGTTGTTGTAAGTGTTTATTTTTGATGCGATTGTTGATTTCTAGAATTTGCAACTGCAAATATGTGAAGCCATTAGACGGACAGCAACAGCAGCAGCAGCAGCAGCTGAAATTGAAATGAATGCTCTAATGGGCGGCACAGGCAACCAAACCTCTTGGCCCAACCGCACCACATCGGGGTTAGCAAGCAACCAACCCAATCAATAGCAACTGTTATTTTTTGTGATGAATGGCGTCCGAAGGCCGCAGCATAATGTACGCAATTGCATGCATTGGGTGGGACCTGTACACACCTGTACACCTTGTGAGTTGACAAGTCCTATGAATAAAGTCCTGATCAAGCCATTTGATATTCTAAGAAAATAATACGAATGAAATCAATTGCCGATTAAGATACTGTATACTATAAAATGGAATGTAATTTCGGTAAATTTGTGTAAGTAACTGTTGAAGTTCATTCACATCGATTAGGAGCAGCATGAGCATGAATTTTCTGTATTTATGTACACAAATAGGCACAAACATAAACATACACAGAAGGCGTTTGCACATTCATTAATGTGTTTGTCCGATAATATCTAAGACGTGTGGGCTCAGAGTATCTGCTAGTTGAGCTATCTCAACATTTTCAGCATTCTTACTGTTTACACTGAACCATTTGGGAAAACGCTTATATTTAGCTAAGAATCTCAGCAAAACACAATGCTAAATGCCCCAGCAGCCCGAAGCTTGCCCCTAAGCCAATCTATCGACACTTGAGGCGCTGCCTTTGCTTTCACCTACCATTTTACAACTTCACCCGCACAAGTGTTTTCCACTGCTGGCCCCATTGTATTCTCATTTCGTTCTTGTAGTTGTTTAGCTCACTTTATTATTTTCATCCGCTGCTGTTGATTTTTTGTGTAAGAGTAAGCAAAAACAAACAGGCAAGAAAAACACTACATAATATATACATATATATTTTCCATATATTATATAATACTCGTGGCTTCTCTCCTAACTTAATTCTTGTAAAGCATAATTTGTGTAAATATTTTATTCAACGTTAACAAACTGAGTCCGATTACCAATATATGTATCTATAAATCTAATCAGTATTTGCAAGTTCAACAGTCCCCTTTTCTGACACATTTCTCATCTCGATTTTACATTCAGTTGCGGAAGTTCGCTCAAAGAATTTCGCAATGGAATTTCAGATTTGCTGTTGCTGCCATGCTTTGTGCTCTGTGCTATGTGACATGTGCTACGCCCACATGGCCACCTCGTGTCGATATGTGCCGGATTGGCTGAAATCGGTACTGAATGACGTAATGAATGAGGCAATGAATTTATGAATTGACTGATTTATAATGATTAATACGATCAAGTTATGCATATGCATATCCACCAGCTGTATCGACATCAACAACAGCAACTGATTAAATATGGCAGCCAACTGCTGCCTGGGCGACATGAACGGGCAAGACAGCCAGCTGGTTAGCGAATTGGTCGCCACACCTTGACAGACCTCGATTCAGGTCAGCTGCCAGTTAATCAGTTAGAAGACATGGTCCCAGCTTGTTGTTGATTTGATGCGCCACCTGGCGCTGCACTTGGCTGATAACTGGGAGCAGAGTTTTAAGCCGCTTACTGCTGTATGCTCACCGACCACCGGTCAATCTCAGTGGAAGCTGCTTAGGCAGCCTAATGAGAATGCCAATGCCAATATGTGTAAGGTGTGCATGAGGGTGTGAATGGGCTTTCAAAATGGGAACTGGGAACTGGGAACGAAGAACGTCGAACGGTGATGGCTCCGACATTCGTTCGTCTTTCAATTTCAATTTCAGTTTCAGTCCCGTTGCTAGGTATCATAAAATATAATTAAGTACTTTTGCCCACTCGCCAAAGTGAAAAATAAACTGTCAATTTTGTTGGCGACCGGCTAACAATAACCAGAGCCACACCAATAATGAGCAGAAAATAAGCTATTTGTTAAACAGCTGCAAGTCAGCAAAAAAAGAGAAGAGAAATATGTGAGGTTAACAGCAGCACACCGACGCATCGCATACACTGGCTTTTGGATTATGCTATATCTTCTTCATAAACTAAACTGATTGCTTGAGCACTTATCCGTCGCACATAAAAGTAATTTAATATCAACTAAAAAGTATGAATGTGTTAACTGTATATATGTATACATCTACCAAAATGAGTCATTTGTGTTACACAATCAAAGCGGCTCACAGATAGAGTATGCGAAATAAAATGGGAAAGGGAAACAGCAAACTCAGTCGAAAAGAAAGAAAAATGACTGGTCCTTGGCTAGCTGCGCTTGTTGTTGTTGCTTGTTGTTGCCGTTGTTTTGGCTGCGGCCCTTTGCTGCTTGGGCGGAAACTGAAACCGCATTTATGCCACGCGCTTATACATACATATATAGATTTGTAGGTGTGCCACACTCATATACATGTATACGTATGTATGTATGTGCACATGTATAGGTACTTACATCAAAATGTATGAGTGGGTCGCTATTTACCTTAACCGCTGCTTGGCCAACGATTTTTACCAGGATTTTTACCTATGGGCCTCGAGGGTTGCCAGCGTTGAATTCATTTAAAATTTAATGACCTAACCATTGCTATGAATTTGTTGTTATTGTTGTTGCTGTTGCTGCAAGTTGAAGGAACAGCGACAGCAAAAACAACAACCAAAGCGGAGTCACAGTGACGGCAGCGGCAATATTAAAATTCATTAAAAATGATTTGCGTAAAACGTAATTTTATTTTTTTACATAAAAAAAAGCAAAAACACGAAAACAAAAAACAAATAAAATTAAAGCAACTGCGCAAAAAAAAAAAGATGAAAAATCGGCAAATTAAAATGGAACGGGAAGAAAAGTATTCGTTATATACTACCAAATAAAACAAATAAGCAAGTCCAGGCCTCAACGATTGCTCCACTTCTTCTGGTCAGTTTAGTTACAGAGAATTGAGAATTTGAGTTTTTATTGTTATTACGAAAGCTGAACCGATTTCCAATAGAAATATATTTGTAGTTTAGGTCCATCTTTTAGATGGATTTAAATATCCAATTTATAATTGTAAGTGATCTTTATGCTTCATCACATTCGATTTATTATGGCCCATTTTATTTGAACATTTTATTGCCGTTTATTGTGAATTTAATTAATACATGGATATTCGTAGAATATTATGGAATATTGCATTTTTTTTCTCTCCCAGATCATTTGCTTATTATTATTTTTTTGTTAATATTTTGTTGTGCGAATTCCTCGCTTTATTCAGTCGTGCAATCAATTAAGTGCTCTGTTCTCTGTTCTTTGGTCCACTCAACAAAAAGTCGTCCTGACCTATTTGTTGAAACTGGTGGCGCTTTGGCCGCATCAAGCGAATAATCTCCTTGTTCTCCGCGTGCCCTCTGGCCAGTGTGGACGGACTCTGTCTCTGGACACTAAAATATTAATGAAAAAAATTGGCACACACACACACACAAAAACGCCCATAATACACAGAAACATGTTTGTACATATAAAATTAAACAATTTATTACTTTCGCTGATAGGTATCCAGGCCATTGGTTGTCCAGCTCCCACTGCCTACTGCAAGTAAATTGCAGAAAAATAATAAAAACAAAAACAACAACATCAGGGCATAAAACAGTTGAAAATGTAAAAGATATTTATATCACATACATTTTTAACAGTCCATGCATTTCATATGACGCGCCACGCACATCTCCGCCCACAGGGTGTGGCACATGTTGTAATTTAAATGTAGACAACAATATGAATTAAAGTACCAACAACAACAACGACTTTCACCTTGTCACATTTTCAATTTTCATTTCCATTTGTCATTTGGCATTTTTTTTTTTTTTTTTTTGCACTTTTTATTCGACTTTCAAAGATTTTACCGACTGTGCTTTGGGCTTTATCAGTCGATAGAAAGAGTGTCATGCTGAGGGGCTGCGAATCGGGCATAAAGATTGCGTTTGTCGTTATTCTTGCACAATTTTGAGGCTCATTAAATTTGACAAAGATTTGCGCCAAAGTTTTGCTACTGCTCTTAACTTTTTTCGACTTGACTTTTTATGAGTTTCCTTTCCATGTCTGGTATCAAATTGATTGCTTAGACGTACATGTATGTATGTGTGAGTGAGTCCTTCAGTGTGTGCATATGCATGTGTGCGTGTATGCATTTGTGTGTGTGTGTGTGTGTACTTGGGTGCCTGTGAGTTTCTAAGTAGGATATGCTTTGTAAGACGTCACTCATGCCTACTTACGTCCAATTAGCCCAATAGGTAACAAAATGGGCTGGCCAAATAACTGTCAGAAAGCTACTTCCCAGCGGGCAACAGTCAATCTGCCACTGCCACGCCCACATAACATAGGGCACAATTGCAAGACCGGATCAACAACAGTTCTGGACCAACTGACGCTGCAAGCAAACAGCTTGAGCCTTGCCAAACAACTGATAACTGAAAATCGGCATGCAGCAAATGCTTTCCTGCCCAATGGTTAGTCGCAGTAGCTGTGATTATTTTGAATTGATTCTGAATCTGAATTGAATTGGAACAATAAGCGAGCTCAGATCATATCTATATATATATATAAATAAATACATATACATAATTTACTGTAATTTGGTAGCTCCAAAGCTGTTTGAGCTTCTAAATCAAATTGGTTTTGCATGGAAAATATTGAACATAAATAATGTGGGGCTTGAGTATAGACGCAATTTACAAGTACACAAAAGTACATATACACATACAACATATTTCAGTAGACTTAACCTTAGAGCTCTACTGTGTTCTCTGTAGATTGGACATGGTCAGCCCAGAGGGGACCTGCTCAGAGCAGGGCCAACGAAGATTTGCCCAAAAGCAAATATGCAAAGCTACATACGCAAATGCAAACACACTCAAATGCTCACACCCACTCAGCCACGCTCTAGGTAATAAGCGGGCTGTGTGTTGTTTTTCTTGTTGTTTTTTTGTAGCGCCATCTAAATGAAAAAAATGTTTGGCATTGCTTTAGTTGTTGCTGTTGCTGCTGAGGTTCGCACAGGTATGCATAAAAGGCCAGGCATGGCCAGAGGGATGCGTTGTGTTAAAAGCAGCGTAAAAAAATGCTTAAGCTAAAATGGGATTAGAAAGAACAGCGGCTGGACCCAAAAAGGGATGAAAACGGAAAATGGCGCAGGACGCGCAGCATGAAAAGCACGTGGCACGGCAATGGCAACAGATCTGGGCAGAACTGGCTACTGGGTACGCAAAATTGTTGCTCACGCTAGCAATGTGGGCGGCCGTCGCAAAATGCAAAATTTGTTGCCAGCCAGTTGTTGTTATTGGAGTGGTCGCACAGCTGGTAGGCAAAGAAAAACATAAGCAACAACAACAAAGTCACAAATCCAAACAAATGGCAATAACAAAGCAAACGCACTTTAAAAGCGACAGAAAGAAAGCGAGAGAGCAAGAGAGAGAGAGAGAGAGAGACAGAGCAAAAGAGAGTTATGCGACTGAAGAGCAACAGGAAAAAGGTAAAATTTGCCACTAATTGGAGTATACCCACACTGATTAAATCTACATTTGGTCTGCCGTATCAAATATTTCAATTTGTTTTTTGGCTTTTGGAAAAAATAATACAATAATCTTAATAAAATCACACAAGACTAGAATAAAATCTTGTTCCCCTCACGCTGATTGATAATTCAATTTGAAAATTCATTCAACTTCAGCAACAGCTGTATAATTACTGCGAGTTTTGCAGTGTGGAGTGAACACTTAAGGATTTCATATAAATTTGGTAGAAAATGTTTCTGTCGACATAGCATTATTTTTTTTTCTTTCGGGCAGCAACTAAAATTATTTAGCACACCCATGTGACTATGCCATGTCCATTTCCAGGCGCCTCAGTGGAGCAGAATGATATCAAACTGCTGTTACGCGTTGCAACTTCATCGGACTAAGTTTCTGTGTGTTGCCATGCCGCTGATGGATAAACAAGGGGTTGCGGTGGGTAAGTTGCTGAAAGCTGTCTGGAGCCCGCATGGCACGCTGTGTGGCGCATAAAAAACGCATTAAGTCCAAAGCAAAAGTCGTCAAGTTCACAAATAAACAAATAACAATGGTGCTGTCGAAAAGGATCGACTAGAAGATACCCTAAGGCCAAGTCATAGATATTCAATACTGCGTACATACTGTGATATTTGTCCATTGTCTATATACGATTTTGGCCGGTGTTTCTTAAGTTGTAGAGTTGATTTTATTTCTGCTAAGGTTTTATTTGAAATAAGAAATATTGAAAAATTCTTGCCATTGGTAATTGGTTATGATCGATATTTGCAAAACGGCGTGAATTATAATCAAAATTGAAAAATCTTAATCTGCGTGTACATTCCAAATTTGGCTGAGATCAGATATAGTGAGGGATATTTACGAGTCCACTCGGCTGATCAAGCATATAATACTTTATCGGATCAAATATAGGCTTCCTTATTCTTCTCACATAGCATTGGTCAACTTTGTTATACCCTGTTCATCAAATACTAATGGGTGCAGGGTATATGCAAATACGAAATTCGTGTTCGCCTCACATCGCGCAGTATATGGTGACTATGAATGTGCGAAAGAAACGGAAATCGACAGCGAGCGTAAAAAAGGGAGAGAAAGAGGCCAAGCGCAAGCCTCAAGTGAAAAAAGGCCTTATCTTTTCGTGTTGTCTTTCTTGTTTTGTATGTGTGTGGGTGTGTATGTGTGCGTACGTGTGGCGTGTGTGTGTGTATGAGTGTGCTTATACCCCTGCCCACTGCTTTACTTTTACCTTTTCGGCGAGTCGCCTTTTGATGTGGGCTTATCAGATATCAAAGCGCATAACTGATAATGTGGGAAATGGAGGACAAGCAACAGCATGCACAACAACAGGTGGTTAGCGATTTACTCCCTGTCCAGTTATCTTCGGTTATTCGCTGTTTCGACCTCGTCTCTCTCTAACTCTCTCTCTCTCTCTTTCTCTCTATTTCTATGGCATTTCCTTAGCAATGCCGCCCATTCACAGTCAAGCAGGCGGCCTCCTGGAGACGCTTCTTGTTATTTGCGTTTGCTTTTTCACATAAGATTATCTTGATTGGACCAAACTTGGACTTAACCTGCCGCAGCCGGAACAGTCGGGCATAACCGACTGTGCAATACTCTAATACTAGTGCATTTCCAACTGAATACAGGTGGGAGTATCTCGACCATTGAATAATCTTTGATGTGCCTTTTAAATTTGGAAACTCTAGCTTCTACTGAAGACATAGGGTTTCCCGACGCCCAAAGCATTCTTATCAAATTTTTGATAACTGTAGCTGAATTCTGACAATCAATTTTATCGATTTTCAAATCAGCAGCTTTAAACAACATCTGAGACAGAGTAGTATATTCTGCTAAATCGTTGAAAAAGACTTGTCAGTAACTCCATCTGAATAAAATAATGCGTTTGGCTTAAGCGAGTCTACATATAAACATTTTTTCTTGTATCCATCCCAATGAATGAAGATCTAAGAGGTCGAATCCATATACAAAGAAGAAGAAAATCAGATGAATTTCAAGCAATCTGCTGCAAATCTCTTTGTTTACAGGGTATGCATCCTATGCCGCTACACGCTTATCACCAGCTCCGCTCTGCTCAGTCCTGCTCTCCACGTATCTGTGTCTGCAGTTTACTCGGCCTGTGTATTTTGGCCATTACATTTAGTCAGATTCTATTGTGATTTCAAGCATTTGATTTGTTTATGTTCATAATGATTACAATGTTTTCGTTGTCGCTGCCTGACTGGGCAGAAGCCATTGCCGGCCCTTGGGCTATGTAGACCGAACGACCCTTTATGTCCGGTCACCGCCCTCGTACTACCACAGTCAACTGGCATATCGGGCATGCAGTGTGCCTTGTGCCACGTACTCTGCCTCGTGCCACATGCCACATGCCAGACACTCATTATCGCGGCCATCTTTCAAACGTTGCCAGCATATGTTAGTTTTGCGTAAACTTGAAACGCTGCTTTACATTGTAAGGAGTGGTGGCTCCAAGGGGGCAGCGAAGCGAAGGTAGCATAGGGAATTACATACATATATGCACACACATATGTGCACACTCGCACACAAACACAGGCATGGGCGGTCCGACTTGCACAATCGGATTTCACCTCGACAACGGCAGCGCCAGCAAAAGTGTGGCCTACTTTTTTGGGCAGCGGCAAAAGCGCCTTATTCATATGCAGAAACACACACACAAGCAAGTGAAGACACATACCAGTGCATAAAATCTACTAAAACGTTACCACAGCACCAACACACATCCAAAGACACACACACAATCTGCGAGCATATTTATGCGCCTTGCTGAGCCTCAACACAGTCTCCACACCTTGTGGCATTTAATATTTGTGTCGGTGGCAGCAGCAACAGCAGCAACAGCAGCAGCAGCAGCAGGACGATGCCAGTGGCGTTAAGTAGGCGACTAACGTAAAATGTTTTCCATTGCACTTTTACAACCCCTGCGAAAAAAAAACCCTCCACATTCTTTCCTCCTCTCTCGGCGCTCGGCTCTCGCACAGTGAAAACAAAAAGAAAACCCAAAGGCTTTTCGGGCGAATTTGATAATGTCAGCGCGTCGACTTGTTTACGCCTTGTGCAGGCTTTCCCGTAGACAATTTATGATTGAACGCATGTCCTGACAACCTGAGCTTGCGTTGTATACCACTGTGCGAACCACCAAGGTAAGCCACACACAACACTCGCAACACGCTGAGAAGTGGGCAATTAAAAAAGTCCGTCAACAACAAAAGCCCGCCCAGGAGCTGGTAATATGATTATTGGGTATTTAGCAAATTGGCAACACATAAATAAATTAAGTTAATTAATTTTACAAAAAGCGCTTACCTTTTTTGAAATATTAGCTGTGTGTGTCAGGCAAAAGAATACCGTTTTTCCATTTTCCTTTCCTTTCGTCCTTTGTATATTTTGTATTCTAATGCTAAGGTTATCTTACATTATAGAATATCATATATCTCCGAGTTCATACATTTTAGTATTTAGTATATTTACTGAGAATTTACTGATTTTGTATCGATGGAGTTTGTTTAGCAAGCAATAACAATTCTTTTTACAGCTATTATTGTGTTGACAGCGTGGCAGTGCAGCAAGTGTGGCTGAACGAAAAATCTGTCTTTGTCAAGCCATAAATATATATATAAAATGAATGTTTTTAATGATGCGTTTGTATAATGGTTAAGCCCTTGTTAAGGGTATTACAATGTTGTCGTACAGCTTGTAACGCATTGAAGGGAAACGGAGTTAACCGTTTCTTAAAGTACATTTATTCATTTGTCCCCCATTTGGCCACTATATGACATAGAAAGGCGAATTTTAAATTACAGCTACACAAATTTTAAATATTCAGTTCATAGCCAAAAAAAAAAAAAAAAACAAACAAAAAAAATTGGCGCTGTCTAAAAGCGTATATTATATTCGTTGTTTCTGTTGTATTTATACAATCAGATGTTTGCTTAAACTAATTTAATAATCAATATAATTGATTAGCTTGCAAATGCAATTGACTACAGAGTCGCATCTCCCCTGCAAACAATCTACATTCGCCTGAGGCAATTGATTTCCCTTTCCTAAACATTATTTTCAATTTCGGCAACTGCATTTTGAAGCCACATACAATATAAATCAAATTGCTTGCCAATAAGGCAGCAGTGTGTGTATGAATGTTGGTGTCTTTTACATACACACACACACACACAGACAGATATAAAGGGTGGCAGATTTTGTCGCCTGCTGGTTTTTATGGAGCCAGAGAGAAGCATCTGGCCACTCTGGTCTTGGCTTGGCGCAGCAGTAACAAGCAAGTTTGAAAAACATCGAAAATCAAAAACAGTCCTGACGTTGACCAGATAGTACAGTAAGTATATATGTATGTTTGTGTGGAGGGTTGCATTTCTGATCAAAAACAAAGAAAATATGTATAACTACTTACATACATACATTCGTATCAAAGCGCAGCGGGACACTGCCATCACAGCAGCAGGCGGCAAGGTGTGAGAGTGTGAGAGGCAAGGAGCCTCGAATGGCATTCCGCATTTCCTAGACAATGTGCAAACATATCGGATATCAGATATCCCAAAGAACAAACTACACACACACACACACACACGCAGAGAGAGAGAGAGACAAATACTCACACATACCAGGAGTTGCATTGCGATTTGCTTGCATTGTAAAAGGATTTTTCACTTTGTGCTCGCCGTTGTCAAGACAACCATAATCTGAAAGTCCTTTCAAGCAGCAACTCGAATACCTTAACCTATTCAGTTTATTTACTCATTTAATATATTTATTTGTAAGCCAAATTTCATTTGAATTTTAAACCAGTTCTTACAAAAACGATGTCAAATTAAGTCAATTTATTTATGAGAACTTACTGAAGCGAGTAATCAAGCAGCAAAAGTGAGGCTCATTATATTAATAAAAATTATAATATTAAAAAACAAACAGTTTAAATGCAAATCACACTTAAATAAGTACGGATATTTATATTAGAGATTTCTGAGCGGCATTTGGGGCACAGCATAGCAAGATATACATAGGGTCCTGTTAGAAGAGTGAGCAATGGACTGACTGCCCGGCAGGTCATCTATCTGCTTTCTGAGGCAGACGCAATAATATGTGTGTGTGTGTGTATGTGTGCATTTGCATGCGAGCAGCGATTGGGAGGAAATGGATGTCATCCATACTTATATTTTTATATATTTATATGTATATATCTATGACAGTGTCAGCAGTAGGCGGCAATATTCAAAAGCCACATAACTTTCGCCACGTAAATCGGCTATACAAGACAAACGGCTAACAGGGAAAGCGATATTGTTGACTGCCATATCAGACATATCTTTAAGATGACCTCTCCCACACGCACACAAATACACACACATTTAAACGGACGCATGCGTGAATAAGTCAGGCAACAACATAGAATGACTCATGCTTGGCCAGGCCAAGAGCAGCAGCAGCAGCAGTAATATATTGATAAACATGTACAACAGACGCCGCATTCAAGGATACTGCACACTAGCAAGGACATGCGACGGACAGCTCAAAATACAGATATATGTATATGGAAATGGAAATACAACTGCAGTTGTAGTTGTAGTTGTAGTTGCTTGCACATGCCGGAATGTTGATGCCACACAGCTGTTGCTGTCGGCCATGTTGTGCATTGTTTCATTGTTTGTTAAGCGGCTTAACGGCCACATAGTTTAGCAAATTTAATTTATCATATTTGGCTTAATTTGGTCGTGTGCTTACAGTTAACAAATACTCTCTCGCAACCCCTTGATTGGTTCGCATGCAATTGCGTTAAGTGCGCAGCCACTTTGCGGCTTCCCTGATTGCACTGTCCAAAGTGCCCTTAACAAAACACACATGTGTGTGTACACACACACACATGTATGTATGTTTGTATGCATGTATGTATGTATAAAATACTTGATTGTAAATCTGATTTACAGTGATGGCTATTTAAATACTTAATTACTGCAGGCATCAAGTCGCATCAATCAGGTTCAAGAGACCTTGTGAATAGCTGTCAAAATCATAAACATAACACAAACAAGCTTAGCTCAAATCTCTGCTCAACTACATTCGAGTAATTAGTGATATAAATAGTGCATAACAATGGGATTAATATATTAAACCCGAAGTGCTTTTGCATTTTTAATTGAATATTTACAAATAATATGTATATGCAGTATCTGAGCAGCTATTTGATATAATTATAATGATCCAACCCCGCCCAGCTGCTGGCACCTCTGATGATAGCTTCATAATTAAGGGAGTAGGTTGCATGGAAAAAGACAGGCTGATGGCTATAGTAATATAGACCTGGCTATTACAAAATATAATAATAGTAAGTGCAGACCAAGCTAGATATGTATGTATTTCCTAAATTCTAGAAGAAAATAGATATTATTACATGAGCTTAGCAAAAGCTGTCCACTTTCCATTCTCAACTACAACTGAACTTTTGATTCTCTTGATTGTCTATTCAAAGTGCACTTGCCGCATGAAAACGCTTCAGTTAGCAAGCAGTTGAGCTGCAACAACTTAATGAATATCTAATCATTATATGTGACAACTGCCATGTTCCCAGTCCAGTATTGTGTGTTTGTGTGTGTGTGTGGGTGTGTGTGCCTGCTTATCTGTCTGGACAGCAGTTGCGTAGCAGCTGAAAGTGCTCCGAAAACTGTGTGTCTTAAGCTGATACCACATTTTCAAATGAAAACTTTCTGGTAATTTTCATCTGTGGTATTTGTGTTGCTAATTTAAAGCTTTGCAGTGTCCAAGGGCGACTTCAGCTTACCTACGATGCGGGTGTGTGTTTGTGTTTGTCTGTGTCTGTGTGTGTGTGTGTGTGTGTGTATGCGGTAAATAGTCGAATGCAAACTATTTGCCACACATTGAACAACAGTAGCATAACTAAGTGTTGCAAAGCGAGCAAACTGACCGCCTAGAAACAGACCGGACACTGTGCAGGAACAGGGGTCATGTTCGACGGACAGAGGGACAGAAAGCAACCGTCGTTGCTCCCACAGAGTATGCAACTTTAATTGTGTCACACGCACACACACATACACGGACAAGAATAGCGATGGAAAGATAGAGTCTCAACAGGGCCATGGAGCAGTCGAGTGGCACTCCATTAAACATATAAGTACACCTATTAATGGTCAAAAAGGAAAGCAAGCGGAAGAAGCAGGAGGAGACGCAAAGCAGCAGGACGGTTTTGGGGTTGGGGTTTGGATTGGGGTTGGAATTGGGGCTGGCATGACCAAAGAGTAACGAACGAATGCGAAATCAAAAGCGCAATTTTATACTTTATACTTTTGCCACGTTACAAAATGAAATTTCCCGCACAGAGACAATTGCAAAGTGCTCAAAAGAATGGGAGATAGAGAAAGAGAGAGAGAGAGAGAGAGAGAGGGAGAGAACGATGGAAAGAGAGAGGGAGACTGGAAGAGGGGGCGAATGAGATAGCAAGATACTTGGCCATTTAATGTAACTCATCTTAAGCACATTAAGCGTGCTGAACCCAAACCCAAACCCAAAGCCAAAGCCAACGCCAAAGCCAAACCCATAACCATAGTCATAGCCGCTGACAGAACAGGACAACGGGCGGCCAGAGATGATGATGATGATGATGATGGCGATGATGGTTATGATGATGACGATGATGACGGCGATGACAATGACGATGATGATGATGATGGGCTGCATGAATGGCGGCCACAAGAGTTCAGCTTCTGCGGTTTGCCTCTCATCTTATGACATAATACTTGTGTATATATATATATATATGTATGTGTGTAAATGTATTTGTATATATATATGTTTATATGTGCGGGCGTATGGATTAAAAGTCCATCAAAATGTACATAAAAGTCATTGACTTAACAGGCAGGCAAGCAGCGTTGGGAAACTTGGTAACCAAGTTATGAGACACCTGAGCAAATCTTGAGGCACCATTTGCCATTTGCATGCGGAGAGGTGTGTGTGTGTGTGTGTACACGTGTGTGCTTGTGTGTGTATGCTTGAGCGTGTGTGTGTGTGTGTGTGTGGCCGTATCGGCTGGCTGATTTCACATGCCGCACGACAACACTGGCGCTCGCGTGTGAAATTAAATTGTTTGTTGGTTCGCGGAAAATGAAAATATAGTCCTAGCCATGTTGCTGTACTTGTTGTTGCCCTGGGCATGCCGCCTTGCCACAATGACAGTGACAGTGACAGCGTCAACGACAGCAACAGCCACAGCCACAGCAAAACCATCAGCCGCCCCTACGTGCGCCACTCGAGTGATGAAAAGCCGCCGAGCGGTTGTCACCTTGTGGCTGCTGTCGTCTGGTTTTCAGTGAGGTTTTCGCCTGAGCCGAGCAAATATTTGGACTACGTTTGTTTTTTTTTTTTGGGGGGGGGGGGGGGGGTACGCTCGGCGATCAACATATTCCAACTAGTTGAGTTAGTATGCTTAGAGTTGTGAGCTCATCTCATCTAGATTATGTCATAAAGTTGAACAAGCTTCGATTAGGTTAAGTTCACAACTTAAATATAGCAGCGATCGCATTGACTAACCAATAGATTTAGTATATATATATATATTAATCGGATAAATATGTGTGGCCCCTCATCTTCTTATACTTTGATACCAAAGGTATAATACACCACTAAAACTAGAACCTTGATATTTTGAGCATAAAGTCAAAGACAAACTGTTAAAATTTGTGTACTACGTCCAATGGAGGCAAGCTAGTCAACAAAATCAATGAAATTTCTTCGCTAATGATATGACTTAGGGAACAATAATAAAACAAAACAAACTCATAGTTTTACTTAACTATACTTATTATTAGGACACGCAATCATAAGATACAGTATTAAATGCATTTCACTCATCAGGTTGTTCAATATCAATAACAAGAAATTGATCAAGAGAAAAAAAATGTTTTTTTAATTACTCAAATTAAATTGAAGTAAGTAAATGTTATAAAATGACTATGTACATTGAAAACCAGTTATCTAATATATACCCCAATCCCCAGGCCTTAGTCAGCACCTGTGCTAATCTAGCGCCCAAATTCAGTTCCGTATTGGCGGCCATGAGAAGTGCTTTTGAAATGAGATGAGCATGATTTCGGTTCATTTTTCCTGATACCCTGATCTTGCTGAAAATGGGTAAACGGGTATAATAAATTTAAATATTATAGTATATTTGCGTAGCACAAATATTTATATAGATTTTATCTAGCGCCTATGATCTACGAATATATGCACAACATTTTTGGGACTGTGAATACAAAAACCAAATGCCTTCGATTTTTTTGGTTACCTTTCCTTTGCAGGCCAAAAAAAAAATGTTTACTTTCGAGTGTACAAAGCACAATAATTTCAAATTTGAAAAACTTGATCTGTATTTTATTCGATTTATTATTAATCAATCCACGATTGGTATCTCCTAGTCGAGCTCTATCGACTATAGCGTTTCAAGTTGTTTTATTTTGTTATGCACATATTTTGTGCTAGTCATTCAATATGCCCTAGCAGCTCTTTGCTCCGACATTCTCAAAATGACCAGCTTTCCAAATAAATGCTGTGTTTTCTCGTTATGCTCTACTGGCTTCCAACTCATATTTCGCAGTGCACACGCATTTGATAAACATTTTACCAACTTTATTGGGAAATGTTTGATCTACTTCTATAACATGAGGTGCGCTCCGTTCATATCCAAAACTCACTGACCACATGAGCAGCATTACCAAAACCACAAATTCCCATTTACCTATTGCGCATGCAATGTTCAAATACAAAATCTGTTTCCACTGCATACAATAGGTGTGTGTGTGTGTGTGTGTGTGTGCTCGTATCTGAAAGTTCTTGAAGTGCCAGCGGTATGATTCGATGTGGATTTGCGAGTGTTCACTGAACTGCATTACATTCGCAAAAATATTTATTTATTCAATATCTTTCTTTTGTTACTATATTATTTTATACCATAGTATACTGGTTTGGTAAGCTACAAGTTGTGAATACGATCACCCTGAAAAAGTCGGTTCGATCGTTATACGCAGTAACTATCATTGGAGTGTAAGCTAAAATATTTGTTGACCGCAAATTTTGTGCGAGATTATTTCAAAATAGCAAATTTTCATCAATCAATTATACATTTTGGCCGCATAACCTAAGAGGGATGCGAGTGGAAGCGAAATTTAATTACATCATTTTGTGTCATGGTGTTTGTGATCGACAACTCAAATACATATGAAAACATGTACAATGAAGCCAACTAATTTCAACCAGTTCAACATCGAATCCCCATTCTGCGCACCCCACCCCACAGACTCCTGCCCGGGTGTGCAATAATTGCTTGGCATCTGTGGCGCTTACATAATTACTTACAACGTAACCACAACTTTTGTTTAATACACCCAATCACAAATGTCCTCTGCACAACTGCTTACCCCACTCACTCTCTCTCTCTCTCTCTCTCTCGCTCTCTCTCTCTCTCTCTCGCTCTGTCTGTCTGCCACTTTGTTTTCATACGTACATATGAGAGTTGATTGGGATGTGACAGCGGCTGCCATATATAAATATACATATGTACACACGCACACACACACATACACACGCACACTACTCACACACTGTTAACTCAAGTTTCATTCAATTATTGTTAAGCACCTCAAGTTTTCTTAGCCACACAACGCAATACGCCCACAGCCACGCATAGTCAAATCAAAGCCACTTGCTGTCAATGGCAACCCGGGAGCGGCAGCTCACGGTTTTCGCCGCCAACAAGCTACACAAACAGGCAACACCAACACAGAGGCAATATTCTGACCCAAGGCCTGTATGCCACAGCAGCTGTATGTTGTTATTGTTGTTATACGCCGAAGCCAAGAAAATAATGGCTAAAAGGGGTATCATCAACCTGAATAAAAGTATGCCGAATATGTCGATACAAATATAGGGACTACAATAAATTAGAATAAATTTGGAACAAATTTGGAATAAACCATTTGCTTTCATTTTACTGATTTGACTTCCACTGCCGATATACAGAAAAAATCAATTAGCCTTGATGCATAATGGATGATGTATGATGTATGATGTATGATGTATGATGTATGATGTATGATGTATGGTGCATGATGCCTGCTGCATGATTTTGATTTTGATTTTGATTTTAAGTTTGTTTTTGAGTTTGAGCTTGATCAACTTTTTGTAGATCAATCGTACATTCAAAGTTAAAAACGTGATAGTGGGTCGGAAGACAAGTAAAAATACTGGCCTAAAAAAAGGCATTTGGGCATAGGTCGAAATTTCAAAATGCCATAACTTCATCAAAAATCAACTCAGATTAAAAAGCGAGGGCTTTCTGATCATAGTTTTGCACCTAAATCAATCCTACATTTAAAGTTAAAAACGTGATAATGGATCGGAAGACAAGTAAAAATACTGGCCTACAAATAGGCATTTGGGCATAGGTCGAAAGTTCAAAATGCCATAACTTCGTCAAAACTCAACTTAGATCAAAAAGCGAGGGCTTTTTGATCATAGTTTTGCACCTAAATCAATCCTACATTTGAAGTTAAAAACGTGATAATGGATCGGAAGACAAGTAAAAATACTGGCCTAAAAATAGGCATTTGGGCATAGGTCAAAACTTCAAAATGCCATAACTTCCTCAAAAATCAACTGAGATTAAAAAGCGAGGGCTTTTTGATCATAGTTTTGTCCCTAAATCAATCCTACATTTAAAGTTAAAAACGTGATAATGGATCGGAAGACAAGTAAAAATACTGGCCTAAAAATAGGCATTTGGGCATAGGTCGAAACTTCAAAATGCCATAACTTCGTCAAAACTCAACTTATCTTAGAAAGCAAGGGCTTTTTAATCATAGTTGAAATGCGTTAATTCCCAGAAGCCTATATCTCACGCAGATTAAAAAGGGACACTTACCGAACTTGGAAGGAAGATTATCAGGAATCTTGCCAATGATTTTTTTCAGGCACGCCCACTCCCGCCCGCAAAATTTTCATATTGCCATATCTCCCATAATTTTGGCAAACTTCGAAGAAAGCTAACTAGCTTATATCTACACCAATTTGAAAGGTAAACTTTTGCAGTATTTCTTGGCTACACCCACCCTGATCTTTGCTACCTGTTATCAGCTGGCATAACGTATGGTATCAAAGTATGTCGCAGTCGGTTACGCCCTGACTGCAACAATCTCTCTTGTTTTTTTGTTGCTGCTGCTGCTAATGTCTGTTTGGTTTTGCAGTTTGGCAAAAATGTTGGCGCACAAATTTCATGTTGGTCAAATGACGTTTCAATGTCTACAGGAATACGCACACAAGCACGATTGTGTGAGGTGAAGTGCGGCGCGGAGTGGAGAGGAGAGGGGGAGAAGAATGTGTGCGCTGAGCTTAGCCCATGGTGCATAGGCGGCGAGGCCGGACGAACTTAACACCAATACCAATGCGTGCGATTAACATTTGCAACGGCATTTTCCGGCGACTGAAATGGGAACGAGCACTGTAAGCTGC